>JAAWXA010000010.1:2209062-2603468 GCA_038090715.1 Florisuga fusca | reverse complement strand
AGCCCCCCCCCCCCAAAAAACCCCAAACCAAAACAAAACACCAAACCAAAAAACACCAAACCAAAACAACCCCCCAAAAAACCCAAAAAAACAACCAAACAAAAAAACAACCCCAAAAAAGAAAGGAGGAAGCTGGGTTTTACAGCCTCACCTCTCGCCTTCCCCTCTCCCTCCCGGTACCGAGAGCTGGCAGAGAGAAATTTAAGAGCCTTGGCGTGTGTGTGGTGGCACTGACGCTCGGGGTAATGATTACCGGCGCTGAGGGTAATGATTACATCTGCTCTGAGTGTGCGAGTGCTGTCCCCCACCCTCCCGTACAGGCGTGAGGCTCTTTTTCCTGTTTCACCCCATGTATTTATTGTGGCAGTTCTGATGGAGCCGGACTGGCAGAAACTCGTTCCAAAAGTCGTCGCCTTCCTGTCTAGCCAGGTGATTTTCCCGGTATTTAAAACGGAGAGGTGCCGCAGAGAAAGCGGTGTGACAGCTTCCCGGCTGCGTTTGTGGCTGTAAGAAGGTGTTTTTAGCGAGTTGTCTTTCGCGAGGAAATGGTTAAAAAGCTGTAGTAACCTGAAGTGAGGTGGAGGGCCGTGTGTGTTGACCAGAATGGGCGTGAGCTATACAGAAATTCAGGAGGAGTGAAGTTTAGTGGAACTGTGTTGCTGCTTGACTTTACCGGCTTATTTGGGAGCAGGTACGGAGATGGAATAAAAAGTTGCAACGTGTGAGAAAATGGTTACAGACTACTGAAGTAGTACTAGTGTTTTTTAACTGGGGTATTTGAAGTGGGACTGTAGAAACGTAGGTTTTACTCAGTTCTGCACACGAGCAGACATTTTTGAGGCAGAATATTTGTGATCAGGGAGTTGTAGTTGTGTGTATGGTCATTGCTGCTGTACTTGGTCTGGCCTTTTTTTTTTTTTTTTTTTCTTCTTCTATCAAAATAGAAATTAAGGATATTTTAGTAATTACCTTCAGGGTAATTTTCTGCTGCTTCTTGGTTGCATGTTTGAGTTTGTCCATCTTGTTTCTTTTTACTTTCTAAACTGTGTTTTTAAAATCACTATTCATTATTGGATGCTTCTATTTATAAAATCAAAAGCTTAAAGTAGGTGGTGGTCAAATTAAGTTCCACTTATTTGCAGCCATATTTCAGGCATATGTTGTATGGTGATCTTGATATAATCCTAGCCTGGTTTTGGGAAAGATTTACTGTATCCTATGAATTTGTTATTACACTGTTATGCATACATTTTAATTTTAGTAACACTCTTATCCTCTTAATTCCTGTGGAATGATTTGGGTTTGACTATTTTGGTTTTCTGTGTAATTATTCTTTGCTCTGGATGAGTGAAGTGGGAGCTTATTTTAGTAATTTGAAGCTGGATTACTTTTAATTTAGGCTAATGTTTGTCAGCCTTCAGCATTTCTGTACATGGTGAGGCAAAACACGTTCATCAGGCGAAACTGATTTTATATATATTCTTGTCACACAGAAAGGTGATTCCAGACAAAGCTCTCCCTGTGTCTGCAACCTGCCTTTGAGGAACACTGAGGAAACCTCAAAGAGGATGCTGGCCTCTGCCACATCCCTCTATTCTGCTCTTTCTAGAAATGTTAAACAATCCCCAGCATTTTTTCTTAGGGGTGATGGCAAGGGTAGGGTCGATAAACAGTGCTGATGGGGAATAGCTGCTGTTCCCGGTGTAGTTTTTCCTTTCAGCGTGACAGATCTGTAAGGCAGGAGGTGCTGGGAGGGGCGTTCCTTTGTTGTGTTGACACTTAAATCGCACTGACGGGTGTGTGTATTCTCCTCCAGGAATTCTGTGCGATTGAAAGGGATTCCTTCAGACGGTGAATATTTTTTCCAGCTGTCTTCCTGCACTCTCAGCCGATGTACAGAAATTAATTGCTCTGAAGATCGTTGTGCGTGTGTACCTTTTAGGAAACCCAGGGATTGACTGTTGCTTGGCTGTGGCTTTGTGGAAAAGAATGTTTCTGCTGAATCGGGGTGTGTGTGTGTGTGTGTGTGTCCTGGCTTGTCACCGTGCCAGCCGGCTGCTGCTGACCTGTACACATCACCCCTGAAATAGATGGATGTATGTGCTTGCATGTGTGCATGCTGCTCATGCATCTTAATTGAATTAAGGCTGTAAAAGTGTCCTTCCGTTTGTTATGAATGAGAAGGATTACATTTTGTGACCCTCTCTTGACAGAGCTGAGAAAGCCCTGCACATGTCCAGGCTCTCTTTTGGGTAGGTTTAGGAAATAAGGGTATATAAGGATATATGACAAAGCAATAAAACTGCATTAAGAAATCTCAGATGTTTCCAAAAGACTGTCATGGAGAACTTGGATGCTATTGCTACAGAGCAGCAGTTTCTCTCTAGCAGCAAGTTCTCCATGTCAGAAGAAAGATAAAAACTTGTGTGAGCCAAGGGAGGGCAGGGCAGGGCAGTGCTCACCCTTCCCCTTGCCTGCTGCACCCCCGGGCTGGGTGTCTCACCCCTCTGCCCTCCTCAGCAAGTGGGTTTCTGGGGGCTGCTGCCTGGGTGCAGGGGAGCTCCTGGCCCATAACTCAGCTTGGCTGGTAGCACTTCCCACCCAAAATGCTTCGAGGCCTTTTATTTATTTATTTCTGTGCGGCAGCTTTGTGGATGCTCTTTTAATTAAGCGAGGTTTGCTTTCCCCTCTTTCATTGTAATATACCTTGTATTTTTTTTTATTTTTTTTTAATTTTTATTTTTTTTTAACTTCATGCAACTGCATCTCGGAGGAGATATTTCTGTCTGTCACTGGTGGACTTGTGTGTGTGTGTATGTGAGGGAGAGGGCTGGGGAGGACACGGTTGTGAAGATTAAACAGCCAGTTGTAACTAGATTGTAGAGATAAAAAAGAACCCTTGTTTACATTAAAATTGTACTGGCGTGACTTGTTCTAGCCTTTTTGATACAGTAGTCTTTCTATGTTGCAAAACATGCCGGGATAAAATGTAACAGGTTGTACAATAAGCATGTAATGTTTGCGTTATTAGCCATTGACCTTAATTTGCTTTTTTTTTTTTTTTTCTTTTCATTTTTTTCCCCCCTGCATTGCTTGGGCTTGACTGCGTTGTGAAATACACACAACGAGCTATTAAATCTGGAAATTCTCCGACAAAAATTCTGTTCAGTAAAGGCATTTTCAGTAGAGCAAAACAGTGCTCTCCGGATAAAAAGGGAATTTTAATTACTAATATTTTTTTTCCTATCATTAGCCTGCAGATAATGGGTGTGCTTTGTACAGAAATTATGCAGTGTTTGTAACATCTTTTAAAAAAGTAATTTTCTGTCATGTAGTTAATTTTAAACTGTTTTAAGATCGTTGCAGTTCAAGAAGTGATTTATCTGTATTGCTCTACAAGAGAAACACATGAGAGAACAAAGCCTGTCTATAATTGTAGACATGCTGATTAGCGTGAGGATATGTCAAGAGGCTGTGAATTGGTGTAGATAAATACTAGGTTGTATGGGCAAAGAACTTCTTAAAACAATCTGGCATGCCCATACCTGGTTCTTTTAGCGATATTTTACTGTTAAGGGGGGCATGTAGAAAAGTAGGAAAGACTTGAATGTATTTGCTTCTGGGTTTCTGTACCTAAAGGCTGTACTCAGAGTGGATGTATGTGATATCCTAATTTTGCCTGTCTCCTTAATTGCAGAAAGTGCTGCAGAGTATTTTTTATTTTTTAAAAATAATTTCTTAGCATAGTTGAGAGTTTGCTACTTGTCTGTGAGTGGTGTTGGGGTTTTGCAGAGAGGGGCAGCCCTGGGGAGGCAAGTTGTGCTCCAGCCCAGGTATTAATCTTGAGAAACATGCGACTGCTGCTCACAGTAAATTGGCTGTAGCTTGCTTTTACCTTTGCTATAGTAATCCTCTACGGGCTTTTGTGTCTTAAAATGCTTCATATTCTCCGTATCAGCAAGATGTGTGGAGTGATCCGGCAGACCATTTCAGTGGAGCCCTGATGATCCCATAGATATTGTATCTGGTTCAGTGGACCTGCCTTCCCTGTGGTCCGAGGCTTTTTGTTATGCATGCATCCTAATTGTTCTTTCTGTTGGCATTGTACATAGACTGAAGGGGCTGTGCACCAATGCAAATAGACCTTCTAATACCTTAGCATTTGCATTATAATGGCTGCATAAATATTGCAGTACATTTCAGTTCACTCTCTCACTGCTTTGACTGCTGGGGTTTAAAATAGGTTTCTTTCTGTAGCCTGGATTTTGTTCTCAGTTGGTATTGCTTCGAGAGGGGTTCTGAAGCCCAATCTCTATTGAATCCTGGAGCCTGTTTGCAATGAGGTGCAATGTTAACTTACCCATGTTCTAGGCTCCCACTCCTTCCATCCCACAGGTTGATATGGATGATTGGGGGAAAAACAATTAAATTAAAACTTGAACAGTTTTAACAAACTATTTCTAAACTAAATATCTGGGGATAGCAGAACATGTTTGCTGGAGACTTGGTTTTGCAGTTATTGCCAGAAGTCCTATAGAAGTCTGTGGGAATATTCTGTGCGTAAGGAAAATGAAATATTTTGCCACCATTGTTTTGGTGCTGAAACGTTTGATAGCTTATGGCTAACCAGAAGTACCCTGAATTTCCTTTGAAATTGTTGATACAGTGATGTGACTGAAAGCAGACACTTTTTTGGGAATGGTTTGCAGATTGCCATCATCTGTCTGTCAAAAATTTGCTTTAAAAAGCTGTTAAACAGACCAGTGATCAGTATCACTTACTTGACTCTTAGTGAATAATAGATGCAGAGAGACTTAAAAATCATCGGAGAATACCAAATTTTAAAGCTTTGAATTGATTTCTTGTAGCTACAACCTTGTTTTTAATATATAGTGTTAATTTTTAGGAGGGGTAATATATTAAACTACTGTTTAAGATTTAAGGCTGATCAGATGTAATCCTAGGGTTCACTCTGGTTTACGTGGTTTAATTTGTGAAAACTGCAACAAGAAATGTAGGTTTAAGCCAGGTGTTCATTTTTGTTTTGTATATCAGATGTTAGTAGCTCATGACTCTTCCACTTTTTTTCACATAAAAAGTGGTAGTAGTTCTTTAGGTTAATGATATGATCAATGACCCTGATGTTGGAACTAATGTTATGAAAACAGTTTTCTGTAACAATAAGTGATGGTATTGCAAGAAACCATAAATTTACTCAAAACTTCTATATGGTGATAGATGATTCACTTTATATATAAAGTATTCTGCATAGTGCTGCAGACAACATATATATTACTATAAGACAGTATTATTAACACTCCTGTCAAAAACCTTGTATTTAGAATAAGTATTTATAGTGATGAGCATGGAAATACAAGGTTAAATACTATTAAGGGGAAGAATAAAAATATTCTTAACACCCTGATACCTGAGAACCTTAAGCAGTAATGTATTTATACATTATGTGTGCATGGATTTTAATTATCCATTAGGTATCACAGATAATGCTGCTTTAGTGCCTCAAGGAATATGACAAAACCACTTTAGCCTTTGCTGTTGCATTTAGATGTGCTTTTGGGGTTTCCATCATAAAAGGAATTGGTATTAAATCAGAAATTGAAGAGGTGGTTCCTGTCAGTTTGAATGGTCAGAAAGATCCATTGGTCTGTCATGTTGTGTTGACTGGGAAGAAAAATAAACATATTTGTTGTATGAAAAAATAGCTGACTTTCAGCCCAAAAGACCAGGGCCTGGTATTTGTTCATAGCTGAGCTGCAGCGGTGATTCCTTTCTCCTTTCTCTTCTCCTTTCTCTCTGTCTGTGTCCCTGTCATCTAAATCATGGCAAATAAGAGAGTTTGCTTTCTGTTCCATATGAGGCTGCTCTCCTGTGACTGACAGTAGTGGTAACTGTGTAATTGTAGTGTGTGAACTGTCCAGTCTTCTGGATAATAAGATTTCACACTGTTGTATTTTTTTGATGCTGAAAGTTAGGTTATAATCTGTTTTGTAGTGCACAGCATTAATCCTGTTTAGTGATACTTACCCTGGGAGGAAATCCTCCTGTTGTGTCGAAAAACTGAGAGCAAAAAAATACTTTTTTTTATTGTTTTAACTGTTACATGGATTTACTTTTTAAAAACGAAAGAAAGCAATTTAGTGTGTTACTGTAACATAACGCTTGTATAGCACAGCAGTGAAGGTCCTAGTGAATTTGTAGAGAATTGACTAAAACTGCACATACAATGCAATTACAGGTGCTGAGTGAAGTGCTTTGTGCCATGGTAAGGTTCAGGTTTTTAGTTTCAGTCTTCTTTTTCCTTTATGTTATCCCTAATTCAGCAAAGTACATGGAGTTTATTCCACCCTCATTAAAAAAAAAAGAAAAAAAAAGGGTTGTATAATTTCCCTGTGCCTCCTCCTCAACTCAACAAAACACCCCCCATCCCTGAAATGAACATGCAGCTGTCCAAGGCAAAGAAATAATCGAGTAATCCATGTTGTCTTAATTACATGAACTGTTGTATTTCTGAAATCATGATGGCAGAGTTTTGTGCTCTTTTATATTCCCCTTCCCCCTCCTTATTGAGTCAGCCACTGCAGAAAAGCAGAACTGTGTGCTTCTTTTAATTCTAAGGGATAACCACATAGAGAGGAGTCTTCCTCAGATGTCTGTAAATGCCAAGTCCTGTTCAGAAGCATTTAGTTACATGGAGTCACTGTGTGTAGCAGGGAGAAAATGACTTCACTAGCAAACTATATGGCTCCTGGAGGCATCAGGTGGCTTGATATGTAAACAGAAGTCCCCAGCAGTCAAAAATAGATCTAAAAAAAAAAAGTGACCTCCTGAACAAGGAAGTGAAGGGCTACCAGAGAATCCATCTGTGTAGTCCTGCAAAATGCTGGCAATAGCAGAATATGAAGGATTTACCATGAAAACCCATTTTGCTGTTGCTTCTGACAAAGTACTCAGGCTTCATGACTTAAAAATGTTTCTTGCAGAGAAATGATTGTGCAATTGGAGGATTTAAAGTGAAGAAAAATCCTATAAACTACGCATAAATTGGAGTGATTTGTACCGTGTTGTTATTGAAGGAATGGATGGGTTAAATGAAGCCTCAGTTCAAATGTTAACATACTAATTCTGTGACAACTACTTTTCTAATAGTTTTTAAAAACTAATGGCTATTATACAGTATTTGCAATACCTAAAATGTTTCTTAGTAAAGGGAATTTTAATACTGGCAGTTACAGGAGCTATCTTGAACTTAAGATTCTAGATAATTTCTTTTCACAAAAAGAGAAATTTATATTAGTAAATAACATGAATTAAGGTACCTGGGAACTTGGCTTTGTGCAGCTAATTTGGTTCTGGTATGTCCCTCTAACAATTCTGAACTCTTGCAGAGTGTGCAGATGATGGCATTTTTCAGGTTGTCATATTTGTTTTTCGTGGTGGTCTACCTGTTTGCTTTTTGGAATATTCAAACCATTGTCTGGCAGCGGTCTTCATAGATTATTGTGTGTAGCAGGCCTAGTTAGGAAGGAAACAGAAGTTTAAATAATATAGCCATGGGTTGTAAGTCACATAATAAACACAACAGCCTGGATATTTATTTTTTTTTTCCCCACAACTTAATACATAAATTTATTTTCTGTATTTTAGGTCACTTTAGGCATATTTTTTCCAGTAGTAATTTCTCTTGTCTCTTCCCCATAAGAAGTGCTGGCAATTATTTCTTGCTTTTAAAATGTATACAGTCTTGTTTTTTAAAATATGGCTCTTGGTAACCCAGCTCTTTTGAGAACCCCCAAGTCATACCCAAACAGACATCGAGCTTTCTGTTATGTGCCCTCACTGCAGTATCATGTTTTCTTCTTCTTCTAAACCGAGATGCTGTTTGTTGAACCAATTAGCTGTTGGGTGCAAGCCAGAACTTTCTCCTGAAATCAGAATTAATGAATACACAGATTACACGGGAAGGATTTCTGTTCTCAAGGGGCAGTGACAGTTAACGTGTGACAAGGACACGGTTTGTATCCCGCAGCCTTGATGTCTGTCTGTGTGGCTGTCAGGACTCAGTCCTGCCAAGCTCAGTGGGGTAGACTTGAGTATGGATCACACGTTCACATCATATATTTGATGGTATGTCTGTCTTGGAATGTTTTTGAACCCATTCCAGCTCTTCTGTAGCCAGCAGATGGGATGCATACGCCTTCATTAACAAGCAGTTAACTTCACTGGTACGACTGAATTTTCATCACACTCCGGGTCTCTGACTTGGCTCTTTCTGCCTTCCAGCTCCCACTGTTTGCTCTGCTCTCTCACAGAGGAAATCAGCACTAGCATTACATGCTCTTGCCCTCCTGTGGTAATGAAAACCTAAGCGTTTTTCTCAAAATCAAGTTGTGTAAAAAATAAAAGAGAAAAAGAGAAGAATGAGGAACTAGTTTTTCTCTTCTGGAGCAGCTGCTTGTCTCTCCAGGTGCACGTTTGGTGAAGTCCTTTGCTTCGACAGCCCTGAGAAAATCAAAAGTAATTTCTAAACTTGCTTCTACAGTGTCAAAAAGCCCTTGTAACATTTTGTAGCTTTGAATTAGCCTTCTGACCTTTTTTGTGATATGCACTACCCCTTTTGCATTAGCGCAGAGAGAAATTAAGGTACAGAAATTACAGGGAAGATTTATACCAGCAGCAGTGGCAATGGCATTGCTCTGCCTTCCTGGCTGTGAGTCAGGGGGAGCTGAAACCCAGCTTTGGCACCTGCCTTGGAGACCCAACCCAGCTGGGGTACCCTCACCAGAGAGTGGACCTGAGGTGGATCCCAACCCCAAATTCCTCCCTCTTTCCAGACAAGTAAAAGGTGAAGCATGGTAAATGGGTGCAAAACTGTTCCTGCCGTGAATTTTGTGTTGGTAATGAAAGCCAGGCAAAGCAGTGTGTTAGATCTTTGAACAGGCAGTGTGAAAGCAAGCAGCCGTGTTGTCTGGAAGGATCCTGAAGTGGCTGTAGTCTGCATACAACCTCTCATTTCTTTAATGATCTCCTGCATTAATAACACCAAAAGAAGGTTGCTGTCATATTAGTTTCAAAGCTAATGGTGTATATAAACTACAGATATACGTCTTTGGGCAAATGTTTGGAACGAGAAGTCTGTGCTTGTCACAAGTTTTTGCTCCTGTGACTTCCAGTGTCTACTGAAACTGCTCAAATCTGCATCATGTTAGCAGCAACACTTTCACAGTTGGCACACCATTAGTTCTTTGGGTTCAGCTTGTTGGCTGTCTTTCAAAAATATTTAAGATAAACTGATCAGTTACATACCATGGTAATCTAAAAGTATTCTTTAAAGCTGCAGCTACTGGTTTTCCCTTCATTTTGTACTATTATGATGTGATTTTCCATCCTTCTTCATCTATGAAGCCCCTTAATTATCAGTGAAACCACACCACACAGAGCAACTTTATCAAGCAGTGGAGGGTGAGATGGGTGGCAATCTATTTTAATTATGTTTTTGTGTATGTTTTTTATAAATTCAGTACTGTATAAGTTGGTTTGCGGACTAAATGAGAGACTAAGGAACTAGTTAAGAAGTTTACATTTGTGGACTTGTGCTTTGATGGCTCTTCTGTATGTACCACAGGTGTGTGTATGTGTTCATCCAGCTCAAACATGTGCTGCTTTTTGGTTACCAAAAGTAAATGGGCAGAACTTGATTAATAGAATAGTATGTTACTCTTCACCACTTTTTGATCACTTTTCAGGTGGCTGCTCTAATATGAGGTTTACATAGAGATTATAATTCCAGAACCCCAGCACTTAGGATTCAGTTGGGTTCTGGTTTTCCTTGCTGCCAAAACTTGTAATTACCAGCTAGTGAGCACTGTAAGTTGTGTTATCAGTCAGATGGGGAGGGACTGACTGGTTGTATGGGCTTTTTTCTTCATCTAACGTGTCTGGGGGCACTTTACATCTGAGAGCAGTGTTTGGTGTTTATTATTATTAATATGCAGCTTTTAGCACTTCCTAGTGCTTGCAGCCTAATGGAAATAAAACATCCCAGTTTGAAAAGCAGTGACAAAGTGAAGTGAGTTTTACTGATTTGAAAGCTTCAACATGTGATCACAGAGCAGACTAATTAGCCAGTGCAAGGAATTTGATTCTTTTAAGTCGAGCTTATCATTTGCCTGTAGAGTTCACTTTTCAGTATGAGGTGTTCTGACATGCTAACACTGTTGTAATTGTATCATTGCAAGTTATATATATATATATATGTATGTATGTGTATATATATATATATATACATATATATATAGACATATATATATGTATAAAAGGGTACACTGTTAGTGAAGTACAACAAATTCACTTGTGGGTCACTCCCAGCTTTATTTTGATACTTCTGATGGCATGTTGTAGTTCTTAAAGAAGTAATGTGGCTTTTATATTCTTTGAAACCATATTTAGAAATAATAAATTTACAAATGGAGAGCTCCTGATAATAATAATAGGTAAGGAAAAAATTTTAACTGTAACAAACTTTTCAGCTCATGTTGGGTTAGTTGTTTTATCACTTATTTTTTTAATTTAAATTAGAATTCAAGTTTTAAGCATACTCATTGTAATAATCTTTCTCTCTAGAAATATCTGATTTTTTTTTTTTTCTCACAGTGTTTAGGGAAGTTATTTTCTTTGGGCTCGATGTATTCCTTAAGTTAAGCAGTATTATGTTGATTCAGTGTTCAAAAACATATTTAAAAGGAAAATCCAGGAGATGCTGAGTTCATGTATGTATGTATGTTTGGTATGGCTGTAGCTTTTACTTTTTGTTGAAGTGTTTGTGTTAGTTCTCCTAAGAAGACATTTTTATTGCTAGGTTCTTAATAGTTAAATTTCAGTGAAAGCACAAATTCTAATGGCACAAAAAAATCCCACTTAGCCAACTGTGATCTTATGGTCTTGCAGTAGTCTCAAACTGTAATGGTGAACAGCTGGTCTTCCTACTTCAGTTTCTTTAGTGGAAAGATGCAGGTGTTCTCTGTTGGCTTCGTGCTTGGTTTTTGAGGGTATGGAAGGACATGTGCAAGTTTTTGAATTTTCTTGTAAAAGATAAAAGCAACTGTGTGATGCAGTCGAAATAGTAAGATTTTTACATTTTCATTTTACTTTGGCATTACATGAATTAGTGATTTTTGTTGAAAAATAATTTCACTGCTTTTTGAGGTATTTTGTTTAGTTTGGGAGGGTTTGTTTTTTGTTTGTTTTGTTGTTTTTTGGTTTGTCTTAAGTCACTGTGGCTCCTTAGTTCTGTGCCTGTGGGGAAACCCAAGTAGGTGCAGCCTGCAGAGTTCTTCTGTTGCCCTGGGGGTCTGTCACAGTTCTGGTTTTCAAGTATATTGAATTTATAATAGAATTTACATTGGTTGCTGATAATTGATAACCAAATTCAGGAAAAGATCATACTCTAATGAACTTTCTTTTTCATAGATGTTAGATTTTCTTTTTGCTGATTTAACATATTGTGGAGAGTAAAACAGCCATTTTATTGCTTTTTTTGGTCTCTCTGTATTTCACAAATACTGTATTTGTGGTGCCATATGCAGATATCCAAAGTCTGATTTATGGCCACATGAAGTTTTTAAGGCTGGTTCTTAAAATCTTAAGCCTTTCAAGCATAGTTTAAAAATTGATGGGTTTTTGGTTTTATTTCTGCTGAAGTAATTTTCATGGGTATCTTGCATTTCTTGGTCTTGCTCTTATTTACATGAAAAAATGCAATCTAGTAAGTGGTGAATGTTGGTAAGTTCTGTTGCATTCTAGACACTTTTGTTTCTATTTAATATTTAAGCTATTGTATCTCCATTAGCAGCTTTATATATTGTATATGCAAGGATGAGCATTATGTTGGAGCAGGCAGGGCAGCATAGCTTGGTAGCAGTCCCCAGGCCTGAACTGCCTTGCAGTGCAAGGATTTGCTTTCTTATTCTGAAGGGTGGGAGAGCTACTGTGACAACAAATATTTCAAATACTGAACTTTTTCTTAGATACCAGTTTGTAGCCCCATCCAGCATCCTGGACATACTGGTACTGTGGCCAAAGGAGTGAGGGGATGGGCAGTATTCCAGATGAGTCCTTCCCACTTGTGGTGTGATTGTAAATATTAAAGAGGAAGTTGACACACAAAACCATCTCTTGAATGTATCACATTGTTCTGGCGGGAGAGCTCTTGAATTAAAATGGTAGTTTATTAATAAATGCTAAAACTAGGAAAGAGGTGGTGCTGCATAAGTATGCAGAATACAGCCTGCAGTGATGAGCCTGACTGTGGCAGGATCATCTCACCTGGATCTAGTGGCAGTGTTACTTGCTCTGTAAAATAAGATAGAAGTTGGTTGGGAGACAAGTGAACAATGAGGTAGTATCATCTGCACAGACCTACAATGAGGAATTTAGGAGTTACAGGACAGTGCACAATGTATCAGAGGCTGTGATTAAAACTTCTTTCTCTCAGTCAGGCTTCCAGCTGGTAGTCCTCACAACCGCAGATCTAATTTAGCCTTAGCAAGCAAGAATAATTTTAAATTAAAATTTTCTTATTTGCAGCATGTCTGAGTTTGATGCCCATAGGATACTGACTTAATATAAAGTGATTTTTTGTGTTTCAGTTGAAAAAAAGAGATTTAAAAAATGTTTATAGCATTTAATAATGCTTCAATGCTAAGCCTATACCGAGAGTTGCCAGATGAGTTATGTTACTTGCTGTTTGTGTAAGACTCACAGAGGCTTTTGGTTTGGTAGGAATTAATGTATTACAGAGAAGTGATATTCAGCTCTTCAGATCACAGGTCTGTCTTCACCTTCTGTTTGAAGAGTTATTGTCAGAGACTGGAAGAAGAGGAGGGAGGAGTAATCATGAGGAATAGAAGCCATGCCCGTTTGCACAACCTTATGTCCAAGAATCACAGGAGCTGGAGGCTGTAGGGAGGAGAAGGTTTCATCAGACATGCTAATCCTTTAGCCCTGCACAGGAATAAAAGACTTGATAGTAAGACAAGAGGACACGGTCTTAAGTTGTGCCAGGGGAGGTTTAGGTTGGATATTAGAAAGAATTTCTTTACTGAGAGGGTGATCAGGCATTGGAATGGGCTGCCCAGGGAAGTATTCTCTGTGGATTCTCCATCCCCGGAGATATTTAAAAAGAGACTGGATGTGGCACTCAGTGCCTTGGTCTAGTAACCGCAGCGGTAGTGGATCAAGGGTTGAACTTGATGATCTCTGAGGTCCCTTCCAACCCAGCCAATTCTGTGATTCTATGATGTAATTTCTCTGTTTGTTGCCTTGCAGCTTGCAACAAAGGGAGGGATGGAGAAAGGCTTGGGACAGGATGGAGGAACAGCACTGGCATGTTGTGCCTTGCTGCAAAGGAGGCATGTACTGAGAAGGTGGTGGCCATGCCTTGTTCCAGGAGACAGACCAATTTAGGTCTACTCCCCACATATTCCCTATTTCTGTTGTCCTTCCTGTCTGTCTTCTTCTGCTCTCTGGTCATTATTCCTAAATGCTGTCATACTTACAGTTCCTTGCAGTCAATACCCAACACTTCAGGTAGATGCTGGTGGTTGTCTGCTGTCTTCTACCTGTGCTCACATTTCCTCTCTGTTTTCCTTGCAGATGTCATTCTGGTTTTCTTTTGTTTGTTTCTCTTTCTTTCCCACTACTTTAGGAGTGGTTGAATAGGAAAGGTATAAATATATAGCAAGTATGTGTTAAAATAAGGAAGCTGGTTGACAAATTTTATTTATTTATTTTTAGTGGTTCAGTGGTTTGGTTTCTTCTTATTTCCTTTCGTTCAGGAGTTCTTTTGTCACTTCCTCAGATATTATTCATGTATCCTCATGGTGTTCGTATATAAATACAGTAGCTTGATTTTGAGCATATTGTTCTGGAGCACATTGTCATACTAAAATTTATTCAGTCCCTTTAGTCAGTAAATCTGTGTACCTTTCCTGAGTGGTTTCTGCATATGTCTAATACTTTTTGGATTACACTTGTTTTGAAAAGGGCTAATTATCTTTTAATCTGGATTACTTCAAACACTATTACTTGTGTGAATGTCACTTAGGTAGTTTAGATACTCATTTCAATACCCTGCCCTGAGCATCAAAGGGGAAATCCAGGCTCTATCACTTTGGTGAGCTGTGCAGTGCAGGGCAGATCTGGTGAAGAAGCAATGTGCTGTGAGGAGCTAAGAGCAACCCTCACCTCTGTGTCAGTCCAAGAGAGGGCAGTGAGGGCAATCTGAATCACCTGTTCTTAGCTTGCACCATCTAGTGCAATCCTGTTCCTTTTCTTTAGTACATACAGATTTTGCAAGGTGTAAATATCTGGAGGCCAGTAGGTGTGGTGAGGCACTGTGTTGTGCTTGAGCTAGTGTAAAGGTTGCATTTTTCTTAGTCATTTGTCTTAGGGTAGCTTTTAAATGTTCACAAACACAATGCTTGAGTCCTTGCAGAGTTACCTAGACATGTATAAATTACACCTGTTTGTGTGTGAAGGATAGTAAGGTGCAAGAATGCTGTTCATTATAAATAGGCATGCAGTACCATTTTTTTTTTATCTTGCTAGGGTATTGGTATGAACTTTCATGTAGATTTAAGATAGCCTTCTTTTTCATATTTTTTTTCACGTTTCCTTTATCTTATTTATTTAGAAAGAGAAAGTCTTTGTACAGTCTTGTTTAATTCAGTTTGTGTCTAAATTTTCTCCATGACTTTTCAGATTAAGATTGCTGCCACTTTTACAATACATAAGCCTTTCATGCATGCTAAACAGTATATAATGCATTTGTTTTTTGGCAAGCATAAATCATGTCTTTCACTATTTCTAGTAAAAATGTTATTGAAGACCTTTTGGCTTTTTAAGGAAAAAAAGAATGCTTCATCTGAACAGATTTTGAAGAATCTGCTTGGGAGGAATCACAGTGGCTTTCTTTTTTTTTTTTTTTTTTTTTTTTTTTTTCTTTTGAAGGAAAACGTCTTGTTCCTGTGAAAATACCAAATTTATCATTCATTTCCCAGAATTTTTAGTATATGTGAAATAATCTTTTAATTGGGCTCCTTGTTACAAGCCTAGAACAGGATTCAGTAGCATTTGGAGTTTTTTGCGTGGTCTCCAGTCTTAAGGCTGGAGCTGAAGATGTTGTGTGGTTGAGGCTTCTCTGCAGCAGGAATTAACATGAGGGGGATTTGTGGCAGGTCTGGGCTTTAGTTTGTTCTTCACAGGAAGGTGAACAGAACTTGCTTTCTCTTCTGTATTTGTTTCAATTTTATCTTCTGTCCTGGGAAAGAAACCACTGGGATCATCACTAGAATCTCTAAGAATGTGGATGAACTTGCAAGAAATTAAAATGTTGTCCTTGGTTGTTGGGTTTTTTTTTTTTTGGTAATACTAATGTGTTAAATGTTGATTGAGGGGAAAAAAGTCCAAACATGTAAAAACTAAATAAAAGTACTCTAAGAAGTTATGAAAATTAAGTTTGCAATATAAAGCAGTCAAAATTAGACAGGTGTGAATGATATGGCTTCTAGTGCTTTAGGCAACCATGCTTGTCAGAAAGTAATTGGAGATTTATTAAACACAACATACTTTCCCTTCTTTAATACTCTTTTTTTATGCAGTGTGTAGAAGCAGGAGTGGTGTTTATTGGCTTATTACTGTCTCAGTATTTTTATATCTGTGATATTATCTTTGTGGAGTTGCTTCCCAGCTGCTTCTTGCCTGCCACCCATGGTCGCCAGCTGCCCATCCTCATTCTTGTTCCAGCTCCTGCCCATTTCTCCCTTCCCTGTATTTCAGCTTGCCTGTGCTCTGGGTAGGAGCTTTTCTTCTCTGTCTGCTGTGACCCCATGGAAGGCAGGGAGGATGGTAGGAGGATGTCTCAGCCAGTTTGGAAAGGCCTGTTCAGCCACTATGAGTTTGACTTGCTCTGTGGGAATGCCTTATATCACAAGAAGTCGGTGTGTAGGAGTCGAGGAGGTGAAACAGGCTTAGAGTTTATGAAATACTTGGCTCTTTGCTGCCAGGGGAATTCCTTGCAGTTTTCTTGTTAGAGGTTTCAAAATGGTAAGGAGTGAATATGTGGTGAAATTCACTATGGCACCAGACATCATCTTCATAGATTTCAAGTCCCTAATCTAAACAAAAATGCCGTATGCGGTGTTAAGATTGCCTTCCACATGAACAAAGCAACATGCTTTTTCCATCTCTCAGTCTTATAAACAGCTGAACCATACAATTTATCTTACCTTTTCTTTATATGCTCATGTCTGTGTATTCAAGGCCCCTTTTCCCAGCCCCAGAAAACCCCAAGGGCTGGCAGGCAGTTGCCAGTTAAGAATCACCTTTGATGAATGAGGTCTAAAAAAGTTCAATATGGTTGAAGAAGCCTTTTCTACAGAGCATTGGCTTTGTGTAGCTACCTGATTCTCCTATAGTACGCATCTATTTGCTCCAACAATATTTCTCTGTTTTATGTCATTATGTTTAATTCTGTTTTGTCTTGAGGGAAAAGAGTTGAAAGCTTTGAAAAAGGCTTGGGAGCAATTTTATTCTTCATCACCTTATCAGGCAGTATAACGAGCCTACATTTCTACAGTGCCATTAATTTACAAAGTTCCCCAAGGTATTTCCAAGTTGCTTTGGCTTCTCCAGCTGTGGTTGAGTGTTGTTTCAAGCAGCAGTGCTGGACCAGGGTCTGTCTGGTGGAACATGAAAGCTGTTTAAGCGTCTACAGCAACACAGCACAAGAGGGCAAGGACAATCTTTATGCAAAGTCCAGTTGAGACTGCAGGGAAGCTCTGGGTAGGCAGAAGTCAATTAATCTTAAAAATACCTGTAGCAGTTAATAATGAGAATCTAGCTGGAGTGGACACATGTACTACAGGAAAAATACCATTTCTCTTTGGCAGTTTGTAGCTCTTGCATTTCAATAAGAATACCTGCAAGGCAGAAGTGGTTCATCACAGCATGTTCAAAAATCCAAACTTTTGTTTGCTGGAAAACAGAGATGAAAGTACTGTACATTACATTCAGTTATCTGAAACATAGTTTCTTTGTAGTCTTGTTCTATCTATATTCTACATATCTACCTTGGCCTGAAGCAGTTTGCTTTTGGCAGGTAAAATGCATTCACCTGAAAGGGTCAGGTTAGAAGATGAATCAAAAAAACTCACTGGAAAAATGTTGGTTAAACAGCAATGGGGGAAGATGTGTAGATCATTATTTTTCATCTGGAGTATTCTAAATGCATTTTGGTTTCCTGTAGATTTTAAATTTATAATATAAGCTTTTGGAAAAATATGCCATCCCAAAGAAAATAACTCCAGCTGATCATTGTGCAGTTTTCAAATAAATATTCTTTTTATTTAATTTAGCTATAATAAAGCAGAAATGTACACTTAGATTGGAGCAATTTTGATTCCATTTATGGTTGTTATCTCTCCTCT
Source organism: Florisuga fusca (assembly GCA_038090715.1). NCBI lineage: Eukaryota > Metazoa > Chordata > Aves > Apodiformes > Trochilidae > Florisuga > Florisuga fusca. The sequence continues at coordinate 2,585,964 of JAAWXA010000010.1, read as the reverse complement.
GTGAAGAATATTGATCTGTTCAGGAAGATATTTATTTTCTAAGAGCAGGTTAAATGCAAAATATGTTAATGACTTCTGAAAGTGAGGAGATGTGTAATTGGAAACTTGTGGGTAAATACATATTTTTTTTTTAACTGTACCAGATATCTAGATATTTGTATATCTTCCAAATTTGTGTGCTAGTTGGAAAGTCAATATTACTGCATATGTCCTTTTCTATATGTTAGTTACATTTAAACTTCGGTGTTAAATAAAACAAATACATCCAAGCTTTTATCATCTTAGCTGAAGATCAAGAACTGCAAATAATCTTAGCTAGAAAAAAGTTGAACAGAGGCCAGATATTGTGCAGTGATGAGCTGCCATATGTAGTTATTCTGGCTTTGTTTGATGGAACATAGAAGGTGGAAAGCCATAGCTCCTTTTCATGTTCAAAATTGTGTTAAAAGCATGCTTTAAGATGATTTTCAGATAGGCTTTTTTTCTAGCATAGAAACCCTTTGCAAAGGGATCTTACAACTTGCAGTCAGTAATTATGGTCAGAAAATTCAAAGGGCTGAGAGTCATCCAGCACTTGACTTTGTAAAATAGTCAAATTATGGCATAAAAGCATGTTGAAGGGGACAAGCAAATTTACTGAATCCAGTTCAGAGACAAAGAAACAAAGTGAAATGCTACAATCAACAATACTTTGGCTTTGTTGCCAGATAATCCTGCATTGCTAGTAGAGCTAGGGTAGGATGCCACCCTTGGTAGCAATATTTCATTTGGCTGAGATGGGGTTTAACATGTGGATTGTCCCAGTTTCTGTAGGATTGACATACCATAAGTTGTTGATAATATAGGTAACACATACTTTGTAGATAATACATTAGTATGTTGTTCTCTTCTGTGCTTACTTTCTCTTCTGTCTGTCACTGTTGTTTTTGTCTCCTGAAATTATGAATAAAGAAAATTATTTGATGCTGGTTTAAGGTTTGCATCATCACCTTTGGTGGGATCAGTGCCATTTTCTATCAAATTTGTAACAAAGCCACGTGTGGCATGCTGCTTCCTTTGTAGGAGTTGTTGAAGGATCTGAGTGGTAGCTCCTGCATGCTAAAAGTGAAGTATTTTTATAGTGGAAAGTAAGTTTTTGCTACACCAGGGTGATCTTTGCTCAAAGGGGGGTATTGGGCAGATTGGGAGCACTTGCTCTGGTGGAAGTTTTATGCCACTACAGATGCAGAATTTGTATAGGCACAGAAATGAGAACTGAATTTTCCTAGACTGTGTCTATTTAGAATAGCCTTTTGTTTTTTGGCCTATCTTGTTTTTAGGACCTGTACTAAAACTAGGAAATTTGTTTCATCTAGCAAGTTACAATTTTCAAATTTCATATATTATGCAGGACTACACAGCCTGCTGACACAATGAGTTACCATGGGAACAGAGACATGGAGCCCAAAAGGTACATGCTGGGGGACCACACATGCAGAAAGCACCTTTTCCCATATTAAAATAAGCTGCTGTGTGGAGTTAGCAGAATTCTTTGTACTTGCTGTTAGATTCTGTTTCTACAAAAACATGAAATGGTATTTTATAACTTGGCCAAAACCATTTTTTGCTGTAAAGTAAAAAGTGTTCATAAAAATAATGTTGGAGTGCATAAAATCAATCACAGCATGCATGTTTTTGTACTTGCTAAATGAGTTCAAAGGCAGGGCACAAAAGGTTATTTCTGCTCCCTGGGAACTTCAGGCATAGGTGACTTTCTGTCTGCTAGTGTGGAACCTTTTAGTCATGATAGATCTGGACTTTGCTTTGTGACCTGGCATTTAGTGTGATGAAATGCTTCCAGAGAGCAGCAAATCTGGTGACCAGTGGATGAAAAGATGGATTTGAAAGCTTTGAAACAGGCAGCAACGACTGCGTGCCTGTGTGTTTGCTGTGGAAGGGCATGGTCCTGTCAGAAGCTGGGGTGGGATGTCCTGGCAGATATGCCTGGTTCTGCAAGTACAAAGTGGTCAGCCTCCAAACACCTCGTCAGGCTGATTCACCTATTTATAGTAGCTTCATCTTTAATTGCACCAAGGTTTGTAATTAGGTGCCTACAGTTACAGATGTGTCTGCAGATTTGAGAAACCACAGGTGAAGTGCAAGTGAACCTTCAGTTGTCTCTCCTGGCTGGATGCTTGTGCAGGCAGCCCCTCTGCCTCCAGATTTTGCTCCAAAGGGAGCCTGGGCTATGCTCAGCTGTTCTGCAGCTGTGGAAGCAGTAAGGAGGCAGGGAAAGGTCTTGGCTGCAGTCCTTTGGCAGATGAAGATATCCTAAAGGGCTTAGTGGGCTGTCAGGGTCCAGACCTCCTCGCTGACCCTGCTTGGCAGGCTCTGGCTCTGCGTGCAGGGAGACAACAAGCTGCTCCCCCAGTGTGAGAGGGGATTACAGGGGGGAGGGGGATCAGGTCCAGATAGACTGAAACCAGGCTAGATTGGTAGTCTCTAAACTACCATCCTCTGGGCCATTCATTTACAGAATTGAGATGAAATTAATAGTCAGCCTTCTCTGTTGAGCAAGCCAGCCATCACAGCTGGCACTGGGAACTGCTTCAGCATCACTCTGCTGCCATCAACCATGCTGCACTCTGAAATAAAGGATTTTTCTTCCCAAAGAATAGTGTTGTGCCAGCATATTTTTGGGAACACTACTTTTGTCAAGGTATATCAGGTAATGTTTTTGCTTTCTGGTGGTGTGATGGCTGGTTGTGGCTGTGCTGTCTCCATGCCTCTGAATGAGGTTTTGTGTTGAGAGGAGCTGGTGACCGATTCAGCAGTTTGCTCCCAGCTGGTCTGTGGTGGCTGCAGTGGCAAAAGCTCAAATGCACTTATGCAGATGAAAACCCTGTAGGTCAGATGATTGAAGATGGTAAATTGTAGAAGACAATGTGCTTTGTTTGCATGTGACTCGTTGGCTTAAGCTATTTGGGTTTTGAAATGAAAGTACTGACCTTTTTTTTTTTGGGGTGGTGAGGGGGGCATGTGGTGTTGAGACCAGAAAGTTGTAGCTGCTGGGGCAAAACTTCAAATTTCATCCATCATGTTCATGTTTGTAATGGAGTGGAATGGAACATATGAATGTTTTTGGTATATCCCATAATATAAGTAAAAGGTAAATAACTTCTAAGAAGGTGGAATTTTTCTGTTTGTTTGTGTTGCTGCAATTACTAGATAGCATTTGAACTCTGTTGTTAGAAGCTGCTTAGGCCTGGCTAATCAGAATTTCATAGATCAAAATTGGAATCTCAAGACGTTTTCATTTTGTTGTGGAGTCGTTGTCTGCTTATTCTGGAGTGTCAAGGATGAGCTGATCCCTTATTTCTTTGACCTGTTTAATATCCAGAATGATCCTCTCCTGTCATTTTGTTTGGAAAGCCCTAGGCATGGTGTGTGCCTTTTGGCTTAAGTTTAATGCACAGAACAAAGTAAAAAAATCATTCCTCTTCTATGATATAAAATCCTACATGTAGTAAAGAATACACATAGTAGCAGCAGTTATGTCTTCTCAGCCTCATTGCCTGAGAAGGAGGTATTTCAGGAATGGTAGGATGTTTTATTTCAGTTAATGATTTCTTCACACCATCTCTGTGAACGTACAGGATATATTTTTTTCATATATTTGCAAGTCTCAAGACACTCAACACATCCTCTGAGGAACTGCTGAGAGTAACTGGTGCAGGGATGGCCTCTTCTGGGGAGGTCCCACTGCTCCAGGGCAGGAGCTTATTGGCAGTGTTGTTTTTTTTCTGGAGGGGGTAGTAAGGTTCCTCTTCAGTAGTGGGCAGGAGACATTCAAGTTCTCTAAAGCCTTTTTTGGAAGAGTATTTGTGCAAAATCCTTTATTTCAAGCTTTATATTATATTAGATAATGCCCAGGAAGCATCAGTACTTACAGTATCAAGTTGCAGGTGATTAGTTTACTACTGTTCCTACTTTACCAAGTTTTTATAAAATATTTGTTGCATAAATGTTTTGGGCTCTATTGTTCAAAGTAACTGGAACGTCTCACTTGTACATATTTAAAAAAAATCAGTAAAATATACAGGATCAATGTGTTATTCTTTTTAAGGTAGCTAGGGAAGGTAATAGAGTTTATGCTGAAGTTGTGTTTCTGAAATTTTGTCAGTTACTGTTGGCAGAAAAAAATACATCTGGGTTATGTACACAAGACATCAGGAGGAGTGAAATTAAACTGATGCTGGTTATTTATAGCTATTTACAAATATTTTACTTAAAAATGTTCTCAACAGAGAAGAGATTCTTTTCCTTAACTTCTCTATATTCTTATTTTCCTTAATATGCTGTGCCAAGTGGAGTCTTGCTCAGTTTTCCAGCACATAATTGTTAAACGGTTTAATGTCAATTGATATTGACAGGAAGTCAGTTTGAACAACATTGGAAAATGGCAGTAGTTGGCAGAACTGGTAATTTCACTGAATTTCCTTTTGCTAAAAATATCTCCAAAAGAAGCTCTCCTTTTGAGATACAATGAATGCTTGTTTGACTGTAGTTTAGAAATGATGGTGACTCTTGTCCTTTAACCAAAAGGGCCTGAAAAATATAAATAACCTTTTGAAACATATTCATCTTCATCTGTAATATATGTAATCACCCTCATGTCCTCCAAAAGTTTACGTACATTCTTAACTTGATGTATGTGAGTAATCTCATCAGCTTGAATGATCTGCAATAGAAAGAAAAGTTTTGTAGGGCTTGTTATGTGAAGTTGAGCATTTCATTTGTATACTTGTTGGTTGGATTGAGGAGTTCCAAGCACAGTTGCCCTGTTGAGTTTTGTCTCAAAACTTGGTCATTAATGTATGAAGTGGCATGATTTTAGTTCTGCTAATGGAAAGCATAAAAAGCATTAAATATCTACTCTCATTTATATTGCATGCAAATACATTTAAAATGATTTTAGATAGGTTGCACTGGCAGGTATTAAAATTATACAACACTAGAAATAGGATGACTTTCTATAGTTGTTTAGGTCCTGTGCTCTCTGCATTGTAAGGGGGTCACAGGGCTCTTAGAGGGCAGCCTGGAAACTGATTTTAGGGAGCCTTCTGCTGTGGGAAATCCCAGCCCTGGTGAGCTGGGAAGGGAAGGGGGATGTGCTGGTGTTGTAGGGGTGTCTGAGATTTGGGAGGGATGAAGCTGGTCCAGTTGAGGCATTTTCTTCAATGCACTTCCCCCAGCATTGGCTTTTATTGTGCATTATCTGGAGAAGTTCTTATATTCTTATATTCTAGGTATTAGAAAATTACTTTATTTGCAAACAAAGAGGCTAAACCTTGTCAAACTATTTAAAATGCATTTTGCAGTCCCAGGCAGTAATGAAAATCCTCAGGAAAGAGATCTAAGTGCCATAGGTGCAGTACATTTTATTGTTAGCCTTTTGTCACTCTGAACAGGGTGTATTTTGAAGGCCTGCTACGTGGTGAGCTTGATTCCAGTTTCTGCATGTTGGAAAACCAGAGCTGCTTGTGGCTTGCCTGCTTATTGACTGCCTCCTGCCATCTCTTAACTGTAAGGAGAGGTTGATGTCCCTGGTCATGACCCTTTATATTGCTCTGAATTTACTTTAAATATTTCAGATGATGTTTTAAATGACTTTTCAGTTTTGATTCCATTGTATGGGCAAAAAAATGTCTGTTCCTTAGCAGAAAATGAAATGTTAAACTGGCACATTGAAGCAGGGACACCTTCCCTCCTCCCCCCGCTGCTTTTTTTTTTTTTTTTTTTTACAATTAAAGTAATTGCTAACAGTGCAGTGCATGCAGATTATTTAGAACATTTGCGCCGCCGAGCTGCTTTCAGCAGCACTAATCTCCACCCCTTTTTCATTTCTGAGGCTCCTTCTAAACCTCCTTCAGCTGCAATTCATATATGAAATGAACCAAATCTATTGGTGGGTCCTAAATGTGATTAAATTCAAAGGTCATGAGGGCAGCAGCCCTGGGAGTACATTACACTGTAGGAGCTGGATGTGGAGCAGTGGCTCTCTGGCACTGCTACGTTGCTGAATTTTCTCTGTATTATCAGAATTTAGAAACTGACAGTTCTCAATTCTTTGTGCTGCCTTCTGTACTGAAAGCAAGTTGTCAGGCTCTTCAGGCTCTCACCCTTTAGCTGGATTTTGTGCATTTGGAGTCATTATGCTTCCTATTGACTGAGTTTTACAAGCGTGTAGATTATATGATGCTGAGAACAAGCTTTTTAAGGTATAATGTTGCAAGGCTGGGAATCTTGAGGACCGGTCAGGTTAATGGATGGTGTAGAAGCTGAGTGCAAATCTGAAGGATGCAGTATGGAGCCAGCTTGTGCTGCTTTAGACATCTCATTTCCAAGTTAAAACCTGTTGCTGCTTACTGCTGCTAGCAAACAGCTACGGTTGTTTGTAACAGAGTGTCCACAACAGTAGAATTTTGTGGTATTATGGGGTTTGTAGCACACATTTTGTGATACTGCAGCAGTAATGAATCAGGGGAAAGAACTGGAAGCCACCTCCTGGAGGAGGTTTTCTTTTGAGCTTGCCCTTCATACTGCTCTTTTAAATTGCTTTTCTTTACTTCATTTTTTTAATGTGAATGAATATATTAAGCAAACTGTGCTCCTGTGTGTTCTCCAAGCACATGTTTATACTTGAAGGCAAGCACACATAACATAACCGTGCAATTAAAAATAGTTACTTGAGCTTTGCTAAGAAATATTTGTATTTCTGCTACTTGTTGATGGATTTAGTATGCAAAATATTATTCAATTGATTTTGATCCAGTGTTACAAACTTGTGCAGAAGTTGGAAGGCCAGAACAGCACACAACTTGCGTGAAGGTCTAAAGGGTATTTTAACATAGCTCGTGCCTGGGGAAGCAAATCTGAGATACAAACAAACTTTCTTTTGGGGCGAGTGCTGTGTAATAAAGGAAAGTTGATTCTAGGCTGGAAAGCAGACTTACATAGGAGCATGAAATTATTGTTGCTATTGACTGGCCATTTATTTTCTTCCACAAAAACACACTGAAAGCACCCTCCAGGGTATTCAAAGTCATGAAGTTCTTGGACATGTAATGTGTTTTGAATTGAAACATGGAGCAAAACTATTTTCTATGATGCATGATGATTTTGTAAAAAATGAAATGGGACTTTATAGGTTTCAGACATCTGTTCACTTATTAGGCTGCATTGTAGTCACTGGGAGGAAATTCAATATACTGTTTAAAAGCATGTTTTAGCTTACTCTCATGAGAAACTCCTTCATAATTTTGCTTGTCTTGAAGCATGATATATTACTTCTTCTGAGCTTTGAGTTTACTTTTTGATAGGTGTATTTTAAAAGTCCTTGTGTATGTGTCTTCAAAGCACATGAAGCTGGTGTGAACATTCTGCTCCACTTTAAAAAGAGACCTGTGGTTCAGAGTTGGTTGGGAGGAAGATATTGAGGTGAAGTGCTTGTGTTACAGTAGTGTATTAGATTTCACTCTAGATCGAACTGAGGCTCTTTTGTGCTGAAAGAATAAGCCTGTACAGGTTTGTTCAGAGAGGCAGGCACTTCACTTAAAATTATAGCAGATCTTTATTGACTGATTGAGCATAGAGGAGAGAGAGAATATTCATATTGATGACCAGGGTGTTATGCTAAGACCTAGCTAAGACAGAAGACAGTGATTGGTCATCTGAACAGTGCATGTAGTATTTTTTAGTACTGGGTTTTTCATTGACATTGGAAGAAAAGAACAAATCACTAACTTGAGTTACTGAGCACAGGCTTGATGGCGAAACACTCAACATTTACCTGGAAGTTTTATATTTACACTAACTTTGGCTTCTCTTCTTTGTGTTACAGAAATACTAATACACAGCATCTGACCTTCAGATATCTACAAGTGAATCTCCTAATACCAGGATTAGGAAAGAGTGCCTTCAGAACCAATATGTAGCAAATGGGTATCACACCTCCAGCGCTCCTCCCTTGGTTCAATGCTTGCCTGTTTTAAGGATCCTTGTTGCCTCAGCAGTGAATTGTTCTTGTGAGCTTCAGAAACAGATTTCATGTGGTGCTTGCTAAACATTGAGTCACCATGAGTAGTAATCTAGGAAAAGAAAAGGACTGTAAAGAGAAGGATCCCAAAGTCCCATCATCAAAAGAAAGGGAGAAGGAGGCCAAAGCCTCTGGAGGATTCGGGAAAGAGAGCAAAGAAAAGGAGCCTAAGACCAAAGGGAAAGATGCCAAAGACGGAAAGAAGGACTCCAGTAGCACGCAGCCTGGGGTAGCTTTTTCAGTGGACAATACAATAAAAAGACCTAATCCAGCCACAGGTACCCGCAAAAAATCCAGCAACGCTGAAGTGATCAAAGAGCTAAATAAATGCCGGGAAGAGAATTCAATGCGCTTGGACTTGTCCAAGAGGTCTATACACATGCTTCCATCAGCTATCAAAGAGCTAACGCAGTTAACAGAACTTTATTTATACAGTAACAAACTGCAGTCCCTCCCAGCAGAGGTGGGGTGTCTTGTGAACCTGATGACACTGGCCTTGAGTGAAAACTCACTCACCAGTTTGCCTGACTCTCTTGATAACTTGAAGAAACTGCGCATGCTTGACCTGCGGCACAACAAACTTAGAGAAATCCCCTCGGTGGTGTACAGGCTCAGCTCGCTCGCCACCCTTTACCTACGCTTTAATCGTATAACTACTGTGGAAAAGGATATCAAAAACTTGTCAAAACTCACCATGCTTAGCATAAGAGAGAACAAAATCAAGCAACTACCTGCTGAAATTGGTAAGCAATTACCCTGGCTGAAAGTTTAATTCTGTGCTTGAGTTCATTCTGCGATCCAGTTAAGTATAAATAAGCTGCCCTTCTTTGGGAACTTGGTAACATTATGCTCAGCCTCATATTGTTGCAATGTCAGCTTGTAATCAATACCTTTAAAAGATTTTTTTAAAACCACAAAATCCCTTCTTGTTCATCTGTGGTCCTAGGTTTGTCTGGTTTTCATGTTTGCCTTGTGCTTTCACGTATTGTGTCTTCAGAGCTCAGATTTTATTTTTTTTTTAAAAAGGAAAGAAAGAAAAGATAGTCTTACTTCATTTTAAGATTTCTTTATAAATCATTTAAGAACTGTTGCAAGTTATAAACACATTATGGACATGTTACAGAGGGGTGTGACCATGGTAATACAAGGCAGAATAGATAGTTACGTGCTATTACGATGAACAAGCTTTTGGATACCATAACAGTTAATAATGTAGGTTAATGATTCTTGAAAGCTTCTACCTTTTATAAGTCATGAATATATTAATACATGGACTTGTGATATAAAGTGACCATATGTTGTATGCATGGTTGATGATTCTTATGACTTTTTAATGAATAATATTTGTTTTTCCAAGCATTGTTGCAGATGTTTGAAGGATGGAGAAATAGCATGAAAGTGGCTTATTGGTTTAAACAGTTTATTACAAAAAATGTGCTGGAATAGCTGCATATCAATAACTTGTAATCTGTTCCTAATAGGTTCTGATTCATGGCAAACATCTCTTTATCAGGCTTATGTTCTCAAGCAATGTTTGAACAATGTTTGTGCCTCGTAAAAGGGAGACTCTGTTGTCACTGCTTTTTTTCTGTGTACCACCAGTTTTTAAAATGCAAGTGTAGCTTTAGTTTCTTTAGGGGAGGGAATGTAAACTTCATGCAGTTCAGCAACTACTTTGACTTTCTTCCGGTATGCGAAAAAAACTTGTAAAAGCCCTTGTAACACTGAGTAATAATTCCCGTGCCCCGTTTTTAAAAGCTGCTATGGGACTTTTTCTTGTTAACCAAGCCAGTGTGTGAGTATGTTAAGTGTTACTGAAGCTGGTCCCTGTGCTTGCTGATGTTGCAAAGCTTGAGAAGTGTTCATGTTTGGATCCCTTAGAGGTCTTTTTTAAGCCACCAGTGTTTTAACTCTTTCTCCTGCACCTTGATGTGTAAGATACATAGGGTAACATGTTCTTGGTGGCAGGAACTTCTGGGCATGTCTAACTTCTGATCATGTTACCAGCAATGTCTGATACAGACAGATTCTGTCATGTAGTGAGGCTCTCCGTTGCTGGTCTAAGTCTTTGGCTCCCTGTAGCTGCTATTGGAATGGATTCTGCTATATGCCACAGAAATGCTTTTTTGCTAGGCAAAAATTAAATGGTTAACGTGGCATATTTTCTGATCAACATGTTTGTAGAGTTGGCACTAACATCTCATCAGTCCTAGGGATTTCCCCTGGGAGAACTAAGGAATTATAATTTTGACCTATTTTGATGCTTCACGTTAAGTCCATCAGCCTCTCTGGATTTTTTTGAAACGTACTGGAAACCATGGGGCTGGGCTTTGGGAATAAAAGAAACCAACCAAACCCCATTCTGAGTGTTTCTACATACGTTGCAGAAAATGTGACTGATGCAGCTGCTTGAGCTGTTTTACACAGTTGTCAATGCTTTGCCTGAGTCTGTTTGTGGCTCAGTTATTAAATGCAATCTGGCTTCAGAGTCAGCTTCTGAGGTTAAACTGCTGATATTACTGCATAAATTTAAATTAATATTGGTGTGTGAAGTAAAGCTTGTGTGAGATCTTTTGTTCCAGTGTTTGGTGTTGCCCTTTAGAAACTTTTTGCAAGTGTATTTGATACTGTGGATATTATTGTTGCTTCTGGAAACTCTTTCTTTCTTACGGATTTTGTTTGTTGAATTCTTATGGTTAAGCTTACATTCAAGTATATAATTTTGATACATACTTATTCACATTAATCTTGAAAGAGGTCATGCATAAGGGTTTCTTGCAGAAATAGAGTTGATACACATATCATGGAGGGATATATATGAATTGCTTCTGTGTGGTGTTTTTCTTTTTTTATAATTTATTTATTCTTGTCCTGGTATGCATACAGGCAGTGTTCTCTGTTCTTTATAAGACCTTACCTTGAGAACATTAACTATTTACTCCTGTCTTTGTATCCAGCAGCTAGCTGTGCCTTTATTTGTATTGTGATAATGCCCATGTTCCTTGTTATGGGTCAGCACCTCAGTCTGGAAGGGGTTTTAGAAGCACAAATATAAGATGATTGTCATCCTCATGAAGGATTTTGATGGGAAATTGCTCCATTCAACAGCATCCTTTCTTAGTCAATGTAAATTACTCTGACTAGGTTGCTTGCAATTGGATCAGTTAAAAAAATCATAAATTAATGAAAGGATTTCTAATTTTATGTAACACAAAGGACTTAGAACGAACTTCCAAGACATACAGAACAGGCTTTTGAAAACCTTTTTCCTCAAAAGTAAAACCAGACAAGATAGTTTTGCTTTTGTAATTGTTTTCTGCTCACTCACTTTCATGTATCTTTTTTCTAGTACAAAGATGAAATGTTTCAGTTGGAAATATGATAGAAAAATGAAACTGCTGAGGAATTTATTGCTTGCTTTCCAAAACGTTTTTTCAAGCATTTCTTTTTCTGCATTTTACATGTATACTTAAAAAACCCCTTGCCTTTTAAGTCCCATTGATTTTAATCCCTTTTTTGTTAATAATATGATTACTAAATACTATATACAAGCAAACATTGTTATATTACCAGCTTGTAAATAACACAAATTTTTGTTGCTGCAAAGCTGGAAGTAAAATGAGGCCATTATCTTTTATAAAGCAATATCATGTGGAGCATTTCAAATTCTTTTTAAAAATACCCTGTTGTTCTAAGGGCCTAGGGCTCACATATCTGATGATAAGCTTGTGTTCCTGTTCATATTTTTTAAAATTCAGTTATGTAACTTTGTCTTGTTCAGCAAGGAAAAGTCTCACAGGAGTTAGCTATGATGTGCTTGTGTTGTTAATCTGGTACTCAGCTATCCAAAAAGTACTGGATTTTCTTTACTTTGTCTTTTGGAAAAAAAAAATAATTAAATCCCAGGCTTAATCTTGAAAGATGGGATGTTGCTGTTATTCCCTAGAAGAGACAGTGTTGAGTGTGATGGAATTAAAGTTCTACCCTGCTTCTAGAGACTTGTGGTGGCTTTTGCTACTACTTGAACACAAAATATTAGTTCTGTGGAACTATAAAAGGCTTTCCAACTTCAGGAACTTGCTGTTTTAAAATAAAATGTCAATCATCCCATTTTATTATTTTTCTAGGAATCTCCAGCCTTACAAAATAAAGTTTCTTTTCCTTCTAGTCTCTCTGAAAGAAATGGAATGTAGATGTCTCAAGTGCTCTGAGAACTTCCATCCAACACCCAATATGTCTGTGACCAGTAGATTTTTGTGCCAGTGATGTGTCCCTGTTCTCAGATGCAGCAGTTTCCTTCTGTTAATTCCATTTGCTCTCCAGTGTACGTGCCAACCACAGTCATGTCTTCTCACAGCCATTACTCAGACTGAATAAACTAAATCATCCATATTTTTGTAGAAAACTGTTAACTCATTATGTTAAACTGGTTTAATGTCTTACTTGTATTAATTCAGGTAACTTCATTTTTTATTCTGGTTTCATGCCTTTTAGTTTAGGGCCTTTGAAAAATGTTTCCTGCAGATTCTCATGGTCTGCACAGTGTGTAGTTGACTGGGGTTGTCAGAATGTGCCCTGGCTGTTTCTCCTGTCTTCAGTTTTTAATTGGTAGTCTCCAGTCCTATGGTAGTGTTCCTTGTCTGATGGATGACACGTAGAAACTATACAACTGGTCATACGATTTCAAAACAAGTTTCTATAAATGCTTATCAAGAACAGCTACACACAGTTGTTAATACCTGTTAGATCCTTTTAGGGAAACCCGAAACTAAAATACTTCTATAATGTCTGAGTGAATGTAACACATTGAACAAAATAAAAATGTTGATTGCAAAAACACACAGTTGATCAGATTTTTAAATTGTCCTGGAAACTGCTTTTAATCAACTGACCTACTATGGTGTGTGTTGTCTTGTAGAAATCCTAGAAGAGGTGAACCTGGCAGTGCAGAGCTGCTGGGCAATCGGCTCTAGTTTGGTTCTGTCTTGGTTTCTAAACTATCTTCAGTAGTTAAAGAACACAAACTTAAATGAGGTGATTACACTGGGGGAAAAGTTACTTTGCATTTAAAACTAACATTTTAATGAGAAAGAGGAAGTTATTATCTATACTTAGTAAACAGATGTCTGTGTTTCTTGTCCCCCCGCCCCAAGAATGCAGTACCTGTCACTTCCTTGCATCCAGTTATTTTATCTGGGTAGGGTAATGACAATGAGATTTCCTATCTTTTCAAAGTTCAGAAGACTTCTTCACTTTAAATAGTAGTTTACTCAACTCACTTAGTAAACCATAAAGTGAATACAATATTATCTGTACTTAGGAAGAAGTAAAGTCTTTTTGGAATTTGGCAACTTTAGTCTCTAGGAAACTAGCAAATAATTTCCACTAGTCACATATTGGACTTCTCTTAACTCTTTTCCAGCAACATATGCATAGCTTCTACACTATTAATGCAATTAAAATGATTTTATTAGACTGCATAGTAAGCTGAGATTTTGATATGCATTGCTGCATTTTCAAATAGGGATAGCTTTGTTTTAATAAAATGTAAAAATACTTAAAAAAAATAAATGAAAATTTATTCTGAGGCTTGGTGTGGGTTGTTTTTTTTTTTTTGTGCTTTTTTGTTGGTTTTTTTGGTTTTTTTTTTCCTGTTTAGCCAAAATTAGGGTGAGTTTTTGTGAAATGGCTGTGCTGATGTGTATCAGCTTCATGATGCTGAAAGAGGCAGTATTTTCTCTTCTCACAGCTTCCCAGCCACTCAGTCCTGCTGTTCTTTTCTTCATCTGAGCTGTTCCTTGATGAGCTGATTTATCTCGCTAAACCAATAGAAAAATATTTATGGTTTTACTACTTTTGTTGTCTATTACTTAGGTAGTTGAGATCAGTGAATTTTCAGTTAAGACTGGAACTGCTGTAGGAGGAGGAGGGGGAGGACATGAACTGGAACAGGGAGAGCTGTGCCACTACTTTTGCCTGCACTGAGCTGTTAAATCACCTTTTTTCTCTGGGGGTCACTTGTGAAACCTCACAGGTAGCATTGCTTACGTTGTATAAAAGCATGTGAAGTGCACTGCAAGTGGTTTGATGGATTACTGTCTGCATAAAGCCATTGAAAATGCAGCAGGTTATATTGTAAGAATCTCTTTTTCTTCCTTTCCCTGCTTCCCATGTCTTGTTCCAAAAAAACTTGTAGATTATTGGAGTCAGCTGATAGAGTCAGCTTAACCCTCCATTCCTGAAACAATTTCTAATGTTTTTACACATAATGGTGAGAATTCATTGATGCAAGTGTCCATGTTGTTCTCTGAACCTAGTCTTTCTTATACAGTGTAACCTACTTAACAGTGGTGATAAATTTTCAGATTGCATCTTGTGTACTATCCTGCTTCTGACTGTAGCCCTAAGCAAACATCTGCATAGAAAGAGATGAGGTGTTTATATGAGGCTTAACCTGTCTCCTTTCCTAGATCCACCAGTTTTCATACCGGGGCTTTCCTGAGCCTGGTGGTGCAGCTTTTCACTTTAGTAATTCTTAGGAGTCTACTGAGAACTTGACCATTTTTTTCTTTTGTAAACGCTTTGCATCCTTAGCAAGATCCACAAGTTTGCTTTGAACATTGTTTTTGACTAAAAAAAAAGGTCACTGTTATGCAGGTGTTGAATATATATACATACCAAGTGCAAAAGCAGAACTTACCTGTTCATTTGGCTGTTGAATCTCTGGTGGCATCCATGAAACAAAACCTTAATGGAAGGGTTTCCATGTGGAAGCATTGTCAAAACACAGTCTGAAGGGATGATTGTGGAAATAAGTTATCAAGGTGGACTCCAGTTTCATCGCCATATCTGGTAAATTGTATATGCCACTGAGATCAAAAAGTTGAAGATTAGAATGGAAGAATGCGAATGCTTTGGTGAGTCAGACAGTCGGCATGAGGAGGATGAAAACCAGAGGAACTGTCTTGAGATGGGGCCAAGCAAATGCTTCAGTTTGCAGGCTGTTACTCATGCAAACCTTTTGCATTTCTTGTATTGAGAGTTTTATTGCATTCCTCCATGTTGTGTTCTAGGAATCATTTTGCAGGATCAAGTTGATAATATTTTCTATGGAAAGACAACGTTGCATCTTATACCAGCTTTTCTTAGCACATACAGCTCAAATAGAACTAATATTGTCAACTTGGTTGAAGTTACATGTGCATAGTTTCTAAAAGTTTCTGAAGACTCCAAATATTATGTTTGCTGTCTGTGAATGCAACTCTTATTCTTTGGAGAATCTGGTCAGAGCTGTTCTGCAAGGAAAGTATTTTTAGATTGTAATTCAGAGAATCTGCCTACACCAGACTTGGAATGTCTCTGAGATTCTCTTCTGCCCTTCCCCCATCTACCCAATATTTAGATCATTTGTGGTTTCTTCACTACTATGAAACTCTTTCTCATAACACTTGCACCTGTTTGGTTTTCAGTAGTGTAGACAGCAGACCAGATGTGTGCAGCTGCATTAGCTCAAGTCTACTGTCTGCATTGTGCATATGGTGCCTCCTTATTAAATGACTTGTTAGTTGCAAAGCTTTTCAGTGATGCTGAGGATTTCATTTCCCCTTTTTTACCAGACCTGACAATGAAGAGAAGTATTTCTTTTCATTGTTTGTATTCAAGAGCCCCTTCTTCTGTTTTCAGCAGTTTGAAGGAAACAAAGTTGCATTCCTTAGTCAGGATGCAAAGGTCTGCAAAAACACTGGTGGAGAATATTTTTATATTTTGGTATTCTAATGTGTTAAAAGCATGAACTTGTGAACAGAAGTGGAATAAATATAGGCACTGATACATGTGTCGGGCTTCCTAGAAGTAGAAGACAATGACTACTAATTTGATTCAGTTCTGGTTGCTTTCTTGAGCTGCAGAAAGGGTGAAGAACATTTTGTCTGGCTTCAGCTTTGGTGTCTGGGTTCTCATTCCTGTGAAACCTCTTGTGGGGACACAGTTTTGTCTTGTCAGCTAGTCAAATTCCTCCTGATTACATTTTCTTCAGGCTGGCTTTAGGATAATGATTAAGCAGTCTTGCCTTTTTGATCTACTTGCAGAGCTTATTGGGTTGATGCCCCGAGTGTAATTTTTTTTTTTTTTTTTTTTTTTTTTTCTTTTTAAACTTTTAAAATATCAATGCTGCAATTATTTTAACTATTTTCATACTTTCAGAACTGCTGAACAGCTTGCTAATGTAGCCCAGGAAGTGACCAGCTTTATTATTTGAAAGTGAGCTCAGTTGTTCTAAGCTCAAAGTGGACAGGATCCAAGATGTGACCCCAGGTTCAGCTGCACTAGCACCCCGGGATCCTTCCCTGTTTTTTCACTAGCTGGTGCAAGTCTGTACCACTCTACAGGGTTATTCTGGGCTAAGGGCAGGACTTTGCCTTTGTTTTGGCACTTTATCAGGTTTGTACTGGTTTATTCTACTGCCCAGCTAAAATCTTGGTTTGAGCCCTTGCTAAGACTGTTTCTTCTACGTGTTCCATATTTAAATTTTCAAGTGTGTTTTTAATATAGTTTGTATTTGTTGCTTTCAGTTCTAAGCAATAAATAATCAGCATTTTGCTGTTGTCTTGTTGAAGCTTGTTTTAAGACAATATTTTGAGTCTTTTCAGTTGAGTTTAGCCTTCTGTATTTTCGAGTGGTTCCTGTAGCTGTGTTCTGTTGTGCATTCTGCAAAGTCTGAATGTCTCACTGTGCTTATTTCTTACTTAGATGAATATCTTAACTTTGGTATATAAGTCACTTGTGACCATATTAAAATTGTATTCTTTCTACTCAGTAAATCTTCTGTGTAAGATATAGTTGTGCAGTGATAATTCAAAATAGCTCTGACTTCTTAACTACTCCTTTGGGCAGCTAGTAATGCACTGTAAAAAGTTGAGGCTGGCTGTTCCATCAACGTACTCAAATCTTACAGAGAGGAAAAGAGTCTGAAGCTTTAAAATTGTGTTGCTGACTTTTTTTTTTCCTTAATATCAGGGCCCATATCCCAAGGAGTTCTAGAGACAGACAAAAGATTTTTTTTATTTTTTTTTTCCATTCAACAGGGAGAGATATGAGAGATGAACAACTACCAAAGTTATGGGAACTGTTTGTAACTTGTTCCCAGAGTTGCTGATTTCAGATAATTATTCTTTACAAATTAGCTTACAACCAGTGTTCTGACACACCAGCCTGAAGTTCCACTAATATTTACTTTCTCCTCTTCCTTGTACTTTCCATAAGAGTCTTAATCCTCTTGCTGTGTCATCTGGCCCAGGATTTATCATGTCGTGAAGGATTTCATAATTTTCAATCTGCTTAAGCATGGAGTTAATCCAGTGGAAAACAGGCTATATTACAAATTGTGTTTGCCTTCCAAGAGGGTTGCCTACTGAGTGAGATGGTGCTAGGAGATACTGCAGCTGCTTTGCTATTGACCTACACTGTCTCCTTATACAACTGTTAATTTGTGCATACTTTTATATACATTTTAATGAAGCTATATTTGTTTTTTAAATGGCTAAGGAGAATTTTCAGAGTTATGTAAGTCAGGACATGTAACTGGTTCTCTTGTCATAACAGGCTTTCAAATTTGGCCATGTAATAAGAGTACAATTACACAGAAAATATTAGTCATTTCGTAATGCTGGGGGTTTTATTTAGCTTTTTCAGACTATAACATTTAGTCTCCATGCAGAGAGAGAACATGAGAACAACAGTGAGGTGATTGCTCACCCACCCTTTTTAAGGATTATTGAGATGTATGCTTCAGATGTCTTTTTATCAATGGTTTTAACTAGAAGGTGGTTGGAAGGCTTTGCAAACTGTTTTCTCTGAAAAATGCATGCGAGTTGTCTGGACTTTTTCTCTTCTTATATTTTAAAATATAAGGTTTTAAAAACTACATAATAGGGTGTAACTAACCATTTTGTGAAGGTTATTTATAGAGAAACAGCTTTATGTATTTCATGTTGGCATTACTTCTACTTGAAAATCTTTTACTGTGAAGCCAGCTAGTACATTGAGTTTCTGTTCTTTCTTGGCAAACTTCAAACTTCAATTGCCTTTTTTTTCCTTTGCAATTACAGTGCAATATAGTATTTAAACAAAAGCAAAGAAAAAAAAAAAAAAAAAAAAAAAGCCTCACAAAAAAACCCCAGCTAACCCCAAGCCCCAGCGTCTTCCTATGTTGTTTTTTAAATTGTCTTGAGCATGGTTGCTGCTTCAATGCAGTTATAAATAGTCCACAGACAATCTTTTATTCACTACTGTGAGCTTAATATTTATCTTGTTTGGACATTACTTGTGGTGAGAAGAGTTTGTTTATTTTACCTGGGATTAGAATTTCCCTGAAGTGTAGTGCTTGGGGGTTCGAACAGTCATTTGGTGAGGTGGTGCTGGAGTTGTCCACATGGTAATCTGGGATGGGCTTTTGCTTTCTGAGAAAGGTAGATTTTGAGCTGGAACACCTCTCTAGCTGGTGTGTTTCTATTAAATTGATTAAGAGACAAGCAAGTTTCAGAAAAGTTTCTGCAGTACAGGAGAAAAGAGTAAGTGTTGATTCTTAATAGCAATAAGATCATGAGCTCTGTGCTCTTTAGCAGTTTTTTCTTATCTTTCTTACTTGAGCACATTTTTTTTTTTAGGAAAACTTTCTTTTTCTTTTTGACTTATGCTTCTTACTCGGGCAAGGAAAAATCCAGTTGTATCTTGGCGAAACTTACTTCCACCTTTTTTTGAGAAGTGCTTTCCATCACTGAAACAAGGTGGATTTGCACCAGCTCCTAGGAAGTCATTGTGCAGACGGCCTTAAATTTGGCCTCTTTGTTCTTGCAGATCGTTATTTGTTGTATTGATTGTTTTTACCCTGGCATAATTTTTGAAAGAGCTGCTGTTGTGCAGGACACAGTGCATCCATTCACGGAATAAATCCCTGCTGTCAGTTGGGCAGTGAAAGAGCTGCTCCTGTTCTTTAGCTGCTGACCTGGTGGCAGGGTGCTCTCTGTGCCCAGGGTGCCTCTGGTCCCATGTACTGGGATGTTTTCAGTACTGTTGGTGAAGTTAACTGCAGTGTTGTTGGTACTCAGACCTCTGTGCAGATGGAACAGAGAGCCTCTCACCCTGGAAAATAGTTTGAATAGAGTTTAAGGAGGAGATGGAGCAGATGGTTGCTGATGGGCCACAGGACACAGCCAGTGGACCCTTTATTTCTGTCCTCTATTTTCTCATACTTGTCCTCCCTTCCCCTAAAAAGTCTCATAGTAACTCTTAACATCTGAAGTTGTTCTTCCTTGTTCAAGGAACAGTCCTCAGTCTGTGAGGTGCTCTGGAGAGCCCTTTTATTTCCTCACCTTGATGGGTCTCACACTGGCCATGAGGCTGGTAGCTTTCCTGGGACAGCTGGGATTTGGGTTCTCCACCCAACTTGTCCTGTGTGTCTTTGCTCCTGGAGATGAGTCCCTACCAGGTCACTTAAACACTTGTCACCTTCTTGAGCAGACTGGATGTAACATTTTTTTCTGTCATGGAGAACAGGAGAGAAGTACCTTGAGTGCTTTTTGTTGACCTGAATGCTCTTTGTGTTGTGTCTTAGCAATGCAAGTTAAAGTATTGAAAGAATGTTAGTACCAGCAGCACTGCAACTGCCTTCTGCTGCCCTTAGGGGAAAAAAGAACATTATGCTGTCGAACTATAAATATTAGTGCACCCAAGAGCAAGATTCCTTACTGAGCAGTGAGAATTAAATGCTGAATATTTTAATATCTTGGAACTGCTTTCCTTCAGTCACTGTACCTCATGATATGCCTATAACTTTTGCATGATTTCTCTGAAGTCTAAAATTTGTTGGGCAGTCTTCATTTTCACATTCTAAAAAATACAAATGTTGCTTTCTAAAATAATGCCTGCATCTTTAATATAACAATATTAAGTAAGGCTGTCCAAATTGAACCAAAGTGCTAGCTTGCCCTTAACTGGCTAAATAAACATGGGCATCTCTACTCTTTTTTTTTCCCTTCCCAGAATTAGCTAGTGAGATGTTTGTATCAAACACATAGCTTGCTGTTGTCAAAGTTTTCAGCAGGTGCAAAAAAGAAGTGCAGCAAATGTTGCTGTAAAAACCCAATACTTTATTCAATTTCAGCAGATGTAGAGTGGGAAGAGTCAAGTAAATGAGAAATCAGTATGATGAAATGAAATTTATGCCACATTTCAAATTTGACATCATTGGTTTAGGTCTGAAGTGAAAACAAATGAAAACAGCAACCATAAATGAAAACTACTGCCCCAAAGTATGTTAAGAGTTTCCTGAGTTATTTTAGTAAAGATTTATGGAGTTGGTTTTTTTGATTTGTTTGTTTGTAAAAAGGCAGAAGAAGTCTTTCTCAAGCTTTTTTTTTTTTCCTTTTCTTTTTTTTTTTTCCTTCTTTGCCCACTTGTTTTCATGAATAAAAAAAGATGCTCCTACCACAGAACGTGAACTTTTGCTCAGTTTTTTCTTAACTTTGCTTTCTTCTGCATATTAATGGCACTGAAACATGTGGTTTGTGCAGTGCTGGATATAACATGTTTTGACTATTGACTCTTATTGTCTGGAATACACTTGAATGATGACTTAAGAGAGAGGACACACAGTGGTGGAGGAGCTGCTTGAGCTACCTTTTCCTTTCTATTTGCCCCATTTCTAGAAAAACATCCCAATCTGGGTTAATGAATGCAGGAAGCAAGGTCAGTTAACAATCTAGGAAAAATGGAATAATGAAGTTGGGGATGGCTTTTCTTTTGAGTTATCCTTTCAAAACTTTAATCATATGTATTAAGGATTGTGGCTACATGACAACTGCAACTCAATGCGAAGTCTGAATTCATGAATAGTTTATTAATTCACCATTTGTGATTATCTGCTGATCTAATAGGTAGACAGTCCACACGTCAGAACTTGCCCAAGCGAGTCCTGCAGGCTTGGGAAAATCTTTAAAGGACTGTGTCACAGATACAATGCTTATAAATAGACATTTGCTCCTCAAAAGGAATTTGCTCCTCTTCCAAATTGGTTACTCACTGAGTCATGCTCTTATACACAAATACAGTGACTTCATCTTTACTGGAGAGAGTTGAAGCTTTTCAAATAATTTGTGTTAATTTCACCTCCATCAGGTGCAAAAAATATGTGAATGTGTACACCTGTATTCATGCCTGTACACATTTTTAAAACAATCCAAACAAGTTATTGCTCAGAGTATAGTATGTTTATCATTAAAATAGGTAATTTTATAAAATAATCACTCTTACCCTGTGATGTTTTAAACTTCTGGTCAGCCTGAAGCAAGTGTGAGGTATAGGTTTTGAAACTCTTATTTCACAGCTTGAACTGTCAAAAGAAAATCAGTAAATAAATAGGATTTCATCAGAGAACCTGTAAAAATTTTATCTGAGTTTTTAAAGATTGTTGATCAGGTTTCAGGTCTGACTGGTGAAATTACGACCCTGTAATGCCTTATTTTGTATGTGGGGCTTCATGGTAGCAATAGCTTTTTCCTGATTGTCCCCAAATCTGTCTGATGCCATTAATCTCTGTGTGGAAATTAGTCTCTTGAGCTGCACATCAAAAACCTTGATGTTTTTGTTTTTTTTGTGTGTGTGCTTTTAGGTGAGTTGTGTAACCTCATAACGCTGGATGTAGCGCACAATCAGCTTGAACATCTTCCAGAAGAGATTGGAAGCTGCATGCAAATCACCAACCTTGACTTGCAGCACAATGAGCTGTTGGACCTGCCAGAAACCATAGGTATGGTAAATCACTATTTCAAAAGGTTCAGTAAGAGGGAAAAAGTTAAGACTGACTATTTGGTTGGTAACTGTAGAGTGGCTGGTGCTCAGCTCAAGTCAGCTTAATCCTTGAGATCAAAAGCAAGGCATCCATGGTGCCTTAAATGTAGTTTCTTGCTTTATGAGTTACATTATTAAATCTAACTCTGCTGGAAAGTGCAGTGTTGTTTAAGAATTAGAGTTATACAGAAAAAAATTCATCACTTCCTCTGATTTAAGATGTTCTGTCATTATGAATTAGTATCTACAGCTTGTAATAAAGCTGAGCATATAAAGGAATAAAAGGCTAGAAGACTTTTAGTTGAAGTGTAATACTTTGGCAGATAGTTTTAATTAAGTCTTTAGCTAAAGAAAAATAGAACTAAAAAGATAAATGTTTGAAATGAATTCTATATATTTAATGCTTTTCCATAGAACCACTGAAAAAAACCTTTAATTCCACTAAGTCTGTCTTCTAATGCAGTAATATATAGAGGATTTGCAGCTTAGATTGTGAATAAGACTGAAATAAATACTGTCCTGGTTGGCTTCAGAATCTCATATAGGATGAAACAACAAAATATGACTTTTCCTAGTTAATTAAATCAGTTTTAACAGATGGCAGAGAAAGATGCATGCTGTGATTTTAAAAAGACAAAACCCAAGACCAGCATTATTTTAAGCTCTTATTTGTCACCAGAACATTCCCAGAAGATGAAACGTTATCACTTTAGCAAAATGTTCAATATAAATATTGTTTATATACTTTGGTGCATAGTAAAGTGAATGAGCAGAAGGGTGAAGGAAAGCTTAAAAACATTCCAGCTTCTCTTCTAGCAGTAAATTGTTGAGTGTGGAGCTACTGTGGCTTTTTGTCTAGAAAGTTTGACCTGAACAGTTTACATTGATAAAGTATCTGTTGGAACTAAAGTTCTTCCCTGGACTGATATTTTTAAACTCTGGACATCCAATCCTGTTCCAGCTGGAATTTGCATATAACTTACACAATTCGTATTTTGTAAAACTTACTGCAAGTTGTTTTAAATAAAATTTATGTGTACCGTATATACCATATTTAGAAAGTGAGTTCTCTGGATAAACTGCTAATTATGGGAAAATTAAAGTGTGAGATTTCCATTGTCAGGGCTCATAGACTACTACTGTTGGTGCTCCTACAGAATAGTAGTATGATTTACTGAGTTGTTTAGTAACTGGCAGTCACTGAGCTTCTCAAAGGACTACAAAACTCATAATATGCTGCAAGACTTAGGCTGTTGAGTAATCTGTGATAGACAGGAAATTGCTGACTATGCAATCAAGATAGTTTGGACTCATCTGTTTCTTCAGAAAGTTACTGTAAGCTTAGGTGGTTTGTATTGAGTCAGGTTTATACCTGGTTAGACTGGATTTCTGCTTTTCTTTGTTTACTTTTTCCATTGCATTGTCTTTATAGTTTTTTGAAGTTACTTTTTTTTAAATGTATATAGCTTTCTCTTTATATTCTTATCTAAGATGAATATCTGTGCTGCGTAGCTCTACAGACCACCAAAGACAGAGGAAGAATGGCAAGAGACAGCAGTGTTCTCTCATGGCTTTAACCTTACACTTGTCCAGGTTTTGCTTCACTGGAAAATACCTGTTGTTTGTATTCACCAACGTGTAGTGGCCTGAGCATTTCTGTTTAGAGTAAAAACATCAGAAATCAGCACTTGTGCCACTTATAGTTCACAAACAGCCAGAATTGAATACTGAAGGGAAAAATTTTAAGCTCCAGCTGGAATGATAGTGATCAACCTACATTAATGCATGTTAGAGAAAAGGCAGCCGTAGCCTGTTCAGCAACTTTGGCTTTTTTTCTTAGTCATTGCAGTTTTGGTTCAACATTAAAGCAAGCTGTGGCTTGATTTTTAGATTACAACTTGCTCTGTGGTTGGGTCTGTTCAGGGAGAGACTGAGTAGTGAGAAGAACCCAAGAGTAAATGGTGCGTGGCTGCCTGGCACGCACCTCTGGGGGCAGCTGGGGGACAGTCTTCCCAGCTGCTCCATCTCTCCCTCCAGTTTCTCTCTCTTTTACTCACTGATACCTACCTGTTTTTTTGGCACAGGAAGCTTTTCTTGCAGCGTTTACAAATGCCAGGTTTTGGTATGCTCAGTATCCAAGTGCTGTTAATGTTTCCCCAGTTCAGTCAAGCTGGGGTGGGGGTCCCAGGCTGAGTACAAAAAAGACCAAGCACATTTGCTCGTTATAAATATTTAATGTACTCTGAGCCTTCTGTTACAGAGCAGACTTTCTGCTGTCCCCTCCTCCCCACGGACACTTTTTTTTTTCTTGAGAGGGATGTTTTTGTCAAGATGCTTTGAAAAAGAGACCCCTTCCTTTTCTATTTCTCACTTCCCTCCTTCCCCCACCCCAAATCCTTGCAAAACACTTCTTAAATTGACTGCTGGACTACCTGACCGAGTTTTGTTTGTTCCACAGAAAGATTTGTGGACCTGCCAATTAAAAGGGTTTGTTTTCTAACTCAGTCCCATACTGCAAGGTGCCAGAGAGGGGATGCTGGAGGGGTGACATGCAGGGGAGTGGCAGGGAAGGGATTATGCATCAGTGATGATAACAGAGGTGGCAGAGCCAATATACCCACTCTGTAAAAATACAAAGTTCTTGTTTCAACCAATGATTTATAAGCACACTTTTGTGCAGTAACAAATGTCGATTTTAGATATTAGTTGTCAGGAAGTGACCTAATGTCTTGCTTTATAGTTATTGGCTTAATACATTCATATCTGTATTTCTGTTGATTGAAAATTGTAAAGTACTTTGTATATTAGATCACTTCCTGTAAGAAAAATGAGCTCTGTGGAACAGCTTAGCATATTCCAAGTGTCTCAAGTCTAGAATCAAAATCATAGTGGGATCTTAGCTCTTAGCTGCTTAATGTTTTAATTGCATATTTCCTATCCCACCCCNTTTTTTTTTTTTTTTGGGGGGGGGAGGGTGGGTGAGGGGAGAGGAAATTATGATTGCTTTTATTTCTCCATGTCTTATCTCTGTGTACTTAGTTGGCACACCTATATATCCAAAAGTTACCTAAAAGAAGGTGAAGAGTATACAATTTATGTTTAAAAAAATGGGCTTTTGAGACAGAGAGAAAGCAAATTTTGGGTGGAGTAAAGTGTTGCTTTGGATTACATGCTAGCTTAGAAAATTTTTGTGCTGCGAATACCACATTGTGAGTGTTCTCTCTTTGAACTTTTAATTTTAGCATTCTGCACAAATGTGTTCACAATTTCTTATTTAACAGCACAGAAACACTTATTTGAGAAAGAAATTTAACAGAAACAGAATGACAGCTTAAAAAAAACCAGATTCTTCATCTGTTTTGTAATTTTCTAGTTCTGTGTGTTTACGTGTGCAGTTTGATTATGGTCTAATGTGCCATATTCATGGACATTTAAGGCAACAGACATTTTAATAAGAAAAAGAATAGTCAGCTGTAAATGTTCCAAAATGATACTTTAAAAGTACAAAAAATTCCATCACTGGACACAGTTTCTAGTGTCTGACATGGCACTGTTCCTAAGAGATGGTTAGGAAAATGAAAGGCATATTTGAAGCCCTGCAGAATATTCCTGCCCTTCACCGTGGCACATTAGCTCAGAAGTTGAAATCACAGCTCTCATGAAAGCAAATATTATGTGGATTAGCTTTTTCATTTTTTGCTGGTTGAAATTGTTCTACAAACTAGGCTTCTAACCCAGTTTGGCCCCAGTGTACCTCTGAGAGCACTGTTGTGCTTTTAGAACATCGAGTTGATAAAACTTGAAGCATCAGGACCAGAACCAGGCACACATGTAATTGGTACAGCTCAGGTTATAAAAAAAGTGGTTGAGAGCTGGATGTCCCTAGAAGCCCCAGTAAAGATATTTCTGTAGAAAAGTGAACTGCTTTAAGAGGTGGCGTTTTAAGTTTAGCAGGATCAGCAAAAACGGGAGAAGTCTTACTCTGAAACATCTGACAAATGTGCTGGTTCTGATGAAACCCAGCAAAGGACCTGCAGCTCCCTCAGTGCTCAGGGGTGATGTTTCTACAGGACTGAAGGGTTTGATGTTACTAATTATTTGCCACTGTGAAGGAGCAGAGTGCATGGGCTCCTGCTGAAGCTTTGAGGGCAATTTAATATTCTTAAAATGTAAGCAGGTGACCTGGTGCTTTGGTCTGTATGTTCAATACTTTGCAGGATCAAACCTTTATCCATAGGCTCACACTGGGACATCTGGTCAGCATTCAGTACTTTACCTAAGGCTGTGTTATTGGACTGTGCTGTGAACGGGACATTTTAAACTAGATTCTGCTAATAATGGGCTGTTGCATTTTTTTTTTTTTTTTTTTTTTTTTTTTTTTTTTTTTTTTTTTTTTTTAATCTGGTGGAAAGCAGTGGCCCCCACTCTCACTTTTGGGCTACTGTAAGGCTCTGTTAGTTCTCATGGTGGTCTGAAGAAGGGAGTGAAGTTTCTGGTTCTTGTTGGCTTCAATTCTACTCTTCGTAAATATAAACCAGTGAAACTGGCTAGAAAACAGTGAGTGTCAGGAAAGGGTAAGTGGGAAGGGACTGCTCACTGCCTCCTCGCAGGGCAGGAGGGATGAAGCAAAGCTCTGCGGTGTCAACCTGAAATCAGCAAAACGTAGACTGTACTGCATGCAAGGGGTAGGGAAAGCTTGGTTGTTGGTGTTCACACAGGTGGCTGTAAATGCCAAAAGCTCAGAGGTCAGTGTGACAATTATGCAAAAGAAAAATGTATTATTTGCTGCTACATTCAGGAAGTCACTGAGTGGGGTTGGATTAGATGATCTCCAGAGGCTCCTTCTCACCCTTAACATTCTGTGTGATTCTCAGCCACACAGTGTTGAATCTCCACTGGCTCTTGGAGAAGTTTCAGCTTGTGCTTCCCCTCCTCTTAGGTCTCCATCTTAGGTTCTTCTCTTGTTATCTGCTCTTGGCCATTTTTTTTCCGGAGAGAAAACACTGGGTGGATCACTAGTCTGAGTGCAATAATTATTATTCCTTAATTAATTACAATTATATATGTATATTAATGTAAATATATTTTATGTTTAATCTCTATAGTAGGGCAGACTTAAAAATTTAAACATATCTATCACTTTGGAAAGGTTAATGTATTTTTTGCACTGCCCGTTAGCTATAAACTGTTCTTCAATGTGATTTAAATTTATGTAAATCTTTAATTTTGCAGTAAGATTTTAAATAGTCGGTAAAAAAGGCGAATAAGATTATCAGAAGTAAATGAAACAATTTCAGTAGCTTTGTGTTATTTTAGGTAGTATGAATTGAGTAAAATGTAACACTTTCATTTATAACCCAAAAAAAGTCCCAAATGTTACTTCTGACTCTGTTGCAATGTGCAGTGGTTTTGTATGTTTGTATCATTTTCAGTTAATTACAATTTCCCTTTTTTTTCTTTTAAAAATACATCTCCAATGCAAGCCCAACATAGTTAAATATATATGTGCTGGTTTTCTGTGGAAGTTAGGGTAGCATCTATTGGCTTTTTGATTGAGTTTATTGGTTTGATTTGTATTTATGAAAGTATTTTTAAATTTTTATTTTGGTTGTATATTCTTCCCGTTATGACTGAGATAGGGACAGTTTGTTTTAGTGAATGTACTATCTTACAGTAATTGGATGCAGAAGCCAATAGGTAAAGCT
This sequence comes from Florisuga fusca, assembly GCA_038090715.1. Lineage (NCBI taxonomy): Eukaryota > Metazoa > Chordata > Aves > Apodiformes > Trochilidae > Florisuga > Florisuga fusca. The sequence continues at coordinate 2,558,337 of JAAWXA010000010.1, read as the reverse complement.
ATATTACAACTGCACTTCAGCATTTTCAGAATGATTTGTGTACTGCAAAAAGAAAAAGCCCATAATTCTACTTTCTTTATGTATAGAAGCAGGCACGAAGGAAGAGTGATTCAAAGGAACACATCAGAATAGAGACAAGCAGGTCGATTACTTACAAGCATTTTGATGAATGTGTGGTAAATGAAGCTGAATTTTTATAGCTTAGACAGTTTCAGAAACTAAGGGTTTGTGCTCTCTAGTCTCATGCAGGTGATGTGCATGCTGTGTGTCAGATACTTGAGCCTCTGTCACTCCCTTTTTGCCAGCATCTTGCAAGCATCTTTCACACAGCCTGCAGTGATTATGGTCTTGAATCAGAGCTGAAAAATAACTGCTGACAGGGTCACGCCTTAGTCTTAATTTTGAAATAATGAGGGAAGGCCTGTCTTTGGTTGGTACAGTTAGACTGAAAATAGATAGGAATCTCTGTGCTTTCTTCAAATGGCATTTAACCAACTAAGGATGGTAGAGATTAATTTTAAATTTACATTAAATAGCTTTCTAGTAGATTACATCTTTTATGAGAATTCCTAGACTTTGTGTAAGAAGGATAATGCACCTTGGTTTGAGCAGGACAAAAATGATGGATCCTGCTGACCTTGTAATTTGTGTGTCTAAATCTGCTTTCTACAGTGGCCTCATATATAAAGAAGTATAGGTGGCTGGAAATAAAAATTATTAAAATACACTAAAAATTATTTTACTGCTAAACCAGTTAAATCCAGATTTCATAAGTCACATTTTGTGTTGTGTTCAACTATGCCTTTGTATTTGGAAGAGTATAATTATATTTCATGCTTTGGCTTTTGTAGTTGGTAGCAATGATCAGGAGGGCTTCTATTCTCTTCTACAGTTTCTCTGAGTTGTTGCCCTCCCCATCCCATCACCTTTTTGTTCCAGTCCCAATTTCCCTAAAACCTCAGCCTTTAGCCAAAGCATATGAAACATTCCAGCCTTGTTTGTGGATAGCATTTGACCTCTCTGATGACTGACACCAGTTTACAGGCATACAAATCTATAGGCTTTGCTTTAGGAAGGAATTGCTCCCAGATCAGATGAGTAGTTACTCCAGGGTTTTGTTCTGCTTTCCTCTGCACTGTGCTCACTGAGATCCCCTGGAGGATGCTTTGCCAGGTCAGTCACTTCACTCTTCCTGAGCACTGGGCATTGACAGACATCATCTCTGCTTCTGGAATGCAACTGAAGGTTAAAATGGTTTATCTGAAGCCTTCCGTTTTACTCTACAGCTATCAGGGGAAGTGGTTTGCTTTCTGACAAGAAAATAGATTAAACGTGTCAACAGTTCCTTTCACCTAAAAATCTGTGAAAGGGTTCAACAGTTGTTATGGAATATGGCCAATATCTGGGGAAAAAAAAAAAAAAAAAAAAAAAAAAATTTTGGCCATATTGAAATATTTCAATAGAGTGTTTAATTTCTGTGCATAGGTGGAAATCTCTAGCTTGTCTCTTCTATGCCATTTTCAACTCTTTTAAGGCTTCATGTCCCACCTGCTTTGTAACATAGTCATTGAATCTCTTTTGTTTTTTTATTCCATGTTGTCATCCTTGTTATTCTCTCCACAAGATTAATGTGATGTGATATATTAAGCTTAATTTGTGTTTGTTTCTTTGGGGTTTTTTAAGTGACAAAGTTTATTTGTTTACTTGTTTGCTTTTTTCAAATTTTAAATTATGGATGTGCCTCCTGCTTTTCATATTTGTTAAAAGTGACATCTGGTGCCTTTTGTGTGCTAAACAGCTATTTTTTTCTGAGAAGATGGTACCTTCGTGAATTAAGTAAACTGTGCTCTGTGAAATAATGTGTGGGTCATGTAAAATATTTTTTAAGATACAGCTATTCACTAAAGTTTAGTCAAATCAAAATCTAAGAATAGTTACAGAAGTTAGAACATCAGAAATATTGAATAGTGCCATGTTGGTTGTAGCAAGTTCTTGCAGTTATCTAATGTGTGCTGTAAGGTTTGTGTGTGCTTTTGATTACAATCTCATGGGGTTTTGATGTGCATACTCTTGTAAGTCCAGTTTGTGTTTTTAGCATTATCTGCAGAAGTGTTTCTCTACTGAACAGATTTTAAATTGCTTTGTTGCTTCTTGTTTATATAGAAGAAAGAAACTGATCCTGATAGCAAACTAGCTTGATGAATTAAGCTGTGTGAAACAGATTATTTATACCATCTTTTTGTAATGATGCAGTAATATTTTGCACTAATGACCCTTCATCCAAGGATAGGGAAACTGAAGGATTATTTAAACTAAGGAAGGGAAAGGAAGAGGTGTGATAAACCTCAGAAGAAGAGAGCATTTGTCACTCCCTCTTAAAAGCACTGATACGATTTTGAATTAGGAATTTGGGTTTCTTTATATTATTCAGCAGACCAGGTCCTGTTTCTCTTGATTTTGAAGTACTGAAGAAAGAGAAGTATTGCTCCTACTTGGAGAACCACTTCAGGTGCTCTTTCTAAAAATCTGTGGTTTTGTAAGCATGGTTTTCTGCTTTATTTCCAATCTTCCCTTCATTTTAGAATTGGCAAACACCTGATTTTCCTTTGACTAGTGTTTTGAGGCACCTTTAATAAAGAATTTGATTAAAACTATCTATATAGAATCCCTTTTATAATAAGCTTAATGTTTCTGGATTTGAAGGCTTCCAAGTAATTTTTAATTCTTTTCTCTGTAAATTAAATAGCTAACCCTGAGAGAGAGAGATGCAGAGATTCTGATGAAGTGATTATGAATTCTGTAGTCACGTTGCTTCAAACCTGAGGGCTGGGCAACGAGGAGCCCATTGCTGGGGCTAATACACTTTGCTAGTGACAAAATGAACCTGAAACAAAGTGGCTGTGTGACTCCTGATTCCCAAGAGTGACTGTTCATGCCAAAAGTTGAACTAAACCAGTTTTCAGTGACTTTCTTGGGCCTTAATGTTTAAGTTTAAGGCTTAGGCTTAGTTTTTTATTTTTAGAAGTACAAATGGATGGGGCAGTTGAGTTTACAAGGGTTTTTATAATGTACTTTCTAAAAAAATAAATTGGAAGAGGTTTTGCTTCTTGCTTTTCCTGCTAGTAGGTGCTTTTCGGTTGCAGTTACCAAACTGTCATGTTCATGGACATCCAGTGCTTCATTTTCTGAGTCACTCCACCTGGGAGGCACTATTTTAGAGGAACCACTGAGGTATGGGTTCAGTGACAAAAGTACAACCCCAAATGATCCTGATGACTGACTGAGGTGATTGTGTTCAGTTGTTACCTTACTTGCCTTCTTTCTCAGCCTTAACCTGACAGCACATCAGCAGAGTACCTGTTACTGTGCCATCTCTGAAACCAGTAGCTGAACTGGAGAAGATGGAGATGAGTGGAGGCACTTTAAAGCTTGTCCAAGTGAATATCAGCTAAGTATATCAGGGAGCTGTAAATGGGATCGATTTTTACAGTAAAATTCAGCAACTTGTAACAGTTTCTGCTGTAAACTAGAGTTTGTCCCTTGATGGTCAGAGCTGTGGAGAAGCCTGCAGATGTTAGCCAGATGTCCCATGGACCATGGAAGCAGATATTAACATTACTGTACTGGGCATTCCTTTAAAAAGAAGGAAGATAAATGTTCATGAGGGTTTCTCACCATGTTGTGCTCACAATGAGGTCTGAATATGGACTCTAATGAGGATGAAAAAATACCTGAATCTTACTGACAGAAGCCTAAATGGCATCAAATTGGCTATAAATAAATTCTGAGCTGAAGTCAGCCCATACTGCCTGCATCAGCTGGATGCAGGACAACACTTCCAGGAGCAGTGGGAGAGGTGCTAGTGATGAAGCCCCAACTGAAATCTTGCTGCTCTTGCTGTCAGTAATAACTGTATTTAGTGGTATGGTGTGTAAAACAGTCACAGAGAGCCTGGTGTACATAGGATGTGTCTTGTCTTTTGCCTTTGCATACCCTTCTCGTGGAAGAGAAAGGTGAATAGGAGAGAAGCTGTGATAAAGTTTTATTGAGAAATGCTACTTTAAAAAAAAAAAAAAAAAAAAGTTACTGAGAGCTGCTGCTTACGCCTCCTTTCTGATAATGCCACGAGGGTAGCCAGTGTGTGTCATTCCCTCCTGGAAAATCATGATACAGTGTGATTCTCTCTAATGGCTGCCTTGTTTCATTTTTCTGAAATGCCACATTGCTGGTAGGATGAGAGCCATATACATACAACCTGTGCTCACAATCTGGGAACTGGCATAGCGACGTTGCATTGCTAAGCAACAGTTGGCATCATGCTGTCTGCTAGAGCTGTTTGTTCCCTGTTCATCTGATCTGCCTGAAAAATCCAGCATATAGCTCAAAGTTTAAGTAGTAGAAAAGACCAGCAGATTGATACCTTGTTTTGTGCAAAGTTTGTCATTTGATTTATTAGTAATGCATTAAATATTCCAAGCAATGCTGTCAGGAAGTGCTTTGTTCATCCCTAGAATGGTGAATCCTAAAACTCTTGATGCCTTGTAATAGGATGGCTGCTGTATAAAGCCAGGCCAGTTTCTTATACAGACAGCAGTGTCAGATCTCACCAAATATGGCAAGAAATAGCTGCATTACATATGAATGTGCATCTCCATACAAGTCTCCAAAGAGGTCTTCATTACTCTCAATTATTATTTCCTTTAGTGGATACATGCAGTATAGGATATAACCTCAGAAGATGAAGAATTGTGCTCTGGAGGGCAATATTGGTAGTCCTGGATTTTAAATACCTTCTTTGGTTAAGGGGAGGCTGGCTTTGCTGTTTCTGCAGATGCCAATTGTATACTTGCTCAGAAAAAGCACTTTAAAAGTATAAATAAAAATCCCAATGCAAGATACTACTAGTCAAGCAGCTGCAGGTGACAACCTGTTGTTTTAACTCTTGCTTCATTATTTACAATACTAAGTGAAATTTGTTGCTAATCTTGTTAGCTAAACATCAGATATACACTGAAAATTCATTTTCTTTCCTTTCTTGATTTGTAGGACCTAAGTAATTTTTGTTTAGTATAAGTGTGGGGTTTTTTTGTTTGTGTGGTTGGTTTTTGGTTTGTGGGGTTCTTTTGGCTTTTTTTTTTTTTGGGGGGGGGGTTGGGTTTTTGTTTTGTTTTTTTAACTTTAGCTGGTCTTGTGACTCTCCATTCACTGTTCCTATGGTGGATCATACAGCATTCTTAATTTCCAGTTTTCATTAACAACATTTCCAGCTACTCAGTGATGTAGGATGATTCTTACAGTAAATTTTGATTAAGTTATTATGGTATGTTTTGGCCAAATTCAAGAAAGATATTATTTTGTTGAGACATTTCCTCTGTCTAGTAGAACCCATTGTATTTGTATTAATTTTCATTCTCCTTTTGTTTCATTCTTTGCTTCCAAGCATATTTCTTATACCACATTTACTTCTTTTATCACCTTGCTATAAGTACAAATGCATAGATGTTAATATATCCTTCAGTTAATAAGTAGTTATACTGTACATATTAAGTTCCCCTTATCTTTTTAAGTTATTTCTTTTTATTCTTGCTGCTGTTTGTTAAATCTGATGTTACTTTTCTAATGTGTCTTCCTGGTACTTCAGTTTGCAGAACAAATGTGTTGTGCCATGAGCAGTTGTAAAAGTGAGTGTAAACCAGCAAATGTTTTGCAGGGAACTAATTGCTTGTGTGAATCTGTTCACAATCCCCACTGGTATGATCTATGCAGATGCACAGCCACATTTTCTGATCATAGGCATGAGCACTGTTCTTCATACTGTTTGCCAGTTGACTTTTCAGTGAAGTTCAGCATCTTACCACCAGCAGGGGACTGTGAATGCCCCTGTACCATGTACTTGAAAACCATCCTTAAGCAGATGGTTTTTGGTCTGGAGGACTTGTTAGATAGTAAAGGTTAGAGCCAAAGGGAGCTTCAGATTGAATATTTTCAAGTTGCAAGTTTCTTAAGCATTTTTTTTCTGACAGAAACACAAATCAACAGGGGCTGTCAGCCTGGAGATACTCAGTAACATTTTTACATGCACTATTGTCGAGGTTTTTACCAACTTCCTCCAGGCTTTTCCTTTGGTATCATTCAGAAAAACTTGGAATTATTATTATTGTTATTTTTAATATCACTTTCAAAGACCTTCTTGCTTGTGGAAGATGGTGAAAGGTATTTTCCTTGTAGAGGAAACTGTTTTGCCAGGACCTGAGCTGTGTGATGTATGCCCAAGTTCTGGTAACATGAGTCATGGCATTGAATGATGCTAGCTGTAATTTTAAAAAGTAATTTTGGGGACATCTGGAAAATGATGGAGTTGTTTGTTGGTAGGAAGAACAGGACAGAGTGACTTATACAATAGGATATAAGTCTGCACAATTTCAGAATATTTGATATGCACAATCTACTTCTTCATGGTTGACTTCTTGGTTGGAAAGCACCATAATCCATGTGTTGCCTGTTTTGGGATGGTAGGCCCATTGCACCACATAAAAAGTTTGAAGTGTGGAGAGTGAGACAACAGAAGAATCAGAAGTCAAATATTTGTGTTAGTCTAATAATATATTAATATTTGTTTCCTACCTGCAGGAAATCTGTCCAGTCTAAGTCGTCTTGGCTTGAGGTACAATAGGCTGTCAGCAATCCCCAAGTCTTTAGCAAAATGCAGTGAACTTGATGAACTGAACCTGGAGAACAACAACATTTCTACTTTGCCAGAGGTGAGAATTAGAGGGAGTGGATTTGGGAGGGAATGTTGTAAGGCACTGGTGTTTTACAGAGGGATTGGAGCATGTGAAATTGTTTCATCTTGCATCATAGTTCTGAGGAATACCCTTTGCTTTAATCTACATGTGTGTAATGGGAAATATTGCAGTTCTGTACCTATTAGGTGTGCCTAGTATAGGAGAACTGATGTCATACAATTTCAGTAAAAAGGGGAGCAATGCTTGTGATTGAATCTGCTGTCCTCAGTCTCTAGAAAATATTAAATCAGGAGTCCAGGTTCCTACCATTCAAACCAGATAAGAGCTTCTTAGTGTTTCTGTTTCATGGAGGTAGGAAAGAAGTAGAAAAACGAAGAATGGTATGTCTGTTTCCCATCTAATTGGGATAAGAATGACCTTAAAGAGAATGGGTAAAGCTTGTTACAGCTACTCGGCCTCAGCACTCTTGTTTTAATGTGGGAAAAGTGTGCTTTTGATACCAATGAGATATTGTCTGGCAGCTTCTTGGCACACCTTCTGTCAGTTATAAAACATAAAAATCTGAATAATTTTTTCATTTTCCCATGATCTCTGAGGATCACAAGAGAGAGATGAAAATAAATCCATTTTTGTTTCATAGTAGCTGCACTTAATTACCTTATCTTGGTCTCTCTTCCTTCAAGCTTAGGGTGGGACCAAGAAGAATGTCCACAGTTAGAAGTTTTGGAGCCACCTTGTCAGTTTCTTTTAGTTGCATGTTCTTTGATCAGAGTGCTTTGCTAGCTCTGGGCTGGAGAGGCAGAAAGCCTCAGTCCCCAGTGCTTCTGTATATTTTTCTATACTCTCCTTAGATTTCTGTGAAAGGTGCCCCTGTAGACTCCATTTTCACTGTGCTGGATAGCTGCAGTATTTGGTTACAGACCAAATTTTAAAATGCAGCTTTAATGTTTGCAGACTTAAACTATTTCAGCTGCTGGTTCTGCCTTTCATCCTGATTGTCCTTTTCTGAGTTTCCTGAGATTGATTTCGCAGGGTAGCTGAGTGTGAGATACTTGGCTGTGTACTGCATGCTGCTGGTGCTAGTGAACATTTAGAGAAACTGTTTGACTTGAAGCACTAGCACCTGGGCAGGATTGCTCTGATGACAGAAAAAAATCTGTTGTGATTTATTCTTATTTTGCATTTTCCTTCCATTGCTTTAGAACTGTTTGGAGATAAAGGCTTCAGGACACACCATAGAATTTTATTCTGTTCTTTTTTAATGGTGGTCCAAACTGCTTTCCTAAGCTATTAAAAAATAATAATTCTAAATTATTAGTATCAAACAACAAAGAATTTCTCTAAAGAGGTATATAGGAAACTATACATAGAAGAAAAAAGCAACACATTCGGAGTTAAGCATTCATATAAAAAAAATGCAATAAATAACTACTTTCCTTCAGATAAATTTTTAACCTATCAACGATAGACAGAAAACAGAGAATTTAATAAATATTTGGGTAAAACTAATTTGAGAAAATGCTACTGACTGCAAGCCATCAAGCTGCTTTTAAGATGAGAGCTAAGCTGTCTACCCACCCCCCAAACGTGTTGTAAAAGCAGCTACGGTGTAATTACAAAAAGCTAACGTGAGGGATGATGACTTGCTTTAAAATATGTTCAGTCATAATGCAAAACTCTGTGGCTGTGCTGCCTTCTTCACATATATTTGCCAACAATATGTTAACACTTAAGCTGCTACCTCGCAGAAGTGTATAATTTATACTGTAATCTGTTTAAAGTAAAACATTATGTGCTATAATACGAAGAACTGTATTTGTAAAAGAAACTTCTGAATTTCAAAACATAGCTGAGGCTGTGCTGACACAATGCCTAATAAATATTTTATCTTAAAAGGATGGGCTGGGAGAAGGCAGCACTGCCACAGCTCTCACAGATACAAGAGCATTGTTCTCTGTGTAGTGCCAAAGCTCTCTTGCTTCCCTTCAAGTGTGTTTAATTACTCTAGGCTATTAGAGTGTATTAGCTAACATTTTTAATATTTCTTTGTGTGGAAGCAGACTTCAGAAATGGCTTTTTGAAATGCCAAGATCCATTTGAAGCAATAAAGTGTGTCTGTAACAGAGCTGAGGGACTGCCTAACCCTAAGACGGAGAGTATCTGTTAATTTAAGTTTATCTAGAAGCTGTATTTCCTAATCAAAGATTATATTAGTTAATGATTAGGTTAAATCAATACTGATTTGAGGATCCATTATTTTATCTTTAGAGGGAGAATTGCTTCACAGCTATTTGCTTAGACACCATCAGAGTTTTTTTTGAACATTTAAAGTTTTTTGTCATGAACCATAGGCAAGTCCTTAATCCTGTTTTATTTAAAGCAGTGTTAATAAACTGTTCAGAAAAGTAGACAAAGTTGTCCTGGTGAAACAGCAAACCCGTGTTCTTAAGGCTTTTACAGTGAACATAGCACTGAAATTGCAATCCAGAAACACTGACATTACAAAAATGGTTGGAATAATTTTTTTTCTACTGGTCTTTCCTAAACGCAGATGCTGCATCGTTTATGGTATGTAATGCCACACATCTCATGTCTCTGTAATATTTAAACATACAGGGCTGGCATAGTAATTAGTCAAGGTGACACTTAAGTAATTTGGATCTCATTATTCATCCCCACATTTCCAGCAACGTGCTCTGCATGTAGCTAACAGATAAACTCTGAGATCCAGGGTGCTGAGATTTTGGAGTCTGATTAGACTGTGCAGGGAAATGAGACTCAGGATCCAATGGGAAACTTGTGTTTTTTGTTTTTTTTTTCTTTTTGGGTCGGGGGAAGGGGAAGAAAGAGAAGTGGAATAATAACTACTTAAGAATATTTTGAAAACAGGAAAAAAAGAAAGGACTTCACAAACCCTTGCCTCCCCATTCCTTTTGTCTGTCCTGCCTGGTTGTCTGGAAGTGTTACTGGCTAAAAGCAAATTTCTACCAGATGTGTTCACCTTATGGGTTGTTGATGCACTAACAAAGGTTTGTACTGAAGTACCAAACACCAGTTTGGGCATCAGTGCTTGCCCTTCTTTGGGCCCCACCCTCAGCTCTGAGGAGACAGCAGAATGGAGCTCTACCTGGGTGTTTATGGCCAAAAATCCAGGACTGCTCTGCAGGATGGACCCTCTGCTGCTGGCACTGGCCAGCTGCTGCCCCTTGAGCTCCTCAGAGTTCCTCAGGTGTAGCAATGTGTTACTAAAAAAATTCCTTTCAAAGGGGAAAAGAGTTACAAACCTCCTAAATTTCTGCTTATAAGGGTGATAGGTTTGGTTTTTTTGTATCTACTAGTATATAAGGAAAAAGGGGGAAAGTAAAAAATAAAGGCTGCTGGCTGTGAGCAGAGAATGTTGCTGTTAGAAGTTTTATCACATTTAACATGCTTTATGTATTGCAACACTTATTTAGGGGGGGGACTTGAGGGAGGAAGAACATTAGACCCATGAGAGAAAAAAGATGTATTGAAATAAATCTGTCTTAAGTTCCTGGGTGGTTTTCTTCTCTCTACAGGGTCTTTTATCCAGCCTTGTCAAACTGACTAGTTTAACACTGGCCAGGAACTGCTTCCAGTCCTATCCCGTGGGTGGCCCGTCCCAGTTCTCCACAATCTACTCTCTCAATATGGAGCACAACCGCATCAATAAAATCCCCTTTGGAATTTTCTCTAGAGCTAAAGTATTAAGTAAGCTGAACATGAAGGTGAGGCACAGAAACATGCTACTGTGTGTAAAATCAATGAGGAGCACTGTTAGCTGTTCCACGAATTCCAGCAAACTTAAATGATAAAAGTAACAAACTGATCACACTCGAGTGGATATTGCTGCTGTCTGTGTAGGAACAAATTCTGTGTTGGTTTAAAAATGCACATCAAGATGTTAATGATTTGTCTTTATTAGTCAAGCTTTTGTCACATTCTCTTAAGTATGAACATGAAAATAAGAAAGTTGGTTGCAAAGTTCTTGAATATTCACATGGGACATGAGCATGTAGAGTAGCTAATTTCTTTCCCCCTCTCTACTGTTGCAGTTTGGATTATAACAAGATTATGGAAAATACATATATATATATTTTTTTTTAAATATATTCTTTCAAAACCTAAGTTTAGACACCTTTGGCAGTAGTTGTAGAGCGCAGAAAAAGAATCTTTAACTCTGTGCTACAAATGCTTAGAGTGAGAACTAGGAAAACCAGATTGTTTGTTTTTTTTTAAATAATGTAAGAACTTGAAACAAACTCATTCACAGAAAAACAATTTATGAGCAGCAGCTAAGATGAGCTACTGCTCTAGAACACTTTCTGGACCCTAGTTAAGACAATTTTTATATCACATATGCCTTTGTAACTTTGCATGTTTTCCAAGACTTATTAGATTATTTTTTTTTTTTTTTTAGTGTCTGGTCTAGATCAAATTTTGTAACAATGTTTTGAACAGTAAGATGTTCAGATCAGCTTATATTTCCTTTATGGTATGCTTGGTGTTGTCTTTTTTGTGCTTTGTCGTTGTGAGGTTTTTTTTCCTTTGTTTTTTTCTTTCTTTTTCTCTTTTTTTTTTTCTTTTTCTCCTTTTTTTCTCTTTTTTTTTTTTTTTTTTTTTTTTTTTTTTTTTTTTTTTTTTCTTTAGCAAACTCCATGTATTTTTAGGATTCCAGCACTGCTAATAGCACCTTTATGAATTATGGTGAACTTTCTGTTCCTTTGTTTCCCACCATTAATTGTATTCAGCAAAGAAAGGACAGAAGATGTTTTAACAACTGAGACACATGAAATATTGAGAAATTTTTCCACTTCAGTTCATATTAGTAAGACAGAATCCATTCTGTAACTCTAGGTTGCGACTGCTTATTATGTTTGGAGGAATTTAAAAAATATTTGGCTAACTATAAAAAACTTATTCCTCTGATTTTAAGTATTGACTGTTTTGCTACGAAGTATTTTGTAAGCAGTTTAATTTCTTGCACTTCTTGCAAGCTCAGACTCTAACTGCTTGATATGTTAAATCACAGGACAATCAGCTGACCTCTCTCCCCTTGGACTTTGGGACTTGGACTAGTATGGTAGAACTGAACTTAGCAACTAACCAGCTCACAAAAATCCCTGAGGATGTATCTGGGCTTGTTTCTCTTGAGGTGAGCAAGGCATTCTATGCTTCAGGTTTAAGTAATATTACTTTGGGGTCAAATAAAGCTAAGTAAATATGTGTATGCTGTGTAAATAAATGTGCTGCATCAGTTTATGGTTGTTTTTAGGCTCTAGATGAGTGTCTGCACAAAGAGCTAAGTAGGTAGATACCAATTTTTAGCCATGTATAAAGAAACTTTCCAAACAGGAAGTTAACTGTTGTAACCGAGATGACACCAAACTCGGTTGGATTTTTGGAGAGACCAGCATGGAAACATAATGGATCTGAAAAATGTAACAAAGGGGTCTACAGCCAGAGGTGACTTGAATGGGAACCTTTTAGGCAGCCAGGTGGGAAATCTCAGATTCTGAGCGGGAAGAACTTGTAGGTTGAAGCTGTGAACAAATCCTGTTTTGTCCTCTGTTCCCAAGGTGCCACCAGCAGAAGCAAACTTAATTGCCTTGGAGGGTCATTAAGGTAGAGGTGCTTGTTTGGGTAGTTGAGGGGACTTTCTAGCTTCTGTGAGTTGCTGGGGAAAATCAAAGCACAGTAACAAATGGCCTATTTGAAACTGCAGATTTCCAGTGTGACTGCTGCTCTTAATATTAATTAATCCTGTAGTTTGGGGTAAATATTATATGGAAAAGAAAAGCTATTTAGTAGCCCACTTCCCTTTAAGTTAAGGCTGTGATGGATGTGATTGGGAAGTTAGTAACCTCTAACAAGTGGATTTGCTGGTGGTCTGCCAGCTGCCAAAGCTGGAGAGCTGCATGGTCCACAGACCCATTAGCACTGTTTTGTTCTGTAATTAAAGAATAAAATACAAAGAACTATTTGGGCAGTGTTTACACAAAAGTGAAGGTTCCCACAGCAGTGTGAAGTCAGCTGCATTGCATGTAGGTAATATTTTCTGTTCCTGCCTTTGTTTCATGATACATGATTAAAATGTTACTATTCTTATCATTCTGTGTATATCGTAGCACATAAAGGAAGGCCACCAAAATACTCCTTGTGCTCATGCTAAGATTTTGGCTTTTATTCATTTAGATTTTCACTTTGATTTTTAGCCTTGCTTTCTATTGTGCTCCTGCCTCTGGTGTTACTTGGGGCTAGTGAGAGCTAGGAGTGGTAGAAGCCAGGAATTTGCAAGCTGGGCTGGCTTAGCAGAGGGCTGTGTGTGGCTAGTTGAGGGTCCACACTGAGTGCTCTCTCATATCCTTGTGTTTCCATGTTTCCTTGTTAAATAACTAGACAGTAACATTGTTTAAGTGGTAATTAATTACCTTATTGGGTTGATGTGAGGCTTGATTACTTACCAGAACTGTTAAGCTTTGGAGGATAAATCATATGTCTAGTGTAATCCCTGTTAACTTGCATGGGATGTAATGCTCTGTTGACTGATGTTGCAAATAAGTATACTTTTCTTGAACCTAAATATTTATGATTCAATTTAGAAAGGAGGAGAAAAACAGAAGGATAACTCTCTAGTAGGGGCCCATGTGTGGTAGGAGACCATTTTGAAAAGCCAGTGAATTTTATTGCAGCCTTCTTCTTAGGTGCTCTGATCTATATGTTTATGTGCTGCTGCTCCTAACCAAAGGGACTATGGGAGAAGAGAAGTATTAAGCTTTTAAAGGAGGACTTGGCGAGCACAGCAAATAATGTAACACACAGTTATGTGATAGCTATAAGGGAGGATAATAGAATGGTAGGGAATTTCAGGAAGAAATTGTTTTTCTTTGGCCATTTGAGGAAATAAGGTTTATTTGCTCTGCACTTATTGTTATGCAAAATAATATTTGATAGTGTTTTGTCATAAAGGTATGTATTTGTGTAATTAAAAACTTTTAAAAAATTGTGTTAATCACATTTTTAAAATTCAGTTTGCTTCCATAATTTGAATGAAGGCTAATACTGGATTTCATTAGTTGAGAATAAAAAAAAGATCTTGTCTGAATTGTTACCTACCAGTTGTATTGCTGAAATCCTATGTTTGGTTTTTGCTTGCTTGTTTTTGGTTTTAGGTTCTTATCTTGTCAAACAATCTACTAAAGAAACTTCCCCATGGAATTGGAAATCTACGGAAACTCCGAGAGCTAGATCTAGAGGAAAACAAACTGGAATCCTTGCCAAATGAAATAGCTTACCTCAAGGACCTGCAGGTGAAACAATAATGGGCTGAGATAAACATCTTGTGTCCTTTATTTACACCATGCTAATTTAATTACAGCTAGTTTGATGAGGGCAACTATTTGGGAAATGGACAAAGAACCAAAAGTTAATGTCTTGTGCAACTTCATCCACAATCTGTCTCCACTAATTCTTTCTTTCACAGATTCACTGGTTAATACTGAACAAATTTTGAAGAGTTTAACTGTTATGAGTATAATACTGCCACAGGAGTAGCTTCTAATTTCAGTCATGTTTATGAGAGCTTTTATATTTAGGCATCTATTTTACTATGCACTATTTCATTTTTATGTTTAGTAATGTTTAATAGGGGTGTGAAGCGTTACTGAGGGGTAGAATTTTTTTTTTGTTCAAATGCAGCTATATATCTTGTCACTTTCTGTCATTCAAAGCTAAAGTCATTAATTTAATATTTAACATTTTTTTCCTCCCCTTAGAAATTGGTTCTGACTAATAATCAGTTGACCACCCTTCCCAGAGGTATTGGTCACCTTACCAATCTGACACACCTTGGGCTTGGAGAGAATCTTCTCACACACCTTCCTGAGGAAATTGGTAAGATCCTTTTTCTGTTTTTATGCAGTGTGCCTGAGCCAAAGCAGTTATCGACATGTAAGACAGTAATTTACTGTGCTGATAAGTAAAGGCCACAAAATTCATATGAGTCTTCTAGTTTTACACATCCCAATGTGAACCGTGTGCCACAGGAGCAGCACTTTAGTATATGGCATTTATCTTGCTGAACTGTAGTGATACAAATGATGGAGTTTTTTCAGTTCTTGTGCAGAAAGCTGCTGAACTCACATTAAACCTGAATGGTAAGATTTCTTTTCTCTTCAAATTATCCCACAATTTTCATATTATTAATTACTTAACTTAATAAACCTGTCCTGGAGAGAGAAAGGAAACACACCAGTCACAGTCCTGTTCTAATTCCTTGGTGTAGACAAAAAAGTTGTGTAAGGTGTATAAAGCTGAAGCAAACGTTTCTGCTGATAGTCTCCCTGCTCACATTTCTACTTATAGACCATGATACTGTTTTTCATCTTGATGAGATAAGAAAACGAAGTGATGAGGATATCTACAGCAAAAGAGTAATAGGATTTGTTTGGTCTGCTTGAGACATCCAGAGAAAAAGGCATTTAGAGCTTCTGAAACTGAGAAACCCTTGTTCCTTTTGGAGTTGGTTGCAAGAACCTCCCAGAGCATGATTCTGAGGACTTGAATTAAAATCTTAAAGCTGTAGCTGGTTATGGAGGAAAAAAATATGGGAGAAGCTACACAAAGTAGAATGTGGTCCAAACCAGTTATACAGAGGGAGAAAGCTGGAACATGTCTCCCACATCATTAGTGAGAAGCTGTTGCAGCTTTTGCTTCTTAGTGTGCGGAGGGCCTAAAACAAGCTAGATCTGGAGCTTTGTCACTGAGTTCATAAGTTAGTGGAAAGAGTTTGGATACTGTGGAAACAAGCTGCAGAACTAAAGTATGAAACTAAACTTGAAATTCTGTTTTGTAAGTACAATTTGGTTATTGAAGCTGGTTGCTGTGACAGAAAATAGTTATTTTCAGATGTGACTGCTTCATCTAAGGTTATCAGCCATTTCCCATTATTTCCTAGCCTTTCCTTTTTGTTGGTTTTCCATGCTTTGAGCCCTGGCTGCTGCTTTCTCTTGTAAAAGATTGAAATAGTCTTTTAGGATATATAGGAGATGCTTATGGTATACAAGATTGGAAAACAAGAAATGTTTTTAGCAGGACTTGTATTTTTGGAGTGTATTTCAAAGATATAGACTGATTTTTTGATATTAGGTAGCTGCAGAGGAATACAAATCTTAAGGAAGAAGAAATTAATTCATTTTCCATCTTCTGGTCAGTCTGTACTTCAGTATCTGTACTAGAGGCAGGTGGTGAAATTTGAATTTGGGAGGAATTTGTTCCATTTAATCAATTCACTGCGGTGGACAGATCTGTCCTGCTTTCTTCTTGTGGTGCACTGTTACAGATTTGGGTCTTTAATGTACAAGTTCTAATTAAATAAAAGGCATGTCATAGATATTTTATAGAGATAATACATACTGTGTGGTATAAACATTTTCTAGGCTCTTCTAACTGGGTAACTACTCAACATTGTCTGCGATTGCAAAGCACTTGGCGTAGTAGCTGTGATCTCTCATTTCTCTTATTCTGCGTATTCTTTGTTCAGTTGCTGTCTAAAGGAGATGTAGTAATGAATATTTTCATGGGGAAATTAAAGCAAATTGTTTCTTGCTTGGGTTCCTGTGCTTGAAAGTAGGAGTTGAGAGGAGTAACTGACTCTGTATGGTACAGAGACAAGAATCTCCAAGTGGACTTAGAGCTTCTATCGAAAAGTTTTAAACTGCATGAGTCAAAAAATTACTATTTTGTATTATTTTATTTTAACCAGGTACACTGGAGAATCTGGAAGAACTGTATTTGAATGACAACCCCAATCTGCACAGCCTTCCCTTTGAGCTGGCTCTTTGCAGCAAACTGTCAATAATGAGTATTGAGAACTGCCCGCTCAGCCACCTCCCACCTCAGATTGTTGCAGGAGGACCCTCCTTCATCATTCAGTTCCTAAAAATGCAGGGACCATATCGTGCCATGGTCTGATGCTAATCGGATTGTCCAATACACTGTACAAAATACAAACTGCATTAATGTTGTAATTGTCTGTATATGTATATATAATATAATATATGTGGTTTATATTATATTATATATATATATAAAAATATAAATAATATAAAAAGGCAAATTTAAGACTGCATTATGTGTTTCTGCTAATAGAGGAATCATAGCCATTTAGATTTTTTTTATTCTGTAAAAATGCTTGTCTAAGTTTTCTTTGCTGAATTTGATGGAAGTTGTCTGAATAATCTGGTAATGCCAGTTCATTTAAAGCAATTGCCAATGAACTCAAAGTTTAAATTTAAGGGACAAAAAATAGTTTTGCTTAGACTTACTTTCAGTTAAGAGAAATGTATAACCTTTATATAATGAACTTTTTTTCTTTTTTTTTTTTTTTTTTTTGTCAAAACCTGAAAGGGTCATGTGTCCTGAGGTTGGGATTTTCTTTTAACTTATTTGAGATTTGAAGCAAATGGTGTTTTTATATTGTTTACAGTCAGAGTAAATCACTGGATTTTGTTTTATTCTGATTTGCTCTGTTTTAATCAATCATATCTAGAATTTATATGCCTCTGCTGATGAATTTTTATCAACCGGTTTGTATACTAAAAACATACTCATCAAAACAACTGGCAGGTGAAAAGGATGCAGTCAAAACAAAAGAAAAAGAAAAGAAACAAGCTTGAATTCCTTAAGTCTTGCTTCCCTGAGTTATCAGTTGCAGGCATAACATATCTGAACTGAGCCTTTTGCAGTTGGTCTTTTCTAGCACAAGTAAATCTTTTCAGATTGGTAAAAAATGTTATGTATACTCAGTGAAGAGCGGTTTTCATTTTGTGAAGTAACAATTCCATGAGATCTAACAGTACAGTTAAGTGGCAAGGAAATAATATATATGTACATTTTTATTACAATGTTGAGTCATAAACTACAACAGGCAATTTTAAGGATTCCTTATAGTCCTTGTACAATAAATGAATGTGTCTTACTTTTAAACACTGCAATATATGTAAGTTTTAAGGTTGGTTAACAATGTACTATGGTTTTATATCTTGACTTGCCTTGTACCTCCTTCCATTATGGAACTTCTGTGTCCAAGCACAATATCTTCACACTGTGCTGTTTTGCTGCTGAACTAAATGCACTTTTCCCCACAGCTGGGGCACTTGCTTCAAAATAGTCAGTTCAGTATCTTGATGATTCTTTTTTAACTTCATCCTATCTGTTTCAGTATTAAACCAATCTATTAAAAAAGAGGCACCTTTTTCATTTGTGCACAGATGTTGGTAGCTCAAGAGAAACACTGTAAGTAGTGGACGTTCAGGTTTATCATGACTTTCTTGGTTGTTTAAAAGGCAGAAGATGCTTCAGGGAGATTTACACTGTCACTGCACTCGTAGGCCCAGCAGCCCTTTTCCAGGAGGGCAGGAACTGGAGCCATCGTGTTCCGTGGTTACTCAAGAACTGTCCAATTTAGACTCACTGAGACTGCTGCTGGGGTAGTGTGACTTAGAGGACTGTACCTTTTTGAACAAAATCAAATCAACTGATGCCATGGGAGATCTGTTCACATGCAGACTTTTGGGGAATGTTATTTCTGGCTTTCAGGCATGCTTACGTAGACATATTGCCTTGACCTATTTGCATTCTGTTTGTATCATACAACTCTTCATTAACAAGGAGAAAGTTTAAGTGGAAGGCAGGTGGAGATATAAAACCTTAGAGGGCTTAAATGTGCTGTAAAACTATTGTAGATGTCACTGGATTTTACTAAGTAATATTCTGTTCTTTTTCACACACTCTGTCGTTTGCCTCCCCCCCACCCCTCCTTTCTGGGTTTTTTTGGGTTTTTTGCTTTTTTTTTTTTTTACATCTACTGTAGCTTTTCAGTTTAGATGTAAGATTATAAAAGGAGAGTTCCTTACAGTTTTGCCTGAAGTTAATCTTTCTCAGCATTAAGGTGTTAAAATATGAAGAAGCTGAAATAGTATCAAGACTGTAATCTAACTTCTGACTATACTGCGAAATCTGTATCTGTGCCCCCAGGTCACTAGGGGAAATTGGTTTGATTAATATGGTTCCTTAAAACAAAAGTGGCCCCTCCTGTGTTTCCAGGCATCTTGGTTTTATTCCCTGTCTGCTCCTCAATCCCATTTTTATAAGAGTTGATGGGATTGAATTTGCTTAGTTTGTAAGTATCTTGATTATTCACCTTGTTAAGGTACATGGTTAATGACTGTATGATTGGAGCTGACCCTCTCTCAGTTAAATTCCTGTGGGGAAGTTGGCTACCAAAATAGTGCTCATTACACTCACTTAAAAACAAACTAATCTTTTCATTACACTTATAGGAAGAAATCTATGTTTTAATTCATACTCTATTAAAAACAGGATATTTTTTCAAACTATCTTTGTGCTGGTATGGTTGTTGCAATGCCAGATAATCCTGAGCACTGTTTTAGAAGTTTATTTTATAGAATCTGAGATCAGTGCTTATTTTTTCAGTATCCTGAGAGATTTGCATAAAAGCAGTGTAAGGGAAGCTCTGATACAGAAGAAATCAGCTCAGAAGAATTTGAGAAGTTCTTTTAAAATTATCTCAAATTTTACATATTAAATGTGTGGTATGGATTGGGAATAGATACATATAAATCCGTATAAGTACATACATGGATTTATATCAAAATCTATTCACAGACTCATACAAATCCAGCTTTTTTTGGTCATTCAAAACAGTCTTGCATCCTGACACAACAGATTTTTGCATTTCCCAGGATGCTGGAATGTTAACTGGTACAGTTTCTAAATTGTATATAAGGCCTGATGACACTCAGTTGGACACATGATGGCTTATACATGTTTAAGAATTTTGTCTGACCTAATTAAAGTATGAAAGGACTTCATCCTGACAAGTGTATGTATGTATACATACATACATACATATATGTAGATGTGTATCTATATATGTTTGAACAAACAGACAAGGTGAAGAAATTAATTCTTTATGGCATCTTTGAAAACAAAATGGAGAAACAGGTGATTCCCAGATACTTGTATTAAATATTTATGCTCCTTGCCATAGTGGGGAAAATAATTTAGAAGGGTTATTGAGAAGTGTGACAATCTTTACTTTGGGGTGAAAATCATAACCTTGATTGCTTGCCCACAGATAAAATACCGATTTGTGTCTATGTCCATAAGAACATGTACATATACACGTGCCCTGTAAAGACACTATTCTCAATCATGCCTTGATTTGACAAGGTAAATTACTGTACTAGAGATTAGATAGTATTATGGAGGTCTGGTAAAGTATAAAGCAGATTAGGGATTTGTGAAATAATGAAAAGAAGGAATAATTGCTGCTGTGTCTCATGGTGGTCAGAAGTTGCATTTAAATTTACTAAGTAGAAAGTTGTTTGGTAAATCTTTTTTAAAAAAATGCTTTATTATAAACCCATTAAAATTCTGTCTCTGGCTGTCCCATATTTCAGTTCATCACCAAAGCTGTCTTGTATAAATGCAGTGCAAATACTGCATGTAAAGGTGGGTCACACGGTTGAATAATTGGCACTTGACTGTTTGCCAGATGCTTTTGGAAACTTGGAAATTCATACACCCTATTTAGAAAGAGATTAGGGTTGTAGAATATTTGTTTCTGTGCCTCTCTTGGATTTAGATTTTCTCTGCAGTTTTGTCCATCTTTTGCTAATGTTATGTGAGAAAGTGCATGTTCAGACTTCTTGAAGGTCGTGTTTGCTCTCATATACATGATTTAGTAAATTAGTAATGAAAGTGTCTAGCTGGTTAGCACTTAAACCCATTGTGTCACCTGGAATTCAAGTATCATCTTTAATCCTGGGAGTTTGAAAAATACCTTTTATTTAACAAATTGAAAATTTTTAAAGATTATTTTTTCCTTTTTGAAAAAAAAAAAGAAAAAAAAAGAAAAAAAGCCAAATTAAATTTCTGGATGAGTACAAACTCAAATCAAGGGAGTCTTCATATCTGGATGCAACTAATAATTTTCATGTAGTCAGTATGATACCTCAGTTGTATCAAATTGGCATGCCAGAAAAGCCTCTAAGTAGAAATGTGCAGTTGGCAGTAATTTGCACAACATAAACTTCAAGGCACAGTAAGGACAGTTGCAAACAAACTATAGTATCTGCAAATGGTTTATTTTTTGTTAGCAAAGATCAGAAAATTATGTTTATTATTCTCATGTTTAGGTCTTAACCAGGACTGCAAAGGACTTTTTGCTGTGGAAAAATACCAGACCACACTAATTTTGTGGTTAAAAGTTAAACAAGAGTGTAAACAGTCTACAAAAAAATGTACTTTTAATCTGAATTATTGTAATGTTGATTGTTATGTCTATATAAAAGATTGCCTTGCTTTTTTATAAGAGTCATTCTGTATCAATGCATTCATTATAAATAGTATATTTGTAAATAAGCTGCCACTGAGTCTTTTGAAGTTTTCTAGTATTTCTAGTCTAACATTAACTTGGATGTAACTCATACTTTTGCAGTGCCCCAATTTATCAAGTACTGTTTTCTCAGTATATAATTGTCACTCTTTAAAGATGGATTGCCATCCCTGAAGAAAAATACAGAATTTCTTGTATAGCAATTACAGGAGACTTTGAAAGTTTCCTGATAGTAACTGCTTTACTCAGAGACATGCTTTTAAAAAGCAAATGTTGGTAAAATCTTTTGTTCTCTCGTAGTACAGTAGGGCATGTATGCTGAAAAAGAATCAACAAACCTTTCTCTCTGAAATGGGAAATAAATCTTGCAATTTAGTGAAAAATGCATTTCAGCAACAAAAATGTCAAAGTAGGTATAGGATTCTGGTGCCTAAAAGACAAACACCTGCATTAGAACTTCTGGTTTGATAAAATACACCATTGCCAGGCTGGTATGACAGCTCTGAAGTGATGTCCTATAACTCTGTAAGGCTCATTGTGATAGGCACTGTTGGAAGAGGGTCTTGCTTACATCATGTCCTACAAACAAAAAAATGCAGGTATCCTGTGAAGTTGGGATGGAAAGGCTGCAGCAGTTTGGATACGATGATGATGGGGAGGGTATGGGTGCACTTTCTGTGGCTGATTGCTTTAAAAACTGGCACTGTGTGCAGCAGTCACCCCTGCAATGAGCTGAGTACCTTTGTCCTTACATCAGATCTCTGCTGATTAAAATCAGTAGGAGGTCTGATCAAGCTGCCTGGAGGTCTGTCTGTGAGTTGCCCCCATCCCTGTTACTACAGGTGATCCAGCAATCTGAGCACAGGCTAAGGAAATGTCCAACCATCCCTCAAGCCACGTTGGCCCAGGTACCATCCCTGCCCAGTCTGGTGGGGCTGAGTGGCAGAGGTTTGCAGAACACAACTGGGACCTGCAGCTCCTTGTTCCTGCAGCTCCAGACCTCACCAGCCAGAGCCTGACTGGCTTGTGAAAAGGGAAGCAGCATCTGTACCACTACGTTTTAGTAGCCTTTGATAGATCTGGCAAATTCACAGAAGAAAGTGCTTTCTTTTATTTATTTATTTTAATTACTATATATATATATATATATATTAATTCTAAAATTCTAAATCTGTTTGTATTTCTGGCCTCTGCAGCATCCTGTCTCTAATAATTCCACAATATAATTATGTGCTGGGTGAAAAATTACTTCCTTTTGTTTGTTTCAGGCCACATCACCTTATTTCATTTGGTGACTCCTAGTTCTTGTGTTCTGAGAAATTAATTAACAGTCTTTCTTTTTCCTGTTCATGATTTTTACTACTCTTGAGAGCCTTTTTTCATAAATGGCAGCAGTTTATCTCCAACTCATAGTTTGTTTTTTATCTTCTCTTAAAAAAAACCCCTTAGTTTCTATATTTCTTGTTTCTTTTCTATACTCTTCTAGTTCCAGCTCTGATTCCTTTTCCTAATTCATGGCTTTTAGTGATCTCTTTTGTTCTTTGTGTACTTGTAGTTTGTGAAATAAAAGTACAGCTCTTTTATGAAAATTCAAGTTGAGTGGGTGATAAAGTTTAGTACTAAACTCCAGTGGGAAGTAATTCCATCAGGCAATGATCAGACTGGGGTTTAGACTTCAGATGCAAGCCACCCACTGCAATAATGAATTGTTTCCTCTGATTAGCTATAACTGACTTCCATCATCTCTTGTAACTAGGTATGAGAAACAAAATTAATATTGTGCTGATTTAAATAATGCCAGTATTTGGGATACTCGGTGCATGCTGGAAAGGGTGAATATTTTTGGAAGATGTAATTTTTGAACATTTCAGATGGACATTTTAAACTGCCAAAACTCAACATTTTCTGAAAATTTTGGGAAATTTCTAGTGTTCTTGTTTCTTTGAAAGAGAAGTTGAAGACTTACAGTGCACAAAAAAAAAAAAAAAAAAAAAAAAAAAAAAAAAAAAAAAAAAAAAAAAAAGAGAGAGAGAGAGAGAGAAAGAGAAAGCAATTTCCCCTGGCCCTAGTAGCATTGTGCCAATAACCAGTGTCAGCCAAACAGTCCTCGGCAGCCACAAGGACTGGGAGGATCTTGCTGGTCATGACCTTTCTCTGTTCGAATTACTGAAGTGAGCATCCACAGATGAGCCTGGCTTCAGAAAAACAAAGTGTGTTGGTTTTAATTGAGTTAAAAGTGAAGAAAATGTCTTGTTTATTGCACCCTGTGTTCTTAAGGTCTCAAAAATGTGCAGGTGGTGCTTTGGGGAACTGGTGAGACAAATGGATGACACAGAATTAGATGTTTGTACAATAAATTCAGCCTGAGTGCTTCAGGATATCAAGTCTCTGGTGGCAGGTCCCACTTTCCACTGGTGGGAAGCTGTGGACTGAGGTACTTACTGTATGTTGAAGTGCTTAGTGTGCAAATACTGTATAAAATCTGGATGCTGGGCAGCTTTGCAGAGTGTAGGTGGTGCTTTGAACTGTCTGTGGTGGCAGCAGCAGCAGAAACAAGGTGTTAAAGGGCTGGAGATGTTTAGCTGTCATACAATTAGAAGAGGCTGAGTGCCTTGAAAGCTAATTTGTTTTGTTTTGGCAATCCATCTCAGTCAAATAAAATACATAATCTCTTTGTACAAGCCTTGCCTCACTTAGGAGTGTAAGAGTGGGAGATAATTTGATTACCAAGATGAAATGATGATGTTTGAGAGGAGGAGCCATCTGGAGTATCTGAGTGAGCAGCTGGCAGCCTGGGCTGCAGTTAATGACCTGACTGTATGCCTTGCAACTATTTTTTTTCCACTGCAAAACCTTTTAAGGGTCTTTAGAGATCAATCTGCCCCACTGCTTCTGAGTAAGATGCTATCTGCAAAATTGCACACAAGTGTTCCCTGTTAAAAGCTCTTTCCACAACACGCTCTTTTTCCTTTCTATAGGTAAAGTATTTCTTTGTGAAGACTCATAATGAATGCTTAACTTGCTGTAGCTGGGCAGGTGCTTCACTTGGCCCAGTAGTAGCTGTTTTGCTTTCTGTCCTGCATTGTTACTGCTGTGCTGCCTCAAGTGATTCCCAAACTTTATGTGGACAGTTTTAATGGGAATATGTTTTCCCATGAAAAATCTTCAAATGTTGTTTGAAAACAGCAACAGTAACAGCCATGATAAGAATAATGGAGGAAAGCTCCATCCGAAAAGATTTTTGGGTGCCCTTCATGTTAACTCTGTTAACTGAGTAGGAAGTTACAGCTGGGAAGACTGAAGTCACCTGTCCTTGCCAGCAGAGCAGAGGGCAATAAATTCAGGTAGGTAAGGAGCTGCTGGGCACTGAGGCAGCTCTGATGTCAAGCTGTTCAGTCTTCTTCAAGTTCTTCTTTTTAGGCCTGCTGAGCATTTACAGCCTCCCAAGGAGCCACATCAGACACGGCACCATATAATTCTGCAATGGGAGACCAGGAGAGATTCCCAGCCTCTCCAGCGAGTCAGAAGTTTGTCTGGAAGGGGTGAAAGGCACTGAAGGATATTGCCTAAAAGCAAGTTGAGCAAAGTGGTAAGGAGTATCCTTGTGGCCAGCATCTCCTGGTTGGTGCCACTGCTAGCCCACACTCAGCCCTGGCTCCAGGGCCAGCCAGCCAGGCAGGAGAGTGGAGCCAAGATTCTTAGGTCTGTGGCTCCACCAGATGGATGGTCCTGGAGCCAGGCCACTGCTTTTTCAGAAGCAGAAAATTGTGCGTGGGTGATGTTGCATTAAAGCAGAACCGTATTTGGAAGTAGCAGAATCCTCCAGAAGGAGGGGCTTTTCCAGCAGTGCCTGATTTTTTCACTGCCCAGCTCTTGCAGTGTCACTTCTGATCTCATCCTCTCCACTTGGGCTCTCACCTCCCCACTCTCCTTCTTCAGTTTTCCCTCTTTTTGCAGAGAGATATTTATCTCACCTTGGTGCTTCCCACACTGTGCTGAGCTGAAGTGGAGAAGGGCAGAAGGAGCAAAAAGTTGGTGTGGGACCAGTGGCTTCTGCTTCATATAGCTGTTGGTTCACCCAGTTCCTCTTCTGAACCTGCTTTGTATGGGTTCTAAGGCCTTCTTCTCTAGTTCTTTTGCAGAATGGAGGCACCAGGAGAAAAGCATTATTTGAGAAAGATGGCTGGCAGAGAGAAAGATAAAAGGTGGATCTGATGGTCACAGCACAGCTGTGTGTTGTTCTTCAACTTTTCTGTTGGCTATTTGGACACCTGGTTTATAGAGAGCAACCAGGGGTTTACAGAGTGTCTCAGAGTCCATGTGAAGGGTTTTCATGTCTGAGTACCTACCAGATTAGTTATTTGGCTTTGGGTTACATCTCAAGGCTTGGATAGGAGTGAATTTTGATTCAGTGAAAATTCTGTGGTCAATCTTTGCTCCAAACCATTTAGCAGTAAGGATGAACATCTTCATTTTTGAAGCAACATGGCATGCTTTGGAATCTGTAAAGAGTTCTGAAATATGTGTAAAGCTTATTGATATTCATCCCTTTTGCTTCAGGAAAACCCTCATGCTTCTACAATTAAATTGTTAGTGAAATATTAATGAGAAAATTACATTCTCATTTCATACATTTAATTCCCTAGAAACATTAAAAAAAAAAATTTAGATTTTCTTAAGATAACTTGTTAAAATTTCCACGATTGCTTTTTACCACTCTTGTCCCTAGTTCTGCTTAAAGAAAATTGAGACTGGAATGTAGTCAGGAATCAATGGTGATCTTCAGTGACTTCAACTCCAGAGGACTTTGCTGGCCTGGCAAGGTGTCCCAGTGCTCAGGGACACTGGGAACCTTCCTTGTCAGCATATGGGGCAGGTTCCTGGCTGGCTGGGCTGATCCCATGCCCACTGACTGCTGGGCAGCAAGGAAAGTTCCCTCTCCAGAACAGTTTTGAGGGGCTGTCAATCAAAGCCAGTTGAAATCTGCAGTGTGCTGCCTTTCTGAGGATTTTGGGGCTATTTTTAGCCCAGCTGTACTAAAAGGGTGCTGTTAAGTCTTGAGATTTCAGTTGTGCTGTTTTCCTCTCCATGTGTCTGATTGCACTGGGACTAAGCCTCCAGTAATGCTTGGATGCAGTGTGGCAATCACTGCTGCTTTGTGGCTGTGTCCCAGCCAATGGCTTGGCCTCTACGAGTCAAAAGAGGAGTTC
This sequence comes from Florisuga fusca, assembly GCA_038090715.1. Classification (NCBI taxonomy): domain Eukaryota; kingdom Metazoa; phylum Chordata; class Aves; order Apodiformes; family Trochilidae; genus Florisuga; species Florisuga fusca. Next base: position 2,531,941 of record JAAWXA010000010.1, on the reverse strand, counting down.
AGGACAGGTTCAAAGCTCCCTGTCTGCAGGGAAACTCCGGTGTTTCTCACAGTTTTCTTCCCTTCCAGTCCTTCTGCCCTTGCATTTACTTTGTGCTGACAGGCTGAACATCAGGATTTTACATGAAATAGTAGAGATTTCTCCTTTCCTTCCTCCCAGACATAGCTCCTATTGGTTGCTCTCAGAGTGACAGAGGGTTAAAGACATCAAGCCTTGAGAGGATGTGAATGGCATCCTGAGCTGATGAGAGCACTGACCTGCAGCATCCTTCATCTGAGTGCAGAGACAAAACCATGGCACAAGAATGCGTTGGCATTGCTCTGTGCAGGGTTGAAAACTGGGGGAAAAAAAAGAAAATAAAAAGAAAAAAAAGAGAAAAGAAAAAAAAAAGAAAAAAGAAAGAAAAAAGAAAAGAAAAAAAAAAAAAAAAAAAAGAAAAAAAAGAGTTTTGTTTGTAGTAGCAGAGATTAATAATGCTTGTTGGTATGTGCTTAGTTTTCTCTGACACTTCAGGGAAAGGCACGGACTATTTCAATTTTGAATTTTGCATGGCAGGAATTTCCCTTGGTACCTAGGATGTTTCTAGGGAGAAGGAAAATCTGAGTTGAAAAAACACAAGTGGAGATGTACTGTGGCTCTTCTCTCAGCACAGTCTATCAGTCTGCCTTCTCTAAGTGCCTTGTCCTGATTACACAGTACCACCCCCAGTACAGTATTCCCAGATAGGATAAATGTTTCCTGGGGAGAGAGAGATTTTGTTCTGTTGAAAAGCAACTGACAGTGCTGAATAAGCAAATAAATCAAAAGCGAGTGTTTAAACTTAACTTAAGCCCCTCAGGAAAAAAACCAAACCCAACACAACAACCCCAAACCCCCAAAACATTACCTTGCAATCCACATAGGGATAATTGCGTTGTAGGCAAGGAGGGAATGAGTGCAGTAACAGTGATGGATTTCCCTCTGCGGATCTGCAAACCACCATGAGGATGGAAACCCTGGCTCTGGAGAGAATCTTTCCTCCTGTACCCACCAGATGATGAACATTTCTGTCTGCTTTCTGCTCGCCTGGCTATCATCATGCAGGCTGGGAAGGTGTCAGACCACCTGTCAAGCTGGAGTTCAAACTCAGGGCAGCCCCCAGCCCAGCTCTTCTCTCTGGGCAATCCCTCTGCAGAGGCAGGGCCCTGCTTCTTCCATCCCAGAGAGCAGATCTACCTACAAACCTTTCTGCCATGTCCAAGTGAGTAGGTTGCAGCTGGGTGTGGGAAGGGAGCCTGGTCTTGGGGGAAATCTCCCCGCCCCCCAGTGTGGCATGATGGCAACACTTGAGAGGGCTGATGAAGGCAAGTTCCCGCCCCAGCACCCCAGGTACTTCTAATACCAAGGATGAGTCCACAGGGAAGGTTTTTCCTTGAAGGTATTTGTGGCCCTTTCCTACAGCCTTCCACCTCCACCTGCTGCAGCCCTGGCTTATGGTTCAGCTGGGGTGGAGAAAGAAAAGCCTCAACTCAGAAGGATTCTGCTCCCCCTGGCATCTTTTCCTGGGGTCTTAGCTCAGTCTGTGCATTTAGCTAACCTGGGTTTGATGGCTGGGAGGCCTGGGTTTATTCTACCCAGTGCTGCTCTTCTGCTGCTGTCTCAGCTTATTTTCCCCTTGGGAGCTGGGGCTTCCCAGGGAGAGCCAGAGAGTTTGGGGAAGGGTGGGAGGTGACCACCGATGGGTGAGGGGAGAATTCACAGGAGCCTGTGTTACATCTGCTGTGGGGGTCAGCAGGGAGGGATACAGTGTCAGGGGGTCCTGGGCTGGGGGTCAGCCTGTGCAGAGGAACCTTTGGGACTGGGGGACTTAGAGGGCTTTGGATGCTGCCCTTCTGTTCTCTGTGTCCCCAGGTAGCTGTGGGGGTGACTGGGAGAAGCTGCTGCAAAGAGAGATCCCTTCCCAGAGCTGGCTGCAGTTGCTGGATGGCTTCTCAGTGTTATTTGCTTTTTGCCACTAGATGGTGAAAGAAGTAATAAGAGAAATCAGAGAAAGTCTCAGCTCCCTCCCTGCGAAACCATGCGGCTGTTCTCTGCTGCCTGGCAATTTCAGGCAGTTATGCCCTGGACCATTTATGTGGCTTAGCCTTTAAGAGCTGCTGCTGCCACCCAGCTCTTTGATATATGTTTTAACTCTAGTGGTGCCAGCCTGGGTTCACGTAGACACGAGCTGGGTGTCGACAGGAGCAAACCTGCCCCACACAAGTGTGCAGGGAAAGCAGCTTCCCTGGGTTCTGGAAGTGGCTGTACCATCTCCTTCTCCTTTCCCATGATGATCTGAACCTGCTGAGAGATCCTCACTGCCAGGTGGGAATTGTAACCTCCAGCCCCTGCCTGGCTGCTTTCTGTCGTGCTCTCTTTTCAGGCTGTTCCCTTTGCTGGAAGTTTTGCTCTGGCCGTGCCAAAGGAGATGACTGGGGGAGGTGCAACGAAGTGGAGAGTGACATCTCACCTGAGGCACCTCTGCCTTCCCCAGGGGCACCGGGTGAAGATTGCTGACTGCAGCCCCTGGCCCAGAGGCAGCGTCACTGTCAGCCTCAGATGGAGATGGTGAGGAATGGGGAGGGAAAGGGCAGACACACGCTTGGGCCTTAGGGAGTGAAACTTGAATGAATGAGTTACTTCTCAGCTGAGTAATTGAATGTTAACCTCTGCCAGTTGAGAAATTAAATGCTTTTAAGTGAGGCAGCCTCCATTTTTGCCTTAAAAGTGGGCTGGCTCTGCTGATGAAAGGTAACTTGTTGAGCTGCAGAAACTTGACTGGTTTAATTCAGGGAAGGTTACAAGGAGTTAGTGGAGCCCAGCCTTCCTCCTTTCCCCTGGAAGGGAGCAGTGCCAGGGGGGAGTATTTCCTTCCCTTCCTTTGCTCTAGCCAGGGCTGGGAGGACTTGGATGTGTTCTGGTTATGGTCCCCTCTGTATGGAAAAGCCCACTGTGGTGTGTTAAAGGGTTTTATGGGGGGCAGTGAGTCAGTCCCTGAGAGAGGGACCGATGGTGAGCAGTATGGAATGTCCCTGTAATATATTTGGAATGGTCCATAGACTGTTTATTTTTTTTCTTAGTGTTATGTTTCTGCCACTGTTGGCTAATTTTAGTGGATTCCATCTTGTGAGCTGGCAGGATGGGAAGGCTGGGGCTGTACTGCTCCTCTGCACTGAGGGTTGGCCCCACAGGGGTTTAGTTCTGGCTACACTGCAGGATGCAGCGAGGAGGGAGTGTTCCCAGCTAGGGGAGTGGATGAAGAAAATTGAACTGCGTAAAACCACACTCGCCTGTGCTTGGCACAGAGGAACACATTTGAATGTACTTGTTGGTGTTACAGAGAGAAAATGCACATTTCTCTTTCCCTTTATCCCCTGGACATGAAGAGGCAGGAAGCCAGAGACATGCAGACAGCTGGAGAGGGTTCTTGTGCATCGCTCCTGCAGAGCTGAAATGAGCCTTTCATGTGGCAGAGGCTGCCGTGACACCAGGCAGAAGCAAAAGAGAGAAAATAATGAATAAATAAACCAGAGGCTCACAGGAACGCAGTCCCAGTATCTCGGCCTCACCCCCGGCTCTGCTACGCTGTTAATCTTTTAATGTTTCTCTTGGCTGTTGGTTTAGGGCTGTGCAATCTAAAGTTAAAATCCTGCAGAACAGGGCGAACAACCTGAACACCAGCTAAGGAGGAAAGGCAAGCAGAGCTTTCAACCCCTCTTTGCAAAAAACCAAACCAAAACAACAACAACCCCCCCCAAAAAACCAAACAACCAAAAAACCCCAAACCCAAACCAAAAAACAAACAAACCAACCCAAAACAAACAAACAAACAAACCACTGGAGGAACAGGTGGTCACATAGGATCCATCTTGTGCAGGTTCGGGTCACCTTTTTGCAGCTGGGGGGGTAGTGAAGAACTCCCATGGGTAATATTCAGCATGCCTCCCTTTCTTCCCCTCTCAACATCTGATACTGAGGCAGTGTCCCTGCTCAGGAGGGGATTAGGCAGTAGCAGAGCCCGCTGTTGTAGTTATCTGCTTCCCACTGGTTTATTCAAATAACTTGGAAAAAGCACATCCAGCAGCTGTGTCTGGACAAACTCTGCTGCGAAACATGGCTCTGCAGAAGCCACTGCTCTGAGATCTATGAAAAGGGCAAAACTCAAACCCAAGTGTGCAGTGGCAGACCAGGAAATGGAGTTCTCTGGGTTTGAGTGTGTGTGCAGAAGAAAAAGAGCACAGTGTCCCAAAGCAGCTGGAGGGGTGGCCAGACCAGCTGCAGCTCTGATATCTTAGAAAAACCAAATTTTTAAAATAATAGAAAAATAAGAATCACAGCATTTGAAACACTTCCCTGAAAAAGTCTGAAAGGTTGGTGTGCTTTTTTTTTCTGATTTTTTTTTTTTTTTTTTTTTTTTAATTTAATTTTATTTTATTTTTACTCTGCAGTAGCACTATGGTACACCCAGCAATGCCAGGTTTGCCTGCAGAAAGTCTGTGCCACTTCCCCTGGTAGCTCCTATAGTGTTATTCCTTCTTGGGTTAACATTGCATAGGAGAAAAGCGTTTTTTCTGTGTGTGTGACTTGGATTCATTTCTGCTGGCTTGCCCTGGGCCTGGAGGAAAACTGGCCAAGCTGAAGTTGCTGTGAAGGGCTATGGAGGTGTTAGTCCACAGGGTGTCACAAGCCATGGGATGTCCTTGCATGACACCCAACGGAGCCCACTTACTGAAGCAAATCTTCCTGAAAGCCACCCTGCTTTGGTTTATTCAAATACACCCAATAGCACAACCAGAATCCACAGCTACAGCAAGGGCTTCCTGCCATGGTTATGCAGATATTGGGATCAGTGCAAAGGAGCAGACCATAGCTCTCCTAACACAAAACAAACGGTGGCTGCTGTTTATCTCTGGTCACAGAGCACACACACAGCTCCAGCTCAAGGCTCTCTCTTTGATGGTTTGTGTCAAACCAGCACAGAACTGCTCTTGGAAGCTCGTAGGGAGAAGTAATTTCAGCACTTTTTTCTAGTGGTTGCCCCTTTCATGTGGTCCCCCAGGAGACTGCCCTGACATGCCTTGAGCGTGGCACGGCCTTAGGTCTGTCAGGTTCTTGTAGCCTTGAACCAGTCTGCCCAAAAAAGAGAGCCTTGGTCCTTCAGCAGCTGTTGTTACTTTTTTTCCCTGACAGAATCTCACCGCTCCTCTAGAAATAAACAGTTCCTGGGGCTGCTTATTCAAAACTTACATTTTGCAGTCTTATTACCATACTGATTCCTTCCAGAGATTCTCTCCCTGTACTCCATTTGCTCTGTGCTGTGAGAAGCCCTGAGAAGACCCCACAAACCTCTTCCCCCCCCAGAGGGGAAGAGGGCGGTCCCAGCTGCCCCCACACCCCTGGAAGGGATGCTGGAAGCGATGTTGGATCTGAGGGGCAGAAGAGATGTATAAACATGGAAGCAGCATACCTAATTAATGACCTGAAACCAGCCGTAAAGGTCAGCTTGTTTGCCAGGGACGTGCTCGAGGTGCATGTGCTGAATGCAAACTTTACTGCTGGGCCTCAGAAAGGGCATCGCTGCCCGCCCGGGGCAGCTGTCAGAGGAGGATGGATAACCTTCAGCCTCGCTCATTAGCCTGCCCCTAGGCTGTCCTGCCTTGCCTGGTAAGCCCAGCTCCTCCGGGGCTCTGCTGAGAAGCCAGGCTGCTTCCTGGGGAAAGGGCAGGCTCCCGCAGCTCTCCAGCATGCGTGCCACCAGAGGACAGGTTGTTGTTCTGGGCTGTCTCCACAGGAACTTGTTGACTGAGTTTGAACTGCAGAGCCCTTATAACTCATATCAATGTTGTCAGCAGCATGCATTCAAAAACTGAGCATCTGGATGCAAATGCCAAGGGATTGATATTAAAATTTTATTTACTAGCTGTTTTCTCGCCCCCCTGAAGCTTTTCTCTCTGGTCTTCTAGGAGCTATAAATGCAAGTTTCTTGCCTAATCCCAGGACTCTGAGAGTTTAGGCTTTATGAGTATTCCAAATTATCATCACACATGGTATTGACTCATAAAGACATCTGTCCTGTAGGATATGTGTGCCATGTGTTGTTCTGTGAGATGTTAAGGGTCCTTGCCACCCTGGTGGTTTCTCACCATCTTTCATCTCAAGAATTGGGCAGAGCCTGGGGATGACCTGCAGAGAAAACAAAGGGGAGACTTGGTGTTACCAACTCACTTTGCAGACTGTGCTAAGTGCTGCTGATGTCGATAAAATCACAGAGATGTTATGTGGACAGTGATGGTGATAGTGTGAGGAAAGTGACTTTGAGGTAGGTTTTCTCCCTCTCCAAGATGAATACAGTGCCATTCCAGCTGTTCCAGGCTTGCACAGAGCTCTCTATCCAATGGTATTTCTGAAACAAACCCTCTTTTCCAGGCTCTTGGACTTCTGTATCCCCATCACCCTCTTCATCCCATCAAAGTGCCATGATCAAAACTCTGCTTTTGGGATGTGGTGGCTCAGGAATGGTGATATTGGCTGGGTTTAGCTTCATGTGGACTGAGGGTGTCCAGCCACAAAATGAGACAGACAAGCAGGACAGCTGGTCATGTTTGATATTTAAATGCACTGTCTGTGTTGAGGAACAAAGCTTGCTTTTGTGGGGGAAGCATGGGGTGTTTCCAGAAAGACACCAGCCCAGGTCTGTAGCAAACCAGCTCAGTCTGTGATGGCCTTAGTGCAGGTGTACTCTTAGAACTGAGGTCAGACTGGTCAGAGAAGGGGTTGCCCACCTCAGCCAGGGCATGGCATTCACCATCTCTCTCTGGATCCATCTGTCCAAGCAGCGACCAAGGAGGCCAGAGGTGATCTCAAGACCCCTGCAGATCCCTCACCTGAGGAAGGGAGATGAAGACCCACTGCTGGACAAAGCTGTGTCCTCCTGCAGAGCACTCAGTTTTCCTGTGATGAGCAGAGGGAGATGCTCACAAAATCCAGCAGCTCCTTGTCCTTACATCTGTCCTTGTCATATACAGGTGAGTCCCTTCATCTTTTGTCCCATCCATTTGCCCCTTGCAGTGAGGTCTGTAGTTAAACAGCACGTTTAGTCTCAGAGACCTTTCGTGTGTGCACATCAGTCATTTGGGTTTGATTTACAGCTTTTAAGCCACTTCCTGCAGATTGCCCTTTCCCTAGGCAAACTGACACAGTGGTTCCTGTGCTCCCTTGCTCAAACAAGGTTCCACCTTGTTTTCTTTTGCTTGGCTCCATGTCAGGCCCAGAGGCTGTGCTCTCGAGCTTCCAGACCCCAGCTCTCCCACTCTTGCTCCCTCTCTCCTGGGTGTCATTGCTCCTGGGCCTGGCTTATAACAGGGTGTGTGGTGCAGGGACAAAGATGACACACAGGGCTTCCTCCACCTCTCCACGGAAATCACGTTTGTTGGCCTGAGTGTTCAGCATGGAGATTAATTGAGAGCTGCCTGGATCTGAAGCACCAAGTGAGCATCATTAGAGCCATCTGAAAATGCAGAAGAGACTGCGAGCGAGAGGATCAGAGTTGGAGTCTGTGCATTGTACAAGTGAGTAACCTGTACATGCTGAGAGCTGACAGCTGTGGGGGCTGGATGGGGGGAGGCTATAGGTGCATCACTATTGCTCTTTTGCTATTAGAAATGTCCCTCCTTGCTCGTGCAGCTGCACAGGTGGGTGCTGCCAGCCCCTCTGTTCTTAGGGGGGCTGGCACCCCATGGGGCAGGGTGTGGGAGAAGCTGGTTGCTTGGACCTGCTGCCCACCTCCTTCTCCTCCTGCCCATGGGACTGGGGAAAGCCAGGGGAGTGCAGAGGGGTGGAAAGGAAGGGGTGGGGCAGAAGGAAGTCTGCTGGGTCCGGTGCAGTGCCACGGGAGCCCTTGTGGGTGGTGCAAGGCAGGGGGGGCCGTGCAGCTGGGACTGAGCCATCCTGGGGGGCTGGCCTCATATCTGCTCTCTTTGCCCCATCCTTCCCGTTGTGGGGGCTGCTCCCATCCACCGAGGGCCCCTCGGCAGGAGCGTTTTCCTGCCCGCGAAGCGGGAATTAGGGCTCCTCCTGACCCCCCCTGTAACNGGGTGGGGCAGGGGGCGAAGGGCGGGGGTGTCCACGCAGCCGGGGTTGATGTTTAACCTGGAGCGCCCGTTCACGGAGGGGGGCCACTTCTTCTCCTCCATGGAGTACCAGCGGCAGCTGGAGGAGGAGGAGGGCTACCCACCTCCCGGCACCAACGGGACCTTCAACGACAGCGGGGCTGGGCCGGGCTGGGTCACGCCGTACTCCCTGCACACCACCGTCGTCCTCATCAGCCTGGTGGGCTTGCTCATGCTCTTCACTGTCTTCGGCAACGTCCTGGTCATCATTGCTGTCTTCACCAGCCGGGCACTCAAGGCCCCCCAGAACCTCTTCCTGGTCTCTTTAGCCTCTGCCGACATCCTGGTGGCCACACTGGTCATCCCTTTCTCCCTTGCAAACGAAGTGATGGGGTACTGGTACTTTGGCAAAGTCTGGTGTGAGATCTACCTGGCCTTGGATGTGCTGTTCTGCACCTCCTCCATCGTGCACTTGTGTGCCATCAGCCTGGACCGTTACTGGTCCATCACACAAGCCATTGAGTACAACCTCAAGCGTACCCCACGCCGCATCAAGTGCATCATCTTCATTGTCTGGGTCATCTCGGCTGTCATCTCCTTCCCACCACTCATCTCCATTGAGAGGAAGAGTGGGCAGCAGGCTGACCAAGGGGTAGCACTGTGCAAGATCAACGATGAGAAGTGGTACATCATCTCTTCTAGCATTGGCTCCTTTTTTGCCCCTTGCCTCATCATGATCCTGGTCTACATGCGCATCTACCAGATAGCCAAGAGGCGAACCAGGGTACCCCTGAACAAGAGAGCAGAGCGCCCTGAGAAGAAACAGAATGGCTTGACTGACAAGGAGGACCTGCCAGCCACAGCTCAGCTCAATGGGGAGAAGGCAGCAGGAGGTGGTGGTGGGCAGGAAGGAGAGGTCAATGGCATAGACATGGAGGAGACCTCTTCCTCTGAGCACCAGGAGAACAACCAGTGTAAGAAGTCGGAGAAACCATCGAGGGGAAAGTTCAAGACTAAACTGAGCCAGATTAAACCTGGGGACAGTTTGCCCAGGAAGGCAGAGGAAGAGAGGAACACCAAAGGGTCCCGGTGGAGGGGCAGGCAGAACCGGGAAAAGCGCTTCACCTTTGTGCTGGCAGTGGTGATCGGGGTCTTTGTCATCTGCTGGTTCCCTTTCTTCTTCACCTACACACTGATGGCTGTCTGCAAGAGTTGCTCTGTGCCTGAAACCCTCTTCAAGTTCTTCTTCTGGTTCGGTTACTGCAATAGCTCCTTGAACCCTGTCATCTATACCATTTTCAACCATGACTTCAGACGGGCCTTCAAAAGGATCCTCTGCAGGATAGAAAGGAAAAGGATTGTTTGAAGGACTCGGTGCTATGGGCAGGACTAATTCAAGACTTTATAGGAGAGTAAGCGATGGCCCTCTTGGGCTCTGCTTGCATGGGATGGTTTCCTTCAGCTCACGAGCAGGAAGCCTTTAAAACCCAAGATGAGCCTGTGGAAACGCCGAGGAGCAGCAGGCAAGTGGAAGCCTGAGCCGTGGCATTCGGCTTTCCAGGGGAGGATGGCTTTTGACTTGATTCTTAGGTGTTTTTGTTTTTTTTTTTTAAATTTTGCCAGAATCTCTCAGTGGATGTTTTCATGGCTCTTTTTGTCATATTTGAGAGTTTGACTCTTTAAAGACAAGAAATGTGCAGCTCTGTGAGATGAACAACAAAGAGGGAGTATGACACCCCAGAGGTGTTGGCTTTTTTATTTTGGTGTATTTTTTTTTCCTGTTGTATATGTAATTAATTTTAACCCCCTTGTAAAATATAGTATTGCATCCCTGAATCTGAATGTCTTAATTTTGTAAGGCAAGCAGCTTTGAAACTGTGAATGCTTTAATTATCTTTAACACCTTAAAAGTCCCTCTCTTCCCATCCCTAGACCCCTCTCACTCAAAACCACTGAACAACTAGAGCCATTTTCCCTACCTGACAATTTGATAGTATTACCAAAACTTCCGATATCCTGTAGGTTTTGTTTGTTTGTTTGTTTGTTTTTTTGTTTTGGTTATAAGGCTTAATATCATAGACCTCACCAGACTGGCTGCTTTTTTTTTTTTGTTGTTGTTTTTAACATTTTACATGATTCTGTTTAATTTCTGTGTTGCCTGTGATATAATATAGCTGAGGTAGGAACTGCCCTCTCGTTATTTGTTAAAGCAGAGCCTGATGGAGAGGGGCTTGGCTTTGCTGTGCAGGCAGGGATGTCCCAGGTGGTGGAGGGACAGGCTATTTCTTGGGTAATGTGAGGCTTGGGACCTGGCCAAGCTCCTCAGGAGTTAATCTCAGTTGATATTATACCACACTGCAGCACCTAAGTGTGTTTGATGCTAACTTGCTTCCCTTGCCTCCAACTGTAAATAGATAACATTTCAAAGCAAATAGTAGAGCTCCATATATCCTGTTATCTCGTTTGTATTGATTTGTGATGATTTAACTCCTGTCGGATTTCCCACAGAAGAGGAGGGAGTTTGTGCATAGGGGCTACTCCATCCTTCTGAATTGTAGGAGAAGAGTTCAGGTTTTAATATGCCAGTCTCATCTTTCCTAGGAAATATGAAAGCATCCCTTTTACAGTCTTATACAGGGCAAAACTCTGAAGTAGGAAACTTAGCTGACAGTTTCTCTAATATTTTATAGTATAATTAAGCTTTTTTTTTTTTTTTCTAATACTGGTGTAAATATTGTGAGACTGGAGCAGGCGAGAGAGAGTTAATACTGCTTTTACAATCCTTTCTTGAAATGTCTTTCAGCTCTTTCTGCTAAAAAAAAATAAACAAAAAATGGACAGAACAAATCTATCATCCTTGTGCCGTGAAGAAATTTCTGGAGAACATTAGAAGGAAAACCTTTTGATTCATCGCAGTAAATGAGTCTGCAAGCCTCTTAATGTTATGAAAACATCTTTATCAAATACTGTCAGGTTGTAGAAATTGTTTGAAGAAAGCGAAGTTTGTGTAAATTTCATGTATAAGATGAATTTGCCTTCTTTGGAGTAGCATGGTGCACAGGAAGAGACTTAAAAATACCTTTTTACTTTTGGGAAGTGTTTTGTTGATTTTGCTCTCTCTCTTGACTTTGTTATTAACTCCAAGGGTCTCTGGATGCATCTTGGGACCTGGAGAGCAATGTTTACATTCACTTGCATTTTCAGAACTGAATCCTCAAGAGGTGAGGAAAGCAAATAAACTGTGCTTAACTGTAAAAAAACCCAACCAAACAACAAAACCACGAGCAGAAGTTGCTATAATGGATGATTATTTTTATTAAATAAAAGAGTGTTTACAGATCAAGTGTGAAAACTCTCTGGATAATCTGTTAACTGCTTTATTTTATTTTCCAGCTGTTCACTGATTCTCTGGCAGCCTTGGGCTTGATGTTTTTTTTAAAGAACACACTGGGAAAAGAGCACTCATGTTTTCTGAAAGGCATTGTTACCCCAGGTAGGGAACAATGGCTCAGTTCATTATGCAGTGCCATAATAATAAATGAGTCCTTGATACTTCTTGTTTGATTTTTTTTTTGTTTGTTTGTTTGTTTGTTTTTTTCTCCTCCCTTTCATGCCACAGTAAGAGTGGTCATGCAATTCTTAAAGAAGAGAGCTTAGGATTTCAGGGTGTGACTTTCTCCCTTTAAATGCATCCTGGTACTCCTTCTGGGGATGTTTGGCTGTGCAGCATTTACAGCTGCTGAGCTGAGAAGGTTTTTAATAATTAGGTTGCAGATAGAATTAGAAATTATTAGGCTGGGAGGCAATATTTCTTGATACATGCAGGACTGTCCTTCTCAGTAGGGCTTCACTCCCCAAAAGTACCAGGTCCAGCTCCCCATCACCTTCAGCTGGGTTCCTGCTTTGCCACAAGTACCAGGTAGCTGCAAGGGCTGTGTGTGTGTGTGTGTATGTGTATCTGTGTGTATGTGTATCTGTGTGTGTGTGTGTACATGAGGTGCTGATCCTGTGAGTGCTTTAGAGTGTGCTTTGCTTTGTCCAGGAGCACACATAACCACTTGGGAGCTCTGGCTCCTGGTCTTTCCACTATGAGTTCCCCTCCCTGCCTGCTCTGCTACTTGTTTGATGACAAAATGGGTGACCAAAACCCAGTTCTGGAACTGCTGGTCTCACAGTCCCAGTCTGCCAGCCCCAGCACTGTCACTGATGGAGGTGCCCAGCAAGCTGGGAGGTGGATCAGGGCTGGCAAGGAGCATCACTGCTGGGTGTAGGACACCCAATGATGACCCAGAGGTGAACCTTTTGGTCACCTGGTGGTGGTCTTTGCAGGGCAGGAGAGCTTGATCCAGGCAGAATCTCTTGCTGTCCATCCTCTGGTCTCAGGTGGCTTTGGCCTTGGAGGGTTTTACAAAGCAGGCTCTGAGGGAGATGTCGGGCCCAGTGCCTGGGGCCAAATCTGTCGTACAGAGTGTTTTGGTGGGTTTGGGACTGGAGGAATGGTGGGCTTTCGGTTGGGGAAGCTTTGTGCAGCTGAAATGTATGATTTCTCCCGGTTTCCCATCACCAAAAGTAAAGGCAAGATGCAAAAAAACTGAGATGATGCCTCTAGGGTGTTGTCCCTCCCAAAATCTCGTGCCCTCATGGTTCAGCACAGGCCAATATAATGCACAAGGGGCTGTTTGATGTGGTGGCAGTGACTCCCTGCATCTGACATGGCAGAGCTGCCTGCCTGTCCTTGTGGCCAGTGTCTGAACTTCCACCTTCTGCTGGCTTTGCCACCTTCTGACTCAGGCTTTTATTTAATTTCTCCAGAGCTGCTGGTCATTTATGTTTCAGTTGTGTCCTGGACCTTTCATGCCTGCTGGGAAGGGGAATCTCCCATCTGCAGTGGCCTCTGGGCATGGTAGGCTGTGTGGTGGAGGTGCTGGGGTGAAACCACTGTCCCTGTCCCTTTCCAGCCCTGATGTCTCTGAGCCAGAGGCTGTGTTGCTGTGGGCTTTGCTGGGACATTCCCTCTGGCTCTGCCATAACCCTGTTCAGCTCTGCTCAGCTCCCTGCATGCCCCATCTCTCTGTGAGCCTTGAGCCAGGTCCCCATGCCCTGTTCTCCCCCTTCCCCCTCCCAAACCCCTCCTCAACAGGAGAAAGCTGCCTCGTGACTCCCAGCTCATTCCCATGCAACTTGGCACATTAGGGGTTGTAATGAACTTTGGTTGTTTTTTTAATAACCTTTTATTTCAGGGCTGAAGGGTTCATGGTGTGAGGTCAGGGAGAGGGACTGACTTCCCCCAGGCCAGGAGCCACATGGGCTGGCACAGCAAGCCCTGGGCAGAGGGGTCACTGATGGATTTTTTTCCAGGAGGTGTTTCTCCACAGCTTTCCTCTTTACTCCTTGTGTCAAGAGCCCAGATAACAGCCCAAAGGAAGGCCCCAGGCGAGGTGGTCTGGGATGGCAAGCATCCTGAAGTGTCCCCAGCTCCACCACCAGAGACCAGTGACTGCCTCCCCAGGGCTTGTCCCTGACCCCTCAGCCTGCTGACATGCACATTTTTTTTTGTGGGCTTTTGGTCCCTGTTCTCTGGGAGCACAAGCAGTGGGTCACACAGAGATGTTCCAGAGAGGGATGGACTTGCCCTGAATCACTCTGCTCACACAAGATGAGTTTCCCAGGCCTGGAGGAGCCTCCACAGGTTTCAGCTCATGTCTGTCAGCTGTTCTGTGCTGTAAGTACCCCCAGTCCCACCTGGTTGGACCTGGTGCTCTGGGATTCCCCTCCTGGGTTTTGTGGATGACCCTCCTGTTTCTATGGCTCTCATTGGCTGAAGTTCTTTGTTTTATTTTATTTCTTAACATTCCCTGTTCTTTCACCACTGGAAAAGTTCGAAGTCTGATGAGATTGTTTCTTTATTACAGTGGTGCCCTGGCAGACACCTTCACTTGGAGTTGTCTCTCCACATCTCCTATGACTGTTCTTTGCAGCTGGTTTATAGTAACATCTTGGTGATTTGTTAAATATTTGTAGCTGTGATTGCTGTGCCTTACCCCGAGCTGTAAAAATGGAGTGAAGAAAGAAGAGGGTCAGCAGGGAGCTCTCAAATGCTCCAGGACTGGATCCCAACCCCTCTGTGAGCAAAAAGGGTCATAGTCTGAGCCCTAGGAAGTCCAAGTGAAATTTCATCTGGGGTTCACTCTGCAGTAATGCTGCACAAGGCCACAGAGCTCTCCCAAATGTCCCCAGTGCTGAGCAGAGGGGAGTGAACAGGGAGGTAGGGAGCACCATGAAACAGTTTCCTTGGGGTGGATCATCGGTAGTCCCAGGAGGGAGGGGTTTTTTTTTGTAAGTAGAAGAGATGGAGAGCTGCTGTTGTAGGGCCAGGGTTGTTGGGAGGTGTTGAATGGAGATGCTGATGCTTGAACTGGTCATCAACTTCGTTTCCATGGGACCTTCTTGGCCACTTGAGTTGTTCCCTTGGAGTTGTTCCTTTGCTCATTTCCCAAAGAGCACCACTAGTGTGTGAGGACAGGATCTCACAGACAGGTCTACAGGACACAAAGTGAGTCTCAGCACCCAAATCCAGCAGAATCATAAGGACAAGCTATGAAAGGCAGAAGGAAGGCATCTCCATCACTTAAGCATAGGTTTCTAGCAGTGAAGTTGTAAACTTGCTGGCTCCAACTGGTTTAAAACTGCTTAAGCTAGCTCTGGTTTAATCTGCTAGTGTCATGGTCGGCTCCATACTGGCTATGTTAGGAGAGATCATCCACGCTGACTTAGACTTAAGGTCCTGCTCTTTATGGCTCTGACAGTGGCCTGTAGCAGATTTGAGGAACTAGGGAGGAGCAAGGACCTTTCCCTGGAGGCTCAGGGGTCATTAGGCACTCAGGGATTTCCTGGGGCCAGTGGTGCCTTTTGCACTAATGGAGAAATTCCACTGACATGTGTTTCCCTTCAGTGATGCTCTGCAGGGGGGGAGGTGTGGACAGCTTTCAAGAACATGTTTGAGTCAAAAGCAATGGCTCTGTGTGAGGGTGATGGGGTGAATGGCTTCTCTCAGGGGGTGACATGAGCTGATCTGGACATTCCTGCTTCCCTGTGAGCAGTGCTTGCAGCTTTTGGCTGATATTGGTTTGGTCACAGTCCAGGGCACAGAGTTTGCAGGAGCAGCCTCCAGGTCCTTCTGAGCCATGTGACTTGCTATGGGGTTCTCAACTCCCAGAGATGAAAAACATTTGTTTTAAATCAGCTGCTACATGAAATAATTGGTTGCTCCTTTGTTGATTGAAACAGTTGTGTTTTGCTGGACCACAACTTTATGCCCTTTTTCCTGTTTCTTATTTAGTTGCTCTGCCCAGAAAAAAAGAGTAAGCTTCCCACCACTGGACATTTCTGATTAAATAATTCCTGCTGAAGGCTGTATTGCCTTCATCTGCAAGTGTGGAGTTGTTGCAAAGTGTCTTGAGACCGAAACCTTAAGGTGCTACTGAAAAATTCCCCCAGTAAAAAAAAAAAGTGTATAGATAAATATTTAAGACACTGCATCCAACCTTCTTCTTTTCTCAGTTGACTTAACTTTTTGAAGAGTGAAATACTGAATTCTGGCCTTTTATTAGAAGGCTAATTTTTTTTTTTTTACCAGGGAAATTTGGACAAGCTATTCCTATTCCAGACCAAAACCTGCAGAGATACACCCTGAGTGCTGCAGACTCATGCAGCTCAGCTGCTGTGATGCTGATTTACACCCTGGTGGAACTTCCCCTCTCCTAGCAATTATCCCTGCAATCACAATCTCTGGGTAATCGAGTGATGAAGCATCTTTGTGTAAAGCTGAGTTTGTTCTTGGTTTTGTGATGCAGATATTTGACCTGAAATGGCTCCTTCAACAAGGTTTGCCAGAATGAGCTTCCTGTTAATTTAGGCATGGCTGTGCCTGGTGCTTTGCAGCCTTACTGCAGCACAAACACAGCCCTCCACCTTCAGCAGCTCTGCTGTGCCATCACCCATGCAGGGCACATTCCTGTGGGGGATCCCAAGTGTACTACTAAGTTTTCCTCTTCCCCAGGGAGGCACCCCAAATACAGAGCAGTGACAATGAAGCAAGTCAACCAAGCAGTCAACGTGAGAAGAGAGTGGAGTTCCCCCGTGTCTCCTTGTTGCAGGTTTGATCTGTAACCTAAGCACAACCCAAAGATTTACACTGTAGAGATAGATATCAGTTAAAATTGATGCCTACAAGAAAGCTGGGGTAGGGTGTTTTTACACAGGGGTGTAGCGAGAGGACAAGGGGAAATGGTTTAAAACTTGAAGAAGGGAGATTTTGGTTAGACATTAGGAAAAAATTCTTTCCTGTGAAGTTGGTGAGAGGCTGGAACAAGTTTCCCAGGGAAGTTGTGGCTGCCCTCTCCCTGGAAGTGTTCAATCCAGGCTGGACAGGGCTCTGAGCAACCTGATCTAGTGAGAGGTGTCCCTGCCCATGCAGGGGGGTTGGAACTGGATGATCTTTAAGGTTCCTTCCAACCTAAAACATTCAATGATTCTATGATTTATCATCTTCTAGACATCTCCTGGCCTTTAAGACAGCTGCAAAATTTTGTGGGGCCAGAAGAGTTAAAATGGCCAGTTTAAACTGAATAATCTGACTTGCTTACATTGAAAGATTTACCAATGCAGGGCCTTTGGCATTGCTATCTCAGGATAATGAAGATGCATCTGGTACATTTTGAACCACTGTCTAATTACTTTCATCAACACTGGTCGGTGTTTGGGTGAGATGGCTTTAAAACAGAGCAGCAGAGAGGAAAAGTGAAATGCTAAATGGAGCACACAGTGGGGAAAGCAAGGTAAGTGGTGTTGCATGTAGGCCAATCTTTAATCACTGTTGGCTCTGCTGGGGCTAATTAGAAAATGTGTTCTGGCTGGTATGACTGGGATGAATGGGGTTTGGTCCAAATAGGGTTTCTTGTAGTAAAATAAGACGGTTTTAGTGGCAGATGCAATGGTTGTAGCTGCCTTGATAGCCCAGTGTTAAGTGGCTCAAATTCTTTACAGTGGGAATGATCTGCTCCTGTTGTAGCTGTTGCCAGTTTTCCCCAGAAATGCCTTTTCCTGGCTGTGTTGCTGGGTGATGGTCTGAGATGTGGAGCTGTGTCAGGAGGGTGGGCCAGGCATTGGGAGATGATTCACACCAGCCACAGCCACCCCTGAGGGGCTTGGATTTTATTTCTCTTCAGCAAAATAGCTTTTCTTATCACCTTAGCTTCATGGATTCCTACTGCTGAGGATGTAAGAGTGTCTGGGGGTGGGATAAGGGCATACACTTGTGGGGATATGAATGAAATCTGTGAAAAATGAGACCAAAATAGGGTGTGGAAATGGTTGTTGTAAACCGGATGATGTTACTGTACATCCATCTGCAAAAAGATTCAGCCTAAAAGGCTAGAGGAGACCAGCAACCCACCACCACAATTCCAGCAACTGGGAATATAAAGTTAGGATCCCTCCTTTATTAATTCCCATCTTATCTGGGGTGGTGTAAACTGGCATGTTCAAATGATAAGATGTTTGGAGAAAGAGGTGAGTTTTTAGTGGTTGTTTATTCAGATGAAGATTTAATTAATATTAAATAGATTAAATATTTTATGAAATAGACTGAAATTAAATATTTAGCTTCCTCTTCCCCCCCACGTAGCACCCCCACTGGGTGTTTATGTGGGCAATAAATCTAAAATATCTTCTGAACACCAGAGAGTGTTCAAAGGCCAGATCTACCTGGGAGCACCATCCCCATCAGATAGGAATTGAACTGCTCTGGTCCTCTTGTCTTTGTCAGCCTGTATGGGAAGGTGATCATCCTTCCTCTGGACTTATTCAGCAATGACCCACTGGGACTCAGGTGCTGCTTTAGTGTGAGCGTCACCCCTGCTCTCCTGCCATGTTCATCTTCAAGTGGGAAAGGGGCTTCATGGGGAAGGGCTTTATCCCATGCTTCACGTTTCTCAGGGCAGTCGGCAGGAAAACCAAACTGTGAAGAAAACAGTATTTCTTTATGCAAAGTAATTGCATCCCACCTCCTGAAGAAGATGAAAACTTGTGGGTAAATGACATCTTGCTTGAAGGATGGACAAGGGACAGCAAATTCCCCAGCACTTGTGCAGGATGGTGACCCTGGGAATCCCTCACCAGAGCTGGGGTGAAACCAGTGCCCATGCCCTGCTGGGAGGTGTCTGGTTTGCTGAGTGTCCACCTGTGCTTTGGGCACTGAGACTTCGTGTCACCTGCGTGCTGGGGAAGGACACGTGGCTCGTCCCATGCTCAGGAGCTCCATGTGTGTTCTGCTTATTAAGCCCGTATGGTTTTGAGGATTTAGGTCTTAAATCCTTTTCTGTTGGTATTCATGCAGGTGCCTTTCAACCTGTCATGAAGAATTTGCCTTTGTGGTGAGGAGGGGAGGTCTGTGCCTGGCTCAGTGCTCCCGGTGGCTGAATCCCAGCTGCTGGAATCCCTTCTCCCTTCCTGGAGCCTGTGGAGCAGAAACATGGAGCACTTTGTTGAGAACAAGAGCAGCAGTGAACAGGAGCCACTTCGAGGCAGTCCTGGTTTCCCCAGGGAAACGTGGGCAGCTGTGGGCTGTGAGAGAAGCAGCAAGAGGAGAATGGTGATGCCATTAGTGGCAACCTGTGGGACATGGAAATGCAGTCTCAGGTAGCAGAAGACATGAGAAAAATGTGATCTGTGTGTGCAGCAGCTGTACCTGTGCATGTGCTGAGTTGGATCTTCTCTGTGGTAGCAGTGCCAGGAGGCAATGGCTCCTGCCAGTGCTGTTGGGGGGAGCGGGACTGGGATGCTCAGCTGGTCCATGCAGCACCAGCAGTGCTGCCGACTGGGGCAAGGCAGATGCTGTTGCAACAAACAGGTGAAATCCTGTCCTGGCTTTGGCAGGGATGAAGCAATTTGCCTGTGGTGGTGGTGCTCAGCCTGGTGCCTCTGCTGGGCTTGTGTCCTGCAGGGGTGGTGCTGATGGTTTAATTGGGGAAGAAAACAGATAATAAAGCTTAATGAAGCTGGCATTTCCCTTTTTGCCAGAGGAAGAAAGCCACAGAAAAACCAAGCCCTCAGCCCTCAGCAATTTTCTGGCAGCACAGTTTGAATAGGCCAGAGATAAATCAGAATATCTGGAATTTCATTATGAACTTCAAGTACAGTCATGTAAATTAGACACTTGTAAATTAGGACCCTGTTGCTCACCATGCTGGTCAGTTTGTGCTGTTTGGATTATTTATTGTCTATTCTTACCCTATAAAAATGAGCTTTGCCTCTCTCACTGTGTTCTTTACAATTCCCCTTTGGACAGGGCTTGACTTGTTTTGTAAGTGGTTTATCAGCTTCAGAAGTATTAAGACCTTGCTCTCTGTCTTTGTCAACACCTCCTCCCCTGCTCAAGCCTCTGTAAGCAGCTGTCAGAAATCAGCTGCTTGGCCTTGGAGGTAGATACTTAACTAGAAATAGTCTCATTTGTCAAAACCTACCTGCCAGTGAGCAGAAACTATAAAAAAAAGAGGGTCCTTGGTTTGGTCAAACCAAAGATCTGCTTGGAGCTGAAGGCCCTGCACGCCTCTGTGCTGGCAGGGTTTGATCTAGGTCCTTACAAAAGAGAGAGGAATTAATGTTGAATTTATAAACCAAATCCACATATCTTCATGATATTGTGGTGTCTTGCTTTATCTATAAGAACATGACATTGCTTTATAACCCAGAGTGAAAAATAAATCCTCTGTGTTCCTGCAGGAGTAGATATGGTTTCATTTGTTAGAGCAAGGTTACTTACTTAAATTATTTAGAATTTTTCATGCAGTTTAATGCACGTTGTATTCACTGTCATGGATAATCATGGCCTCTCTCCAGCCACTTAAAGCATAAGGAGGATATTGTCCCAAGGGCACCTTTACCCAGTCTGCTCCTTGTTTTGCTGGTTGGTGAGTCTCACAATGGTTGTTGCCATGCTCAGGGTAGTGCCACTTCCATGTGATGGCCACAGGGGTAGTACCAGGTCTGTGAGGTCTCACAAAACATCACACAGGAGACAGAAATGTCCCTGAAAATATGGCATGCCATAGCAACACAGGTAGGTGTTAAAAAGGCAAGTGAGAAATAATAACTAAGAAAAAAATGAGTAGGGTATGCATACCTTGTGGAAGTTGTGTGAGCTCTAAAGACTACTTTGAATAGCTGGGGTCAGCTTCCCATCAGGAGTAAACTGATGAAGCCCTGTTGAAGTCTGTGATCTTTAAGTCCAGCATCCATGCTGGACCACATTTTGGAGAAGGTGGGATAGCAAAGATTTAGGGTTGGTCTGCTGGGGCAAGTGACTGGGTTAGATAATTTCCCAGACTCCTTCTCAGCCAGCGTGGAGGGAATTTTACATGGCATGTGGAGGAAATTTTGATGGCATAAACTTCATTTAGGTGTTCTTGTCTCAGTTGTAGATCGTTAGAACTTGTCCTAGATCTGCCTGAGTCCCAAGGCCATAAGCTCTGCTCTCCTAGCACCTCTGACTAGCACAGATCACTGTCCTTGACACCCATGTAAGAGCTTTCTGCCATTTCTCCTGACTAGATGCCTCCTCTGCTGGCAATGTGGTACTGTAGGTAGCCCTGGTTACATGGGTGATGATGGACATTGAAAGGGACTGTTCCCTTTAGTGACCAATTTTTAGTGCTGGTGTTTTGGCCCTGTGTTGGCACTTGCAGTATTTTAGCCAGTGTTTCCTTTTTTTTTGGGGGGGGGAGGGGGCACACTGAGCTTGTTTTAAAAGTATGTACAATATTCTAGCAGGAGTTTTCTAAATAAAAGTATTGTCATGACCCAGCAATATCATCTGTATGTTTAGACAAGACCTCCCATTATGCATGAGGGTAAATCCAGTGCTCTACTTACCCTGCAGACCACTTAGGTTTGCTGGCATCTGAACTGTTTCAGAAGCAGTAGCAGAGAAGTGACTTGGCTTTCTCACCACCTCCAGCACCACTGCATGGGGATGAAGGTAGTGCAATCCATTCAGAGCAGTTAAGTGACTCGCTAGAGGTCGAGTGTAAAAAAGCCATGGTAGATTAATAAAAGATGGTTTTAAATAATTCAGCACAGGCCAGCTGATGAAGCTTAACAGGACGAGAAAGCTGATCTCATTCAGCTTGGTTTAAAGCAGTGCCTGGCCAGGCTTTTAGAAGAGGGTTACTTGGACCTCTGCTGAGGACCTGTTTGGGGGGGTCTTGTGCTTTGTGGGCATACTTCCCCACTCCTTTGCTAATCCCACTGTGGTTCTCAGGGACTGGTTGGGGATGGGGGTTGCTGCCTGCCTGTGGGTTTGGTATGGTGGCAATATATCTTGGTGTCCTCTGGTATCTTTAGAGTCAGGAATGGTTTCCCTTCAGATCTCCTGTCTTTCCCTCCAGTTCATTTCACCAGGAAGACAGCCCCAGTGCTGGGGAAGGGCACACTAGGTCTGGGTGGGCTCATGGGTCCATGCTGTCCATGAATGCCCAAAAGAGGCAGATCTGCACCCTGCTGGGAGTGGCGAGGGGGACTCTGACTGGGGGCTCACAGGGGCCCATAGCAATGGTCCTTGTTTGGTGCAGGTGCATCCCCAGTCCCAGCATCACCAGAGGGGCACCTGCAGACACCTCAAGAAAGAGCCCCTGGCTCCCTGCCCTTCTCTGTTCCCCCCCTTGTCCTGGCTCTGGGTTGCCCACAGCCCAGTGCCAACCCACCTGCAGCCACCATGCTTGCCTTGCCTCTGAATGCTGATGCAACACCTCATTAAATCTAAGTCCTTTTCCAGGAATCTGCTATGAAAGCCCCCCCAAAACCCCTGTTGTTGTTTCTATGGCTCACCTCTGTGTTGCTGAATTGCCTCAAGTTTCATTGCCAGCAGGTAGCAGAGCCCCCACAGCCATCAAGGATATCTTTTCCCTCTCCCTGCCAGGCTTTCAGCAGAGCTGAAAATATAGCCAAGAGAAGAAAAATGTTCCAAAAGGAGATTTCTGAGGTCCCCCCACAATGACCCAGCCAGATGGCCAGGTTGTTACATGGCAAAGCCAGCCCGTGCTGGCAGCACTCCTTTCCCATTGATGGATTGCACCAGTTCACATTTTTTTAATGTGGAATTGGTAAGGGCAGGCTCCTGGCAGTGGTGTGTAGGTCTTGGGAAGCTTCTCTTGATTCACAGACATCAGTGGCACCAAATAAATGATGAATGAACCTGGTGTCACCCATATATTGCCCTTACACAGGGGCTTCCTCTACCGGGGAAGAGAATTGGGTTATGGCTGAGCTGATTGTATTTTTGCCTTGTGACAGAGAAAGGCACATGCAGCAGAAGCCCAAAGAGAGTCAGATTAATGCACTTCTTGAATCAGCTTGGTTAATGCAAACAGCTTGAGAGATATGACTAAAGTAGGAAAAGAAACTTGGAAAAGACTCCTTTTGGGATAAAAGCAAAGAAGGCTATTTTTTGCAAATACCAGTATAGCTTCTTCTAAAAATATTGTCTTGGATGTCTGTTAGAAAATTAGAATCAAATGTGATTCTGAATGGTCTAATGCAGCCTGTCATTTCAGAGGAGGAGGGATGGGGACTTCTCACTGGAGGCAGGAGATGTGCTTGCAGACTCTCAGAGACATGGCAAAAACCAGGCTGTGCAGAAAAGCCTCCAGCTTTGAAGGGACACATGGATGCAAGCAAGCAGCACTTGCCTCTGGGCTGCTGAATTTCAGGTTCACACTTTGCTGTGCTGGCAACCATCCTCAGCCATAGATCTGGGGAGATTTTTGATAGTATGTCAGAGTTTCTTAGAATCAGGAAAATGGCACGTGGATAGCCATGGCATCCCATCAGCAATGTTATTTACATACTTAAGGAGTCACACACTATTAATTTCTGTTATTTTAAAATTGATTTTATTTTTTTAAGCAGAAGCAGGAACAATATCAAGGTGTGTGGAGAAGACTGATCCTTGCAAGAGAGGCCATATCAGAGCTGTCTTCCTCTATTTAAGGCCCTTCTTTGCCCAGCTTGCCTGCCTGGTGTCCGAGAGTCTCACAGAAGTGCTGAGGTGAGTTTCTCTCCTTTTCACATGTATCTTTGCTTCAGCCTCTCAAGATGTTTTGTTTCTTAAGCCAACAGCTGTGATGGCTGCTGGGAACAGTTTGTTCAGAGTTCAGGTTGCAGATATGAGTGCTGGTGCCAAGGCTCTGAGAATGATTGGACCTTGCAGGGTACCCTTTGGTACTAACTCAGAGTACAAGTGGGCTTGTAGTGTTTTCTATCTAAACTTCTCCTTAATCTAATATTAAGCTCTGCTCTGATTCTGACATTTCCCAGCAGTGATCCAGCAGTGATCCTCTGACCCTCCTAAAAGTTTCCAGGACAATTTTTTTTTTTTTTCCTTTGGAGCTGAAAAACTTGAGTATTTTTTTTGGAATGTACTGATGGGAGGACTCTACCTGGGGCAGTGGCAGAGGAACAGGCACCCTGCAATGCATGCTTTGCCAGCCCTGCCTGATGGTTTCCCCTTTGCAGTGTGTGGCAGGGAAAGTCCCAACCTGCTACCATTAGGACCAGAGTCTGCGGAAAGGCAGTGATGAGAAGCACCAAGGCCACCAACCTGCAGAGTGTTCACACTGGTTAACACTGGGAGCTTTTCTAAGTATGAAACAGAATAAGTATGCAGAGGGAAAACTTTATCTCAGATCTGTTTGAATGGATTCAGTTCATCTGCCTCTGCCTGGGCGAAAATGTAGTTGATGTCATGGTGGGATGGAGAGGTCAAGATCACATCAGGAGTCAGCGACGTATGATCTAATGGAGAAGGTCAGTAGATAGATGTCAGCTGCATTTCCCAGGGG
Source organism: Florisuga fusca (assembly GCA_038090715.1). NCBI lineage: Eukaryota > Metazoa > Chordata > Aves > Apodiformes > Trochilidae > Florisuga > Florisuga fusca. The sequence continues at coordinate 2,507,919 of JAAWXA010000010.1, read as the reverse complement.
GGTTTCTAGGTACCTCAGCTGTTTTCACCTTTCTTAGCCCATTACACAAATCCTTTGGTATGATGGCTAAGACAAAGAGAGCTGGAAGGTGGCAAAGGGAGTGCCAGGCAGTCAGGTCTACCAAGTCCCTTGGGTTGAGAGTGGTGAGCAATGCAAGCTTTTCACCTTGCAGGGTCAGACCATCCTCATTGCCATTGCCTGTTATGCTGGTCTCCAAGATGACCTTGTACAGGAATACATTAACCTTCAGGGCACTCAACCCTGTAAACTGGAACACCCCATGTCCAGCCTCTCACTAGAGGCTTCAAGATGCAGCCACAGGATGGCTTCAGGAGAAGCCTGATACTGAAGGGCTATTTCAGCCAAAACCATGCCTAATCACTATCACAGGGAGGAAGCTGCAATATTTCTTTGAGCTGTTTTAAAATGATCAAGTAACTGATAGGAGTGCTGTGAGCTTTTCAGAACCCAACTGGTATGACCTCCACCCAAGAAAAAAAAACAAACAAAACAACCCCAAAACAAAACACCAACCCAATTCAACAAACCAACCAACGAATACACTGTCACATTGTGACATGTTTTGGTTCTGACACTGTGTAATTTTTGTGATCACTTCATTTTGCCCAACTGTGTTGCTTTGGGCATGATGGGGAGGAAAATCCATCTTTCATTAAATACGTCTCAAGCCACCTGCTGTCACAGCAGATTGCTGCACGTCTTTTTCCCAGAGAACCAAACCATTGCAAGTCTGAGATTTCAGGCCATGTTGCATCTGTGCTGTCAGCCTGATCCACCTCACAGTGAAAACTTTTCAGCCCTTACAGTTTTAAGCAGCTTTAATACGGAATATGAACCACCCTCGTGGAGACTTACAAGGATCTGGATATCCAGGTTAGAGGAAGAGGAACAAACCACTTCTGCAAGACCTTGCTTTCACCTCTCTCAGACACTGCCAGAAGGAGAAGAGACTTCTGCACTTGCCAGGGAAGGATTCAGGCATTGTGTACTAAGTGCTCAGACATGCACTGACATCTTAACCTTTTTGTCATGGGACGTGACACATATTTGTGTTTCTGTGTGCTCAGCTGCATTAAGAGCCTTTGAAACCTTTTATTTGGACTCTGTGTTTCCTCTCTTCTTTGTCTTTACTACTTACCCTTGCTCTGCAAAGACAGGGACTAGAAACATGCTCCTGAGTTGTGCAGTGACTCTATCTGTGTATGAAGCAGCTGGCTTCAGAGGCAAAGGTTTGCCCATCTCTATGTCTGTTGCAGATTATTAATGTGTGGCATGACCACGGTGCATTTGGAAATATCCCAGCACTGCTTCCTTCCTGGCTTTGACACTCAGTCCTACTGCCAGGTTGTCTTCACTTCATATCTGATTCCTTTTGGATGCAATTTTTTTTTTTTTTTTTTTTTGTGTGTGTTTGTGTGTGTGTGTGACCTCAAGGCCCTCAAGGATTTTGGCAAAAGAAAAGAAAATGGAAAAAACTTCCTGTCAGAACCTATTCTTCTGACACAGCAGCAGCTGCTGTGGAGGAGAGCCAAGAGCAGGGATCCTCTTTGGAAGAGTTTGCAGGCTCATGCTTCTCTTCTTGCATGGTAGCACAAGCTACCTCCCTGCAGAGGCTGGTGGTGGCCAAATCAAGCCTGAAATGTGGCATTCACAGCTCTAAATTAGACATATGCAGTTATCACTTTTGTCTCCAGAATCCAGGCCAAGTGGGTGATGGTCTTCCAAGGCTTCCCAAAAGGTGATTTAGCAAACTGTGTCCAGCTGATCGAGGACTGGATGGATCCAGCCTGTTTTAGACACCTGCACTAGGGCAAGCTGAATCACTCTGAGCACCCAGAGCTGCTGGTGAAGGGAACCTCCTGGCCAGCTCTGAGGGGAATGATTGCTCTGCAGAGCTGCAAACTCGGGTGGCAGAAATCTGGTCATGGGATGAATAACCTGCTGTCCTCCTGCCTTTTGTCCTGGTGAGGTCTGTCCAAATCTACTGCAATGGGTTGACCATTTGCAGCTTTTCATAAATTATTAAGCTTTTACCGAATATTTTACTGAGCGCAGCCACAATGGAAAAGGTCAAAAGCTTGGCAGGTATTTCTCATGCACCTAGTGTTTGGATATATAAATTTGGATTGGAGCTTTGGGCAGGGATTGGAATAAGACAACAGAAGATAGCAGCAGCTGCTCATGCACTTGTCTGGATCTCATGAGCTGAGGAAGTTCACAGCTGCAAGTGCAGGATGCTCTCAAGTTTCTGTTCATTTGCTCTAATAAGCCAAAATACATGTCTTAATTTTAAGGAAAGGTCTTTTTCCTTCATCTTCACATCTCCTTCCCTTCCCCATTTCACACTGTTAATCACGCTGTCAGGATGCCCTCCAGGCTGAGCCTGTTCTGAGAGCAGGGTGAGAGGAGGGTGCTGAGGGGGAACAGCAGGCTCTGCATTTTCCTTCACTAGCATGATTTCACCATGATTAATGCACATGGAAAGTAATCAGCACATTAAGCCTAATTCTTCAGAATTATTGAAGGAATGATAGCAAGGGGAGAGGAGAGACTTTTCAGCTATTATTCCATTTTTAGGAAAGAGTTCAGGTGTTATGTGAAAATGGTCAAGTGACATCAGGCATGCCAAAATTAAGGCGGGGAGCAACATTTAGAACTTATTTTTTTTATTTCCTGGAAAAGGTAGTGTTAATTTTGTGCTTTGGAGATCTACTTCTCTAAACGGGATCAGAAGAAGCTCATTTATTATTAAGCCAACACAGTCTGCATTAAAGGGATGAAGAATTGCAAATGAGGAATCTTTGGAAAAATGGGATTATTACGCCTTACCCTGAGCTGGTAATCACCTCTCAGTCCTTCACCCTTCCTTTCCACGTGCTGTTCAGCCACTGCTGCTGATGGGGTCGGGCACAGCAAATTGCTGCTGGTTCCTGGGGAAACTGCACCAGGAGCTGGGTCAGGCAGATGGGTGGGAGCTGAGTGCATTGCAGCAACAAGGTGTCCACCTTCCCCACATCCATCACCAAAGCTGTTTTGTTTGAACCCAGGTCAGATATAGCTACTTACAGTGTGCCAGCATGTTTGGCAAGAACATCTCACTGACCATTCCTGATGCCACAAGTTCAGTGCTTCCTGGCACCATCTTTCTGTAATCTTTTAGAAAGGAAACTTTTCTCTTGTTTTATAAGCTAGAGGTTTTGATTTATTGGAGAGATTGTAATATTTCTCCATATATTATAAAGCACTAAATAAAACACAAAAATTACTCATATGAAAAATGCTAGAAAAGGCTGTTTTGTGATTAAAATTGCTTTCCTTTCTGATACAGGAAAGTATGTCAGCTACTTCTTTTAATTGTGCTATTTTATGACCTTAAATTTGCATTTTTATTTATTTTCCATTTTTTTGTAGTTCCCATTTACCAACACAAAATTAACACTTCTCATCCCTGCTGAGCTTACTGCTCTTGATTCTTTTTTTTAGTTTTCTAATTTTGCAGACACTGACTAGCATTTCTTTTTTTCCCAGTACATTTCTACCAATGTCCATGCCTGACCAGAGCAATTATTTCCTGTAAGTGCCTAATTCTAGAATCCACAAATATAATTTAAAACAGAGAACAGGAATCTTTCAATCCCTGAATCAAACTGTAAAGAATAAGTGGATGCCATGGCATTTACCAGCCAGGCTCTTGTATCTCGGCTGAGTGCAGGGTTGAAGATGCCTCCTGCTTTGCTGGAGAGCTGATGGTTATGTGGGTGTCATGCTGCCTTTTGGGGCCCTTGGAAGCAGTGGGTGACTGAGTCTGCAGTGCACAGCAAAGCTCTGGGAGTGGGATGTCGAGGGAATACCCCCACAGCCTTCCTGCCAGCTGAGCTGCTGGCAGTGCTCCTGGAGGGACTGTGGGCACATAGCTGGGAATTGGAGGTGGCACTGATGATGCTGTCTGACGAGGTAGCAGCTCTGGGGAAGGCTGGGGTTGGGTTTCTGGGGCAGCCTGACTGTATAAGACCCCCTCTTACACCATGGCTGGGTTTCTTTTAGATCCTCTGCAATGGTCCCTTTCAAATAAAGGATGGAAATTTGCCTTTGCTATTGACCCATCCTTGCCCACCAGAGTGGGTATACTTGTCTGGAAGGACATACAGGCAGTGGAACCCTCTTCAAGAGGGATGGGTGCTCTTTCCCAGCCAGTGAGGACCAGGGTGAGGAGACAGGGGGTCTGGACAAGCCTGGATGTGCTGGTGTACACAGCCAGGGCCTGGGTGTGCAGCTCTGGGGTGCTGACCTGGTGAGCAGCTCCTCCTCAGGCTGCTGTCCCTTGGCTTGTTCCCTCACTGCAGGAAGCTAAGGAGAAGGCAGTAGCTGTGTTACCTCTCTGCTTAGCAATTGGAACTGACCTGAAGCTCTCATTTCATTCCCAGAGGCTTCTCCCCATTTCAGGGGGTGAGTTTCAGAGCTCATCTGCGTACAAGCAATGCCCCTTGGTGAGGGTAACTGTGCACAGATGGGCCAAAAGTACCCACAGTGAGTGGGTGAAGGAAGGTGGGGAGAAGGGGAGTGAGTAGCTCAGTGGGTCTTGCTGGAGAATTGTCCAGCCATTGGTGAGAACATTCACATAATCCTTGCAAAGAGACTACATGGAGAGGGTTGTGGACTCCCACTGAAGATTTAGGGCCTCAACACACAAGAACAAGCACAGGAATTTTTTTGAGCAGCTGTTTTACAAATGTCTGAATGTCAACTGTCCCCACAGGGCATGGTACTTGCTCAATGTACTTGAAGGGATGTTTGTTTTTTCTATTGTTGTAACCTGCCCTCGCAGAATAAGCCCACTGACTTTTTCTTTTTCTCTTTCATGATAAACACAAGAGCCTGTGGTGGTCACAAGATCACTCCAGCAACATCCTGAATCAAGCAGCTTGTTGTGATGTTTGTCCAAGTCCAATTTTCTTTTTGAGGAAAATCAATACAGCTCATTACTTAGCTGAGAAAAGGTCCCTGTGTCAAGCAGCTATTCATTCCACTGGAAGGCAGCCCCCGAGCAGGCTCAGCCACTTTTCATAAGCTGGACAACAGGCTGATAACCTTTGTCTTAAATTATCTATCCCTTCTGAACTAAAACTGCCCCACTGAGCAGCTTCTCTCAGGCCACCAAAGAGCTGCTCAGCAAGTGAGCACCATCAGCCTTGGGCAAAATATGTGTTGGAAAAAACCCCAGACCAACAAAAAAAAGACACTTTTTTTTTACAGCTGCTGTAATGACTGTAAGTTCTCATGCTGCATCTGATATGTCCTTTCTTCTGGGCTCTGGCTACATCATAAAGCTTTTTGGTTGCAGTGCTAGGATGTGTGTTTAGTTCTATGAAGCTGATTGATAGCCAAATACAGTCTAGCCTGTCTTGGGTGGTGAGGTGGAGCTCAGGTGGCTGGTACAAAGTTATGATGAGCTTAAGACCTTTTTGTGAGTGCACATGAAGTTTTAAAGCAGCTTTGGGTTCTGGGAGGCATTGAAGCTGTTGGGTGGGCTGTGCCTTTGCTTACCATGTGTGTGTGTGTGTGTGTATGGCCCTGTGGACAGCATTGTTGGTCACTGTGTTTGTGCAGGATCTGGCCTGATGGCATTTGCACCTGACTTCCCCAGTAAATGCATACTTTGATTACTCATATGAATATATACGGAGTCAAAATTGCTCCATGCTGCAACCCAGCTTCCTTGTATTACTTGTCAGAACTCCCTTGCCAGAAGTTGCTAGTTTAGAAAGTTGGAGGAGAATTTGCTCCTGTGAGAAATGGAGAATGTTAAAAAAAAAAGATTGTGGCTGCTGGGGAGTAGGATCTGGGAGTAAATATTCACCTCTTTAATTTTTTTGTTTGAGGTCTGAATAAGGGTAACGGAAAATTTAGCAGAGACTTTTCCCTGTGGTAAGTTAGGTGACAAGGTCAGTGAGATAAGAGGGTCAGTGCATGCAGAATTACTGAAGTTATCAGAGGGTTAGGGTTACATGGTCAGGAAGAGCAATAAAGAAGGATGCAAAGTCAGTGCATCCTTGTTGTTAAAAAAATTCTGTCTTGACTGTTCACAGACTGCTACTAAACCAGGGCGGATAACATGAGCAATAGTGAGGTGTATGTTGAGAGAGTCAGCCAAGATTTCGGGCTTATTTCTCCGAATCACTGCTCCAGCCCTTTGTGGTGGTTGCTCTCGAAAGCAGGTTTTGGCTATGTGTAGTTCTGATGAGCTCAGCCCTCCTTTCCCTCCCTCTTTTCCACAAGGGGGTAAGGGGTTCTCAGGGCCACGTCCTGGCAGCAAGGAGTGGGGCAGTGCTTATGACAGTGTCTTGCAACGTGCTGGCCTTGAGGCCACCTCCCCCCTACACATGGCCAGCACCAAGTCAGGAAAAACACAGATGAAAGTGTTTTATGCCCTTGTCACAACATTCTCTCTGTAAAACCTCTTTAATTTTGAGGTCCGTCACTGTCCTGTTTTCAGATTTCCTCTGTACTGACACCTTGATCTTGTGAGCTGTCTTTAAGATCTTGTTCCATATTGTAGATAATTTTGGGTTGTGGAGAGATGACATTGCTAATATTACCAGACTCCTCTGGTGTTTGATGACAGCAATGATTGTGGTGCATATAACATTATTTGACTACAGTTACAATAGCATGGGTGGTGTTATGCCTGACTAGCTGATGAATCATCTGGAGCAATGAGTAAATCTCCCTCTCCTTTAGGATAATTAATATGTAGAGCTGGATTGCAGTCAGCTGAGTGAGTGTGGAAGTGATCAAGGCAAACGGGGAGGTGTTTGGCAGCTTTAGGCTGCAGAAAGGATAAACACATGGAGCTGTTGGGGCAATTATTCCCTCCCTGATATAAGCTCTGGCTCCAGGCAGCTCTGATCCACCTCAGGTGGCCGAAGTGCTGTAGACAAGTTGGTACAGTCAGAGTTATAAAGAGATTATTTTCTTGTGTAGGAATGGTCAGAAGTGCTTTGTCCTTCCTTTCCTTCTTCAGGTTCCTGCTAGGTGCTGCCTCTGCCTCTCTCCCATCACAACAAATGCATGGCCCATTTTTGGGTGGCAAGACAACAGAAGTAGGGAGGCAGTGGAGGCTGGATGGTGGATTTTCTAGGATTTGGTAGGCTTTCCTGGAAGACGTGCATGAGATGGCCTGCCTTGTGTATATATATGCCCTTAATATGGCAGATATCCTTGTTTCTAGTCTACATTTTTTTTTCTGTTTGAACTTTGTCCAGAATCTCTATTTACCTTCTTATCTTCTCCTTCCAACACTGTAAACTTTCCTGAGCAGTAACTGTTTCTTCCCATGTGTGTGCACATTACTTACACCAGTCATAACTGGATTCCATGCTGTGCTGTTTAAAAGGTATGGGTTTGAGGATGGAGCCACTTAAGACTGTGGGATGCAGAGCTCTTTCCTCCTTGCAGTGGTTAACCAGAGCACCATGTGCCTCTGTGTCTGTGAAGGGAGGGGAGAAATTCATTAGTACAATTGGATTAAATACCTGCTGTGCTGGGGACCTGCCATGGTGGCTTAGTGCCACTGTTGTCTCCAAGCAGGTGGAGTGGCTTCCTGGCTCTCCCTGCAATCTGGGTCACATATATTCAGGCAACAGCAGTAGAGAGTGTCTGAAAGTAACTCATGGTTTTTCTTGTGGGAATTTACAATTCAAATCAAAGATGTTGCAGCCGCTCTCTCCCTCATATGATGATTTTCTTTACTCTCCTGATACAGCAAAGATCAAGATGAAATATTAAATGTCCTCCACAATGTAATTATATCTGGCTGGTTGCAATCAATTCCCTCTGCCTCATATAGTTTGCTAGGGCTTCTCCCTTTCTTTCCTTTCCTGTAAAAGGCACGGGGCTGATTCTCATCTCCCCTGTGGGCTGGAAAGGAGACATTGCCAGTTCCCACATGGACCCACCAGCTTAACAGGAACAACTTACAGACATGAATTCTCATCAAAAGCCCCAAGCAGTGCAAAATTTGCTGCTGAGAGACTGGGCTCCAGTTTTCATAAAGCCCAAAGCAGTGTTTTATCTATTAGGCTGAAATTAAACAATGGTTTCCAAAGCTCAGTCTATTCCAGGCAAGTGTTTCTTTAAGAATATCATATATTTAAAAACAGCCTTTTCTCTTGCTTTCCCTGAGCATAGGTTTGGAAAGAACTTTATGAGGCATAAAGCTTCATATGAGCTTCCAGTGAAAAGATCAAGGTTATTAATATACTCATCAAGCAATATCCAAGACAAATCCCTATTATCAAGAGCACAGGCTGGTATTACCATTAGCTGGTCTCTTTGGGAAATCAAGGCCATTATTCAAGACACCAGTGATCAAGCATTAGAGTCTGCCACTCTTGTTTAAAGGAGCAGAGAGAGGGCCAGAGAAATGGCCCCAGTCTCACTGTGGTGATGTGGCCATTTCTCCAAAAATTGATCTGAGCTTTCAGTACGCTTCAGCCTTTGCTCTTATCTGTTGGAGCCTTACAGGTTGCTATGTTTACAGCTGCTCCCACTGCTAATGTGGCTTTGTTTATGATACAGAGAAAACATGTCATTTTTTATTTTCTGATTACTGGTATTGCTTCTCCTGTTTTACATTTTTTTCCACATCCATCTAGAAGACCAGAGATAACTCAGATGAAAAGGAGTCAATTATGTGGTGCCTGGGATACTAGAAGTCTGGACTTTATGACCCAGGAAGTTTCTCTCTGCACCATGCTCCCAATTTGTTGTTTTTTTTTTTTTTTTCTTCTTTAATATCAACAAATAAAATAACATATCCCGGATAGTCTGCAGTAAACAGCATTCACTTTCTTGGCAGTAGCTGACTTGGAAACTACTATATCTCTATGAATTTCAAGTATATATATGTACATATATATTTTTTTATTTTCCATCAGCTAGGAAATTTTTTGTCCTTTTCATCTGAACTTGAAAGCTTGCTCACATCAGATTTTTGGACAATGTCCGAAGAGGACCTAAGCTTGGAATTTTCCACTGTTTTCCATTTGCAAAGAGCACGATGGTATTTTCCAAAGATTCCCTTCCCAATCTCACTTCATGCTTGGCTGGTATGCTACCTTATGTACAGAAGAAGAACTGGGCCAGCCCTGAGTCCTTGGGAACTCTCTGCCAGTGGCTGTTAGGAGTGTCAAATTAGTGATTCAATAGATTAAATTTGTCAATGATTGTCTTCAGAGAAGTCTACATCTGGGACAAATATTTCCTGTTAATATGACTTGCAGTGCTCAAGCCTTCCCTTCTGAACAGCTTTCTGTCTAAAATGGCAACCCGCCAAGCAATAGTGGCTATGCTTAGGAGTCTTTCAAATTTTAATATTTTTTTTTCAAAAGATGAACAGAAGCTTAAAAATTTCAATATTGGATTGGATTGAGAAGCAGAAGGCTTGAAGTTAAGTCACCATACTTTTTGACTGAGTCTTAGGGTGCTCAGTGTGGGGATCTTGTAGGGACAAGAATGTTCCTTATTGGAAAATACTGGAATCCAGTTATCCTGCTGAAGTTTTGTTTCCAGACACTGAAACCCCATTGAAATATCCTAGATATCATGCTGTATCAGACTAAATATTGTATAATTTCTGTACCAGACAAGATTGCACACAAATATTCTTCACATTCTTATATTTGAGAGAGGATTGTTTATTTTAATGCTCTTAGTAATTTTTTAGCTAGCAGAGTGCTCATTTTTAATTTCTCTGCCTGCATTGCATTGCTTGTGTGTCTCTGCCCACACGTGGAACTGCTGACAGGGTTGGGACCCAGTCCTGGATGTGGAGGAAACACCTCACCTTCTTCCTAGGGGCTGCATCCTTTGGCAATCATCCTCCCTAGGGGACAGTTTTGGGGTACTAGCTGAGGGAGAGATGGTGTGCAGATGTGAGTCTGCAGGCTTCAGGGCTGTTACTCAGCAGCCTTACAAAAAAAAAAAAAAAAAAAAAAATCCCAAACAAATAATGCAAATACAGGACACAACAGAAGGAGTAGCCTTCAGTATCTTAAATCAAGGGAGATGAAAGTTCTCTCTGTGCATCATGACATTTTAAACAGAGTTGTTATAACTAAGCTTCTTTTTAGTATATAATAATAGTCAAAGAAATCACAACACAACTCATACTTCTCTTGCTGACATGTATCCAGGAAACAGGGTGGATGTAATCTGTGATCACGAACTGGTAATCTTCGTAATCTGGTAGAAATGAAATCTCAAAGCAGGAAATGATCAATATGGAGAGTGGCAGGTGAAAGCAGTACAAATACCTGCTTTAAAAACATTGGATACAATAATTCCCACAGGCACCAGGAAGCTGTTAACTATTCAGAGAGTGATGCACATTATGCTTCATTGTCTAGTATGAAAAAAAAAGGTGAAAAAGAGAGAAAATCTCTAAGCATACGATCAGCAAGTGACAAATGTGCATTCTGGGGATCTCTGGAAGAGAGAAAAGCCATGGCCAAGGCTGTGGCTCATTCCCAAATCCCAAGGAAGCTGCTGCTGGGTTTCATGAGGTGACTGGCCACGTGTGGAGGCATCCACCCTGGACCAGGTTGCTGCTGCTGGAGAGCCCGCTCAGCAGTGTGAATGTGTCAAGCAGGTTTTGGAGAGCCACCCAGTTCTCTGGGCATCTTCGAGGCAGCTCTCTCCCACTGTCAGTAAGTACAAGAGAGTGTCTGCAGAGGACTCTGCCAACCAGAGTCTTGGGATATCTTAGGATATGGAGACTGGGCTCAGCACGGTGCTGCCAGGTGCTGAGCAGGTTCCAGAGAGGCCAGCTGTCCTCTGTGAAGGCTGGAGGAGCTCTGTGTCCAGCAGACTTGGATGTAACCAAAGCAGCAGGTAATAGCAAGAGCTTGTTCTTCATCTAGGGGCAGGCTTTGGGGAGAAGCCCATGTAACTCACAATAAGGGGCACTAGTCCTTCAGGAAACTCCTCTACATACCTTTGATCAGCACTTTTCACACATAAATATGATTAATATAATATCTAGAGTATATTATACTCCTATTTAGAGACTGTATAGATCATGGGTTATACTTCATTCCAGCTGTATTATAAATTCCTCTTTCTGCAGAGGTAGGTACAGATGAAGAAGTGCATGGAAATGCTGAAGTACCATCCTTGTCTCACCAGTTTTGTGGTCTAAGGGTACCAGAAGATGGGGTAAGACTTGCTGACTGCTCCCCACTTCTTTCCTCTTCAATCCAACCCTTAAGATCCTGCCATTTTCTTGTGCCTGTGCCGGCACCTGGAATACCCTCTACTCACTAATTTGACAGAAAAATTAGTATAGCAGAAAAAATGTGGTTTGTTTCATACTGACTTAATGAGTTGAACTTACCTTTGGTTTTGTTTGCATAGGTGAGCTAGAAATCTCCAGTGGAGTGGGGCTAATTCTCATCTCCAATTTTAGCTCATCTGATTAATTTTCTTCTAGATTGACTTTTGGCACATGTGGGTAACTTGCGATCTGGACCTCTTGCCTTTTGCCTCCTCTGCCTGGAAATGTTCTGTTGCCACTGCAAGTGGAGCCAAGACTGAACATTTCATCCTCAACACCAAGTGGAGCTGGGCCTCAGGGATGCAGACTGCTTGGAGAGTGGATGAAATGCACTGCACAGTACGTGTTGGGAAGGGCAAAACAGTGGTTAAATAAAGGAATAATTTTTTGTTCATCTGATAGCAGGAGACTGACTGTCTGTCAGGCTGGGCACCAGGGGGTTATTTGTTTTTCCTTAGATTTGTATCTGCTGGAGCTGGTTTGTTAATTTTTTTTTTCTTGAAGCAATTGTCAGTGCAGTGTTTTAAATATGCCTCCTGCATGAGTGCTGGTCTAGTTCAGTGGTGCAGTTAAAACCTTCCCTGTAGGGCAGATCATCTGCTCTATCCTCTGGGCTGCCCCAGCCCTGGTGCAGGGCTCAGCCCCTGCAGAGGGGTCAAGGCTTGGTGAGCCCAAGCAGGAGCCCTGCAGGGCCACAGCTCTGTGGGTGCACAGCTCCAGCTGCTTCTCTCAGGCCTGTCTTGAGAGCATGGCAAAAAGGGCTGGGGATTGATGATAGAGGGATACCTGAGCTCTGGGCTCTGGAAATGTTCCTGATAGTGGTTTCTTTCTTTTTATTCAGCCCTCAGCTGTTCCTCTTCTACCAAGACCTTTTTTAATTTCTTCTGCCTGATACCCCTCTGAAAATCTTTCCAGAATTACATGTCCCTATTCCCACATTCAGCCTCCATCTCTCTCCAGAGATGGATGGAATAAACTGCCTCTCCTGGGCTTCAGCCCATGAATGATGTGATCCAAGTGCAATTGCTAAAAGCAAATGATGCTCCATTGTGCTGAATTATATCTATATTGCACGATCTAGTGGAAAGCTATCAACCTAACTGTAAATTAATTTAGTCAGCATGGTAGAGCAGTTTCACCAAGCTACCATGGGGCTAATAATGGGCTAATTTACTCCCTGTAGAAGAAGATCAGCAAAGACAAATCTTAATCTGGTGAGTGCAGTTAAGATGTTCATCCAAAAGTCAAGCTGAGTTACACTTTCCAGAAGAAACAACAACAACAACAAAAAACCCAGTCTGGGTAAATCTATTGAGTAGGGAAAAAAGAACGTGGTGAAGAGAAGGCTCTTGTTTTGTAATTTCAATTTTAATAATCCTTGTGCTAAAAGGATACTTTGAATCTGTGTTTAATCAGGAGGTGCTGTTCACTGTGGGCAGACAGATGTTATAACTGGAGCCATCAACAGCGAAAATGTCCAGTCTGGTGTTAGAAACAGGAATCTTGCTTTTAGGGAAGGGGTCATTGAAAGCAGCCTTAACTGAGGAAAGACATATGTGTGTGAGAAGCACTGAGCTGGCCAGAAGTCACTGCATGAACAGGTTGTGGGAGGAGCTCTATGTGATCCTGGCTGCAAAAGGGAGTGAGTCCTCTTCAACAGCCCCAGAGTCACCTGGGGTGAAGGATACCTGAGCAGTCAGGCAATCCCTGCAGTGTAGGTTCTGATCTCTCCTATCCAATTCTATTTCTGTTTCTTATGCTTCCCCCATCTGTCAGAGTCTGCATTAAACATGGAGGGATGAAATCATCCTCATCATTTCCCCTCTCTCAGTCCAAGTGGGAACTGTTTGTGCTTTGTTTGATTCAAATATGCTGTGGTTGTTTTCAGGACTCACTAATGCCAGGATTTATCTGGAGCTGCTGCCCAAAGCATGCATTCTGGCACCTCTAGCAACAGGCTTACTTGTGGCACTGGTCTCAGTCAGGTGTTACACGTGGAATGGAGTACAACATGGAAAAGCTGTACCCCTGTTCATTATCTTCTCATCAGACAAAACAGTAGTGGGTTGTCCTCATTTAAATGGTCCCCGTAAGAAAGAAAAGTTGAAGCACTAAGCATCTTATGGATCAGCTGTCATGGATTTTACGAAAGGCTTGGGAAAGACCAGAAGGCTTAGGAAAGCAAGAACCACAGAGCAAAAGACTGACTTGATGCTGCCTAAGAAGCTGAAAGGAGAAGAGCAGAAAAACCATAAATATAAGAAACCTCCTTTGCCTGGCAGATTGGCATCACGAGCAGCAGACAGCACAACTTTTCTCCAAATAGATACAAATGGACAGTGTGACGAAGGCAGCAGATAAGGGACTGTTGGAGCCTATTCTGCCCTTGAGCAAAGACTATGTTTGGTTATGAAACTTGGAGACGTCACTGCATTCCAAGTGCTGAGTGTAATTACGGTTGCAGATCTCTTGCTAGGACATGTGCATGGGGAAATGTTTCCCATAGCCAGAGAGATTTCCATGTAAAGATTCCTTCTTGTCTTATGTGCTGTGCCAAGCAAAACACAGCACTGGGGCAAGGGAATCTCACAGCAGAAAGATGCGAGTCCATGAATGAGTCCTGTGTAGCATCCATAATGGGCATGAATGCATGCTGGCCCTTTGCATGGGGGGGTGGAACTGGAAATGGTTTTAGACATAGCCCTGTAGCTGGCTGGTGCTGATCATATCCCAAAAGAGAAGATGGAGAAAGCTGTAACAACCTACGAGGCTTGGGAGTAGGTTGAAGAAAGAAAGTGAAGAAGGTAAAGAAAGAAAGCAAAGAGAGGGTGGGTGGAGAGACAAAAGGAGACAAAGAAGGATGTAAGGAGAACACTCTTTAAAGAAAAGCTTACATCAGTTCCTGTGTTGCTGAACCAAGACAATCAAGTGAGAAAATAACAGTAAGAGTTCATTACCCCCAGAAATCTGTGGCCATTAATTTTCTCTGTCAGATGTAACTAAGGTTGCAGCAATGTCCAGCCTGTGGCTGGAGCTCTGTGTGCTGGAATGTAGAGACACAACAGGGTACAAATACTTGCCTCATAGATGTTAAGGAAGTTGAAGAAGATAAAAACAGTGCCATGGGGAAAAGAGCAGTTAAGTGAGCAAGGTGAACAACAAATCATTGGCAGAGATTGCTCCTTCTGGCACCAAAGTTCAGTGGTGCATTCACAGAAAAACCCTCTTCCAAGGATGACATATCCATTGTTTCATAGCTCTTCATCTTCCTTACATGAATTCTCAGTCATAAAGCATTTTAATAGCTTAGTCCTTAAATGCTCCAGGAAGGAAATCAACCTTGCTGAGCTCTCCTTCCTATACTGAAATGTCCCAAGAACTGCTGAGTCTGGTTATCTCTAAGCTTATCCTCACTGTTGCAAAGCAGGGTGATGGCACTTATGAAACAGCACAAAAAGTGGATTTTCTCACAAGTTTTGTCTTAAGTTGTTTTCAGGGCAATTCCTGCTGTCTTTCTGGGAAAACAAAAGAAAATATCCTACCACCCAAAGACAGTAACCCCAGTCTTTCAGATCCCTTTGCCTCCTGGAAGACTCTACTGTTTGTCTTGTAGTTCAGGGTTTTCAGAACAAATTTGGGATCAGAATTCAGATTTCAATAATAAAGAATCTGTAAAGGGAATGCCTGATATTCCCTCATGGATATCCATTTAATGCTAGGCTCAGCTCTGGTTAGGGAGGCTGCCAGGGGAACTCTCACAGAGTGCACCCTTTACCCACTCTTTATCAAAGCCTGATATCTGGTATCCACACAGAAGCAAACAAATAATTGTATAGGTGAAGAAATGAGGACTTGAAATTTGCCCTTGGGTAGCCAACCTTCTGTTTCAACAATGAGCATTCTCAGCTGTTAAGTAAAAGCTCCGAAGATAAATCCCAAATATAAGAAATTAAAATCAATACACTCACAAAGTCATCCATGTCACAGTTAAGACTCATAAAGAGATACAACCACTAAATCCCTGCAGTGCTGCTCTTTCATGATTGCACATATTAAGAATAGGGAGAAAAGAGTTTGGCTGGGTATAGGAATCAGTTATCTTAATGATGCAATATCAAAAGGAAATATTGTCTCATTTAGAGATCTACTAGCTACAGTCACTACAATACTCCCCAAAGGATGGCAACTGTTCTCACAGTTGCCCAGAAATTAAGAATTATACTGTCACTATGGTTAATATCCTAGCTGTACTTTCAAGGATCATCTATCTTAGTAAAGCTTTGGGGATCTAATTCAATTGCTTTTTGTCTGCCATTGCTTATTTATAAAACACTTGTCCTTCTGGTGATACTGTGTTCCAGTGGATCTCCCAGAACCTGGAAGAAGAACTGGTGAACAAAACAGTTTTGATCTGCCCAGAATTCCTGCAGGACTGCCTCCTGTCCTCAGCTGTCCTATTTTGCAAAGCAAGGGACATGCCTAAAGAAATGCATCTGCCTGATGCTGATGAAGCCACATGCTGGGACAGAGACATCTGCATGTTGATACTTTGTTCTGATTGTTCTGTTACTATCAAAAGGTAGCTGTTGACTTTTCAGCACATCGAGCAACACCTGTGATGTGCAAGACAATCGTTTACCTGTGTGCAGACAAAGAAATATTTATAATGGATTATTTACAAGATCACACCAGCATGGAGTGACTTTTCCTGGAGCCCCAGAGTAACACCAGAACTGATAAGCTGTGCAAAGACAGCTGACATGTAGGCATATTTCAAGTGAGACATTGTAGTGCTTGAGGCTGTCACATGCATGTGCTTATGATAAAGACAAAATATCAGTGAAATGTTTAAAGGTGAGAAAAAAAAAAAATAAATTCCCAGATAAATTCCTGAGATGTGGCGGCCACCATACCTTTTTTGAGAGTTATCAGTAACTCATCCAATTTGGGTTCCAGTTGTCTCCAGGCAAGTCTCACGAGTTTCGTGGTCTCTAAGCCCATGGTTTACTGTGCCTCTGAGAATCAACTGACTAAATGCTCTTGCATTTTGTTCACTCTTTGATGTCACCCAGGTTTGTGCTCTTTAAGTTTACTGTTGGGTGAGGGCTGTGTGTAGTGTGGATGTGGAGGTGCAGGTAGAGCACAGGAAGCTAATGTGGGCACTTACACCTTGACTTTACACAGATCCAGTGTCTGGCAGTGAGGAAGCAGTGCTGGGAGCAAGCCCAAGGATACAGTGCCACGAGGAGGCTGCAGTGTGGGAAGATAGGATCTGGGAAAGAATTGCAAAGTGGATGGCAGGAGCTTAAGGAAGGAGGGAATGTTGGTGGTCCCAGGGATGGATTGAGTGGGATGCAGAGCATGGTGGGAGAGGCACTGATCCCACTTCTGCTGTTGAGCTTCTAAGTAAGTTTTTACTGCTCTGAGATATGTTCCAAACACAGAAAATATTAATAGTATTAAAAATTGACTCAACATGAAGGTTGAAGTGCTCATCTTGACTTTATGCCATTCCTCATGTGCTTAAAATTAAGTTTATGCTTAAGTACTTTCTGGATGGGAATAATAACTGATAGGCACCATCCAATGTCAGGCTAACAAGTATATGTAGGCTCTTACCAGCTTCCTGGAGAAAGTAACTAGCAGTGCCTTTCAGTTTAAAGACAACCTCCCTCAATAGTCTGGAGTATATTGTTCTTCTGATTAACAAACCACAAGATGGATTTCTTTCCAAATATCTGATGACTTGTGAATAATTTTCTTAATTAAAACGAGTAAGCAGGAAGCACATATTTTAACTTTGTTGCTATGATACTGTGAATTATTGCATTTTTTACTCAGCTGCTCTTGTGGTTTTGTACGGTTCTAGGAAATACATGAAGGAATCATTCTGGAGAAGGGTTTAATGTGATGCTATAGAAGTTTGGATTCAGCTGCCTACCAGATGCTGTGTCATAAAGAGATAGAGGGTTGTTTCAGAGGTAATAGATTATGGACAGAGTTTGTAGGCTTCATTGTTTGTTCTTATTAAAAATTAGTGATTTAAATCAACAGTGATTCTTGCTTGTCCAATATCACTGTCAGTTGCCATTTCTGGTCAATACAGGAGAGCATCTGCCCCTGGCACAGCACCAGCTTTACATCTTCTGGTGAAGATCTCAGAGCAAGAGGGAGACAGGTTAAAAACATAGGCAGTGCATGTAGGGGAAAAGATGTGCTGTGAGTCTGGAGAGTGAATAAGGGAAAAAATGGTCATTTTTTAAACATTTATTGAATAAATCCTGCCCAGTCTCTTCACAGAGCACAGCTGTCTGCTATGAAAGTTCCAAGCCAGCACAGATCAACAGCAGAACTGTGAAGGGAGAAGTGCAGCTGCACAGCTTCAACAATGCAGAGGTAAATGTGTGTGTCAAGGCACAGATCTTGGGGCCTTTCCAGGTGCTCCTGGGGCTGGGAGCTTGGGCTTTCCCACCAGGCTGTAGCTGTTGGTCCTTAGGGGAGCAGCTGCTGCAAGGGGAAATGGAGGGTTTCACTCCACCTCCAATTAGTGTAGAATTCAAGCCACATTGCTGGGCTGGCTGGATTTCTATCTCATACACACACTTGCATACACATGAACAAAATGAGGATGATGGCAAAACACAAGATGGGAAGCGAAGCTGTCAGGAATTTGCTGGCTTACACAAGGAAAATTCAGAGTGGCCATGAGAATTTAGAGGAGGAAAGCAAATCCATCATAGAGAAGAACAGAGTAGAGAGAAATACAAACACCAGGAGGTCTTTTAAAGGCTGAGAATACGGAAGGAGAAGAAAATGGTGTGGAGAAGGGGGAGGAATAAAAAGAGAAGAGCCAGAGAAATGCTGGAGAGTTATTGATGCTGCAGGATAACAGACCTGATGGCTGTGTGATAATTGTGCTAGGTTTATAACAGGCATTAAACTTCAGCCCCAGCTGCATTCAGATGAGCAGAGAGCATGTCCTGTAGCACTTGTTAGGGAATGCTTTTTTCCTACCAAGGTGTTTAGTGATGGAGGGGAACTGAGATGATGGACTCTGTGTCCATCTCCTAACAGCAGTCAGCTGCCACAGGACCAAAAGTGGTGAGGTTCCACATTGAACTGCTCTGCTCAAGCTCAGTTTTAATTCCTGCTGGAGAGCTGTGAACCCAAGCCCTCAGACTGATAAAGGTGAGTGTGAATATGGATGAGGCTGCTAGTTATGTAATGGCCTCTAAAATATGTGTCTGACAAGAAGGCTATTTAAAATAAAAGGCATTTTCTAGTTCTGGAACAAAACAGCAATATAGGTTTAGAGATGCCTCTGAGGACCACACAAGGTTCCCTTGCTATGCTTCCATTTGCATTGTATACTCAGGGAAAAGAGGACTGGGGGAATCCTGTGTGGGGTTGCTGAATCTGAATTCCTGAAGGAAGAAAGCTGCAGAAGTCAGGAGTGAAAGAGAAGCAGTCTGTCTTGAGCAAGAGGATGAAGAAAATGCTGACTTGGAGAGGGGTTGGACCCATCTGGTCCTTCACTGCACGGCTGGGCTGAAGACCAGGCAGCTTCTGGAGGATGCTGAGTTCCCCTTTCAGTGTGACAGCTGAGAAGTGCCCAATGGACCTCCACAGAGGTACCACAGGACAGAGAGGTCAGTGCCAAAGACATGCTTTTCAGTGTGCCTCTGTTCCTCTTTTGTAACTTTTTGGCTTGGCAGCTGAGAACATGCTTAACCCTTTACTGTTGAAATAGACCTGTCTCCAGCCTGGTACTTTAGGATAAGGTTTGAAGAGTTAAATGTGTGCAAATATGTCCTCTACAAGGTGAGCCACTCCTGTCCCTATCTTTTGCATGAGTATGGTAATTTACAGCTCCTTATCTGCACCCAAATGCACCCATCTCCCTCCTGTCCCCCTTTCCTGAGTTCTCAGGCCCAGACACGAGTTCTTTCAGTCATTTATCTGGCAGGCATGTGTGAAATGCAGTGTTAGGTCAAGGGCATGTGCTAATAAAACAAACGTATCACAAAAGGCACCACCTGGTCAATATGTTTAACATTCTGGGCAACAGATAAACCCAGAAGGAACTGATGAAGCAACAACAATTGTTATGTTTGCAGAGTGCTCATGTGTTACTGAGCAACTCCAGGAGCAGGATTGATCCTTGGTCAGTCCTCCCTTACTGTTCTATCACTCCAGGGAAGTGTGTTTTATTCAAATGCCCCTGTAGCCTGGCTATTAATAGGGGTCTGAAGTGCACCAAATTGGCCACTGGCAGTCCCATTCAGATGCATCGATGCATATCACTCACTGTATAAAGTATGTGTAATTTCAGCCTTTCACATTTCCCTTGAAAGTCTTTACTTAGTTATGTACCATCACCATGCAAAGGTGATGACGTTCAGGAGAGTTCTGCTGTTGGTCTCCTTGCTGTAAGACGTTGTTGGGGCTGAAAGTCCATCTGGGACCAGGACACAAACAGCTGCAGGCTGTGGAAATTTGCTGGGGGAATATCATGGCAGTGGTTGGTGACAATCTGCTGTGTTAGATGGACTGTTTGTAGTCCTTCTACAGCTCAGCTGGGCTGAGCTTATATTCTGTGCTGTGTCATGGTTGTCAGCCCACGTGACAGCACATGGCAGCTTGGATTTGTAATTTTAATAGGGCAATTGGAGAAAATTCCAAACTGATGTGGACTATTTTGAGGGCTCCTAACAAGACCCCACCCTGTGCTGAAAAATACAATTCTATGAACCATGGCTCCACCTCACTAGCTATTGCTGGTTTAAGAAGGAACCATCAGAAGACAACCTGCTTGGCCATCTTCTGTTTTGCTTAAGCCCACTGGTATGGTCCAGATCACTGGTTGGTTGGTCCTAGCCTGTCTGAGCACTTTTCCAAGCAGAGAATCTAGGTGAGCCCAGGCTGGCTGGAAATACGAAGATCACTCGTCAGAAAATTACTATACCTTCAGCAAGGGAAAAATGTGGTCTTTTACGGGAACATATGTACCCAAAATATATATATTTGGATCATGATGCTGAGATTGTACATACTACAACTGTCCTCCCCTCTGGCTGTGCAAATTCTGAGGATTCTGATCACCTTGGCATGAATTATTAAAAGGAACAGAATGAATACTTGAAACAAGGAAATATGTCTGCAGTCCAAGATGCTTTTTAAACATCTCATTGATTCCCTTTTCACTGTATTGTCTGCTGCCCCCTAAACACTGTGGATAGTCCTTGATTCCATTAGCTCTGTACGTGAATGCTTAAGCTGACCATTAGCATCCTGTCACTAGGAACAAACTTCTCCAAGGGGAATTAGTACACAGTTTTAGAAGATCTATAACCTTTCCTGAGGCATCTAGTGCTGATCACTCAGTGCAGACAGGACTTTGGTTGATAGGGACTATTGGCATGGCATAGAGTTAGTACAGAAACAAAGCCAGAGGTTCCACTTTTTGTCTTGAAGGATCTGCAATTTAATTTCACTTGGGACGTGATATTGGAAGGTAATGAGGAAATCAGAGACTGCAAGAAGCTGAACAAAACTGGAGGAAAGAGGCATTGGACAAATTACCTTTCCTATTTTCTGGTGTGTAATGTGTCAAGGAACCTGCTTTATGCTTTGTAGCAAAATATGATCAATATTACTGATACTATAATTATATATAGGATGGGTGGAACCAATAGGAAGTAAAGGAGTTTCCTGAGGTAATTGGTATCTTATCTGGCTGGAAAACTTACGGAAACCATGAAACATCTTGTGGCTTGCTACCTTTTGATCACATTAATATTTTGCATTACAACAGGTCATGGTTCCTCTGAGCAAAATGCCTTGCAAACCTACCACAAGCTGACCTTCAGTTAAGTTGTTACAGAGCCATATTTTTAATTGAAAATTTAATGCCTCTTTGTCAGCTCTGTGACTTTTTTTTTTTTTCCTCTGGGACACACTTTTCAAACAACTTGAAAAAATAGTTTATTGGGATGTGGGGAGAGAGATGACATGCAAGAGATGATGACACATGAGCATTTTTGCCTTGTCTAAAACAAGTCATACTGTTCACCTCATTAAGAAATGCCATCTCTCCTTGGGTTTTGAGGCAGATGAGAGATTTGGGGATGCTTGTGGGAAGATGGGCTGGTGACTGATAGAGGGTTTGCTATACAAAAAAATCAAGGTTGTGTATGTGTGAATGAGATTGCCATCTCAGGTTGTTCCAGGCTCATTGACCATCAGTGGTGTTAATATTGACCACTCTTAGCATTGGAAAAAAGGGAGGGAATGGTAGTGTTTAAAAAAAAACCCCAACAACACAACAGGAATTTAAGACATTAATTACTTACATGCAGTCGAGCCCTTCACACAACTCCAGTCACGTGAAGAATCACAAAGCTCTTTTCTATGGATGTTGAGAGATTTATGAGAGAGAGAAACTTGGAAACAGAAGAAAAAGCTGCAGATCATGAAGTGTTGCTGAATTATTGGGAAATACATTTACATTCTTGCTTTCCCGAAGTACTTCTCAGACTACAGTGAAAAATAGCATACTGCTAACATTTTTTCTGTTGGAATTTGCTCTCTGTCAATTAAGTGTACAAAGAAAAATCTGCAAGGATGCTGATAGCAGACTTGCAATTGAAGCAATGTACATGAAACAGAGGAGGGTTGAAGTATCAATCAGGAAATACTCCTACCTGATTTTAATACATTCCTGTGTATCATATTCTGCTGTGTACAAGTAATGCAGAAAATAATGCAGCCTTCATTTCTCTTAGACAGCAGGAAAATAGTGCAAAGGGAATCTAGGTCTAATCTACTCAAGAAACAAAGGACTGCAAATACAAATTCAGTAAAATGCAAAATTTCACAGATCTGAATTTTATTTCACTTGGGAAATTTCACTTATACCTTCTATTCTATTCTAGGTTCAGTGTGTGAAAAGCATATTGATTCTGAACATAAATGTTCACACAAGTTGCTAATTCGATTTCTTTAATCCACTTTAAAATGTAAACTCATTAATGCTCTTGGTTATTTACATTAGCCCTGAGGAAATGTAAAAGGATTGCTTGAGGGTTTCCCTTTGAATAACTGTAACCTCTCAATTTATAGTGGCATATGAATCAGCTTGAAAATATTGTCTTCAACAGGCAGCTTTGCCAGGCAGCTCTCTGACAACATGGGGGATGCTCAGCAGAGGGAAGAGCAGGAGAAGATGACCGAGAAGAGAATCCCAACAAAAGAAAAGTCCATGAAAAAGTGTAACAGATCTATTTTGATAAGGAATCTGTCCTCACAGGTCAGATATACCTTGCATTAGAAGACAAAAAAGTCCTGGACAGTTTTAATTTTTTATTTCAGACAGTTGAGGTGCTGTTCCTGCAGCTACTGGGAAATGCCCAGTGCACTGAGACATAGGTCAAACCCCTGTTATCAAGCTGGTAATGGAGTACAAATCTGCATGGGGAACTTCATGGAAAGCAGCCAGTCAGATCTGGTTTGCATTTGTCCAGAACAAGAATTTCCTTTGCTATTTATTGGCGTCTGCTTAACATGAGCAAGAGGAGGGAGAAAGGCTGTCTGCAATGAATCAGACTCACTGGACAGACAAAACAGAAGGGCAACAGCAGGGACTTCAGTATTGCAATCTGGAAAATGAAAAGGGGATTGTAGTGATAATTTTTAGTTGACAGACTTTGTTTGTGAAGCTACACTCATCTAATGGGGAAACAGTTTCCTGGACAGCATATATATATGTTGCTCTGGAGTTTATTAAATTTGGAGTTGGACAAGATGACCTTTAGAAGCCCCTTCCAACCCAAATTATTCTGTGATTCTATGAAATAATTGGTGGCAACTGAAAATACAACTGTGTGTAGGATGATAATGCACATGGACTGTCTTTGGCACCCTCAGTTTTTTGTGTGTATTACTCCAGTCCTACCAACAAATTTCTATGGGAATCTTTGTCTTCATAGGAGGGGAGCTGAATATGTGAAAGTCAGATATAGTCCCTACCCTGTAAGTCAGCTTCCATCAGGAATAAGAGAGAAAAAAGCTGCTTCTCCTGGAACACAGTGTTATCTTGTAGATACATCTCACTGAAAGAGAGAGCCATTATGGCAAAGAGATCTATTAACTCTTCATCCTTCCAGGCTTCATCTCATGGAACTTGGACGAGGGCTGCACTGGCTTCCCAGGCAGCCTGTTCATGAAGGCACTCAGGAAGACAAGGCAGTTATTTCTGCTCCTGAGGCTGAAAGTATCCTCCCTGAGTCTTAGCAGGCTAGTCCAGGAGGCAGAAAATACGAAAAAACTTTCTGAAGCTCTTCACTGTGTAGATGTGGAGACCTAAAAATGAGAGGTGCAGGCAAAAAGGGAGACCATGATGTACCTCTGAAATCTGAGTCAGAAATCACATCAGCTTGAAGACCATAACCAAGGATAAAGCTTCCTTCTAGCTCACCTCCCCATTTCTATAGCCTGAGGTGACACCTGTCTTGCCAGAGTGCTCTTCATGGTAGAAGAAACAGAACTTTTTGGAATGGGAGGTATCCTACAAGCCATACCAAAAAGAAAATTATACCAGGGGCTTAATGCAGACTAAACTTCAGGACGGCAGCAGACTTCATCAGCCATGACATTCTTGGCTCTCGTTTTGCAGGAAGACCTTCAAAGTCAGCTTTGGATTATTTAACATAATTACTCTAACAGTACTCAGCAGCTCGTTGATGTAGAAGGCTCAGGGATTCAACATTCAGGTCAATATGCCATGTGTAGATATTCCCTATCTATGCACAGTGCTTGTTAGTGTAATGCTCAGGAATGGACTAATGGGGTGTGAATAATTGCAGCAGGGCAAGACTGTGCAGGTCTTCTCACCTCCAAATTCCGTGGTTTTTTTAAGAGCCCTGTTTAAATTCATAGGAAATAGAGAAGACTACACATAGGAAAGGCTGCCTCACAGCAATCTGCAGGTTTGAAGAAATCAACCCTTTGGAAGGGTTTGGCTTAATTTATAATTTCTTTGACTTCACTTCAATGAAGCATGGAAAAGATCTGCTCCTTCTCCCAGACTCAGCTCCCTTAGGTGAAAGCGAACTCAGGGAAAAGCAGCACGTGACAGTCTCACAACACAGGAGCTCAAAGGTGCGGTCATATCTTGATGCCCACATTAATAACCCAATATCTTCAAAGAATTTCATATATTAGTCAATGTTCACAATGGTTAAGTTTATAGAGCCACAGGGACTTATATTGGGTCCATAAATGCCCTTCCTTAAGTCCCTGTTAAGACTGTTCTTATTTAGGACATTACTTGGCATGCCTGTTTCAGACCACATCCACGAGGCTCATGTAATATTTGGTTCCCTTTACAGAGAAAAAATGTGTTTTGTCTGCTCATCATCAACAATAAACTTACAGAAGAAAAGTTCCTTTACTCCAGAATATTTTCCGTTTAACCACAAGAGATATTTCTAAGTTTACATGGAAGAGACACCAAGACCATTGCCTTTTTTTATGCAAAGGAAAATCAGTCAAGCAAGAGGTTTAGTGATTTATTTTGGTTTCTGGTAGAGTAGTGATGAGAGGTGTATGCTATGACCTTAGAGGCCAACATTTTGGGCACTTTGGAGTCCCACAGCAGCAGACAAACAGGACCAAGCACGACAGAACAGGCTGTCCTTTACACAGCTTTAGACTTTCTTGGGTAATAGGTTCCTCCATTCCTGCGATGTGCTGTGTGTGCACACTAAAATATGCTAAAATGTCCACGTCTCAGATTGCAGGGTAATGCAGCTTCCCAGAGCCTTGATTTCTACTGTATGACTTATGATCCCAGTCCAGAAAAGTGCCATGACACTGAACTCACAGTGGGAGGATACTAGAAGTTGTAGAAATACAGTCACTGATGTATATCTCAATGAAATGTCTACAAGACACACAAAGGGAATATACCAACCTGTGCCCAGAGACAATCAAAAGCCATGTTGTTGTTACTGTTATTTCTGTTATTATTGTTACTGTTATTGTTATTACCTAGCATTTTATCTGTGAATTTTTTTGCTGAATTTGTCAATGACTATTTTTGGACTGTTCTGTTCCTGTGCAGGCATGTCCATCAGAGCAGGCATGGATTGCTATTTGATAGTCTGCATGTGTGAAGTGATCAGAAACTGGGAGAGTGGTGACCGAGTAGTAGGAAGTCAAGAAGACAAGGTAAAGCATTCACTAAAGGTCCTTACTGTAAACTAGCTGAAGACAATAGAAATCTTTCTACTGTGTAGGGTGAGGACTTTGTCACCATTATACTTCAATTTGAAATATGGTAGTGCTTAAGTGTTTTCAGCTCCTATTAGCTACTTTTAATGACTCGAATGATTTCTTGAGATGTTTGGGACTTTGCCACTGTTTTCTTCTGATATGGACGTGGTTACAGGGCTTTATATTCTGCCTTATTTCAAGATTTATCTAATATCCTTACATTTACTTGAAGTTGGCCAGAAAGAAGACTGAAGTAGAGGATTTGGAGGCATGTCCACTGTGTGCCATCCTGGATTGGAGCCTGACTTTGGAGCTCAGGCTTGCATTGCTTTCATTGTGTTTTCAATACGGAACAAAGGTACTTCTGTATTTCTATTTTTTTTAATGGATCAAATCCTATTTGTGTGAGGGGAAGTTTTATGATATGGACATGTTATATTACCATTTATAAAACAACAGTCCACGAGGAGTCCAGAACTATTAACCATGATTTTCTTAACATAATGAGCAAAGTGAACAAACTGGGGAAAGGAAGATGCAACCATGGTTTTCTGCTCTTCAGTCCTTTTCTCCCTGCACAGCACAAGGACCAAACAAAAAATTTTTCACATTCACTGCAACTTCATTTAGGCTAAATTCACTTTAGGCTATGAAGGCCATCATGTTTGAGCAGCTTTTTCATCTCCACTGCAATAGGAAACTTATTTGATTTCCAAGGGGCTTGAGTTTTGATTTCTACTAAATTAAGTTGTTTAAGTATTAGGGCCTCTGAAAAGTGTTACTGAACTCTTTCATCCTTCCACATTCATTTTCATGCTTCTAATTTCTGTGCTTTTAGTGAAAGGAATGGTTTACTACAAGACATCTGCCTTGAACTGATCTAGCAATTTGCTGAGAAATGCAAGTTGCAAAACATTTGATATGAATGAAATTTTCTCTATCAAAAATGTCTTATGTCAAAAGTGAAGACAAGTCTCTGCTTTTGCTCTTCTTAAGTACTGGATGTTAATCGTTGAACTGGAAATCCAATTACATGTTTATTAATCAGATGCAGTTTTTTCAACCTGGGGAAAAAAAGGCCAAATGAAACATGAAAGTCCACTGGGAAACTCTGCCAATTGAAGCAATTAAAAGAGGATGTGGAATTCTTAATTCTTACACGTGTCTAGAAAGATGATTGACTGGGCTTGACTCTCCTGAGAGTGGGTGTGCTGGGAAGTTTTCTACTTGGTTCTTAAGATTAAGTGCTTCTGTTTACTTTATGAGGCATAATTAATTTTCTTTGTGGGAAACTTTACTTATTATGATATGGGTAGTTGATCAAGTTTAAAATGTTTGATCAGGTAAAGTGATGCCTGTTATTTAACATTCCCACTCATGAAGGGAAGCACATATTCCTTCCACTCATGACATTTTGCAGACAGACTTTCTGACAGCTGAAGTGTAGCCAGTAAATTTCTTTTCCATTAGTTGCAAATTGTACAATAATATACTGAAGTAATTACACTATAAATCTTCTTGCTGTGAAGTTAGGCTCTGCAGTACACACTCATAAAACAGCAGCAAATAAAATCTGTATATGTTAGTCTTGCAGTAGCTTTTCTGAGGGTGGTCTAAAACATCCACAAGAATGAACTGAGAGGAACAGGGAGGAATACAAGGTGTCTTGGTTTTTGTAGGTGAGGGGCTATCGTTCCTCAATAATTAGAGCTACCTTGTAGCTCTGCATGGGCCAAGGAAGGATTATTTCCAACAACCTCCTTAGATGTGCATTGTGAACTAGAATATATTACTTGCTGATTGCCCAGGATGCTGTGAGTCTTAGTTGAAGATCTAAATCCAAGACAGACTTGTTGAAGCACCTAAGGAGTCTGCCCAATCTAAACAGAATACCTCTAGGCTAAATCTAACTGTTGCATGGCTCTACAATGCTTTGAAGATCAGGGAGACATAAATTTTGCACTAAAAGAAGTAGTTGCCAATGCATTTATTTTTCTTAGGTCCCTAGAAAGGAACAGACAGGTACTGTACATAAAGCACACTCTCAGCACTGAATGTGAAGAGTAATCATTTAGCAGTCACCACTGTATTGCAAACTGTGCCAATAAAATTATGGTTTCTAGGTGGTTATGTTCCCAAAGCCAAGTGCTGCCTGGGAGACAAAGTTGCCTGTAACCCTCCTGAGACTCCTGGCAGTGTGCACTAGGGAAGTTCTTTCCTGTTTTGGGGAGAGGATGGCAGCAGTGATCCCATCCTACAGTTTCTTCCCCTTAGGCCAAAGACTGTAAAGGTTTCTATGTCTCAAGAGAGACTAGGGGCTGATGCAGTCTTCCTGCAAGCCATAGGAGTTTGTACCTGGACAGCCATGGTCCTTCCAAAGGACAAGGAGTATATGCTTGGAACTTATGTATTGACCCCAAGAAAAAGGGATGTGCATGTGCACTTTGAACAACACCTGCTCTTCCTTCCTCTTCCCAAAAATAAGATACCAGGTCCTCAGGAAGCCATATACTGCTGCAGATCTCTGTATCTAGCTCTTCTATTGTCCAGCTCAATGTCCTGAAGGCTGAATTTATGGGAGCCCATGCCAGGTTTCATTTGGTATGGTGTGTATAGCTCAGCAGTCAGAATATGTGAGCTTTTGGTCTTTCCCCAGGGCCATGTCAATGCTGCTGTGCACTCCTTGCTGTTTGGTGGCACAGGTGGAGAGAGATGGTGATCAGATTGATGGATACAATGTGGGGCCAGAGGAGAAAAAAACTTGTGCTAAAAAAGCCAACAGTGCAGCTCCTGAATCTGCAGAACACTGCAGCCACAGACCTCAACCAGGGATCAGCAAGAGCACGAATAAATCCCCAGTGGAGGAGCATTTCAGGGGAACAGGTTTTGCTATTCTGTGACTAATTACCCCCATCTAGGCACCATCTTTGATTGGGTCTCGAGTGACAGTAGCATGAAATGGGCACCTCACTTGGATTCATTGTGGAACCAGGCATGTACAGGGGCACTGGAGAGATATTTTCCCTGCACATCAGGGCCCAGGAAGCACATTTGGTTATATTCACTGTATTTGGTGTATTTGGTGTGATGGTCTGCATTCAGATATTCATCTACAATTAGGTGGTTAGAGGCTCATCATTGATCTTCAGCTCTGTGCTGCCTATCACTCTGTTCCTTCACATAGCATAGCTTATGCCATTATTCTAAACATTTTGATTAGGAAATATCCCAGCCTTGGAGCTGGAGAAATCCTGTGTACATCTCCTGTAAATGTCTAAATCTCCTCTATTAAAGGGTCTTTAGAGCAACTTTCTCTCAAATAACAATTTTTTTCTTGTCTGATTCAGAGATTCATCAAAACACTGATGAGTTGGTGCCTTGACTTTAGACCTCCAAGAAATTGCTTGTTCCTTGATACCTAAATGTATTCCTTGATGAACTTTCTGATATTTTTTTCTCCCATTACGATTTCTTAGGATGTTCAGTTCATCTAATTTATCTCCTGCTTTCCTTCTCCCCAAAAAGGCTGACATTTTTTGGTGCCCTTATTATATTAAAAATACTTTTAATTCACTCACTGGCCTTCCTGCTTTTCAGTTCACCCTTTAATAAACAATTAAAGAAGAGAAAAAACGGGGATTTAATTGTATTTGTAATGTGGAAAGGCCTTGTTAGAAAAGTCACCGTGAGGATAGCAGTGAGGAACTTCTGCTCTTGAGGGAGCTCTCTTCCAGGTCAGGACACTTAAAGGCAGCTCTCTTAATTCTCAGTGCTTTTAACTGATGAGAGGCCAGTAAGTGGATGGACTTCTGTCTGCCTGCATTCTTCTCTCTGGAAGCTTTAGTCTGGTCTGATATGGACATGTGGTTCATTGGTTGGATCTCCTGTCAGGGAAGAAGACCTCAATACACCAAAGGTAAAGTTGCTCTTTATCCATGTAGTGCTCAGCTACCCTGAAGAAATCACCCTTTACAGGTTTGTGGGGGATGTTTTAGATATATCTAATCACCCTGTTGCATTCTGTGTCACATATGACATTCTCTTTGGAATCCCCAGGGTGGTACTAGTAAGAGTAGATTCATCCAAGAAGGGGACTAGAACCCAACCCTTATACTATACCATGCTGAAGATCACAAGATCACCATGAAAGACAATGGGAAAGTGACAGATGGAATCCAAGAATTTCATTTATTTCTGTCCATGCACAAATATTTATTTTTTTTTCCCCCCAGCTCATTCTTCCTCTCTAGAAACAGCATATATTTTGCCTGGTAACAAGGCTGTCCAGTCACTGGAGATGCTGCTGTCTCTCTTCCATTTTATATGTTCCAAGACCAACATTTTTTATTTTTTTTAAAAACAAAAAAACCCCAAAAAACCCCTATTATCAGCCAGAGTATTGGATATACTTAAGAATGTGAAATAGATGGAGCTATGAAGAGACTGGACTCAACAGTGATAGTATTTTTTAAATCTGTGGATCTGCCCCTCATTATACCCTCCTGCTGAGCTTCATTAAGTGAAGCTATAAGGCTGGACATCTTGTGGCATTTAAAATAAATGAGCATTAGCTCCTCTGAAGTTTTCTTTTCCTGAGGGTATCTCTAGTAGATCTCTCAAGCTTCCTTGTAGTTCAAACTTTGTTTAAACAGATTTCAGTTTTGCTTTATTATGTTTGTATCCCAGGATTGAGAGAGGTGGGTGAGCTGAAGTTTGAATATTTTTCTTCTACATTGTTGATGAGATATTGCATCAGATTGATTCTAATTGACCCCTATGCATTAAAGATGAAAAATATCCATTTTAATAGCTCCAACCACCTGCACAAAGAACTACCTTGACTCTTAACCAACAGACCAAATCCTGTGGACATCTACAGAATAAGGAATAAGAGAAAAGAAAAAAAAGAGAAATATATTAGACAAGTAAATGCATATGAATCTCCCAAGATAAGTATTTGCAGTAATCTTAGCAGTAGACAGATTTATTACAACTGCTGTAACTATACTGTTGAAATTAAACAGTAGGAAGAGAACAACACAAAACTAGCCATTAATCTTTGTGCAACCAAAACTGTTAGGAGAAGAAGAGTTTTAGGAAAGGATCAGAGACTCCTTGCTGTCTTAGGTCCCTGCTGTGCTTTACTTTCCGCTGCTGGATACAAAGAAGAAAATCCAAATCATTCACTACAATGCAAATCCAAATCCAAATCACTGCTGCAATATATTTACACTTGGCTTGAGGATGCAGCTGTAGTGACTCTTCCTAGGTAAAACAAGGTCATATTCATCATTCTATATTTAAATAATCCAAATAATCCTTGCTTTTTTAGTATCTTGTCATATATATTCTACCAGAACTATCATCTCTGTTGGGTTTCTATGAAATTTTTCATTTTTCTTGAGGCTGATGAGATGAATGATGATGTACTTCTTACCAAAATCATCCATCGTTTAAATGCCCACAGTTCCCCAGGCCTTCAGTACTGTTAGAAGTAATCTTAATTCCTTTATCCCTTCAATTAATGAATACTGACAACAGTGTTTAAATGAAGTCCAAAGGGTAACTTCAAACATGTGCTATTTGGGTTAAAATCTGGACTGCTTTTGTCAGATGCCCAGTTTGCTCTAGAGTTCAGGCTTTATGGTAATCTAGGTAAATTATATTCAATAATGAAATACAGTACAAAAGTGCTTCTATTAACTCCCATTAAAAAAAAAAATGCAAGGAAGCTCTGCTTTATGAAACTGTGTTTTCAGTGTCTGCCCTCTTTCTGGGACCTGCAGGGGTATTAAGCACAAGACTCAATTTTTTTTCCAGTTCTATGGTGGAATTCACTTAATTGACTGAGTACTAAACAAGCTTAGATTGGCCAAGTCTTAAAAAAAAAAAAAAAAAAAAAAAGAAAGACTTAATTTTTTAGCTGTACCAATGCTTGTGGAGACATTATATTTTGCAGCAAACAGGTGCTTACCAAAGCTGAGCAAAGCCATGGGAAAAGCCAGACTGGATGGGAAAGGTGGAATGGGCCATTACTGACAGAGGTTTTTCCCGTGTTGATTCACAGACCCAGCTCCAAAGAGTTTAGGTCTTCTGGTGGTTCTTACAGGTTCTTTGGTATGGGCTGAGAGTGATGAAGTTGGTTCATGGTAGAAGACTATAATAATTAATGGCATCAAGAGCTGGGATAAAGACATTCAGCATGTATTTTCTCCATTGCTCAAGTCAGGGTGTCAGGACATTTCACAGGTGGGATGGTTGTGGAAAACATTGAAGATTGCTCAGGAAGCACAGAGGGAGATGCTGTTTTTCTGGAAGAGGCATCCCTAGCATTTTTGACTGGCTCTTGGCAATGACAATCTTAGCCACTAAAAGCAATCCCAGGAAGACGCAAACCAGTCACATTAAAATAAAGAAAAAAAAAACAACAAAAAAAAGAAAAGAAATAAAAGGAAAAAAGAGAAAATCAAAAGAGAAAATCTCAGCCTGTAGCTGAGAGACAAGAGAAAACAAGTGCAGAAGACCATTTGGCAGGTTTAGCAAAAGGCTCTCACAGGTAGGACTGGGAATTCATGCTGACATAAAGATAAATTTGTATCCTAGAGATGCTTGCTTTGGCATAGTTTGTGCAGCCTCGTCCTGCATGTGTGTGTCTTAGACTTCTGAGTATATTAGCCAATTTGAGCTAAATCAGATGAAGGGGTCCAGGACAGTAGGACTTGGGATAATTCAATTCCCAGGAGGTTTTTGGAACATAGCAGCTACAGATTGTGCCAAAGTGAAAACTAAGCACTCTGAGAAATTGTATTTGTTCCCTTGGTGTACGTCACTTACAGGATATTCTCAAAAGAAATGAGGAGACCACAGGAAATGCTTTTAAGCTGATATGCTGGAGGCTTGGAGCCATGCTAGCTTTCTGCTATGGGTGAAGGTCACTTTAGAGTGCTCTGATGGTGTAGCAGTGCTGCTCATGAGATGACTTGAACCCCAGCTTTTATAAATTGACTACGTTCTGCCTAGTAAAATATCACACGTGTTTTCGTTCTCCAGTAAAAGAAACTGGTAAAGCAGGAGAGTGGCTTCCACTGGAGACATATCTGTGACATAGAAACTCAGCACAGATTGAGCAAAACCCACTGTGCAACATTAAAATGAAATGGAGCACAGCCTGAGCGGGGTGAGTCACATCTTCAGTCCTTAAATTGCAGTCAGGGAGATGTGTTGGTCAATGAGCAGCTCCAGTCCTTCTGCAGTCCTTACTATTTGTGTAGCCTGTGTGTGTGGCAGCTCACTCATGATTGATGACCCCACTGCTCTGCACCCTGCAGATCTAAAACAACCCAAACAGATTCCAAATCATGGAGGTCAGTATATTCTGCTGGATTTTTGTTTTCATTACACGTGTCACTGTTTCCTCCTCTTTACTGACTCCAGGGAGAAAAGGAAAACACCAAATAGCTCATCCTGGGCAAGAGGGAACAGTTCAGAGAAATTTTTCACCTCAGTAGCAGCCTTCAGAGCTCGTTCTTTGTTGGCAAGAAGTATCAGAGACTTCAGGGTTTGAAGAAAGATGCTGAGAGATTCCAACTGCTGATTGAAAATTTAACTGTGAGGTTCTTCTCTAGCATGGGCAGATTCCAGAGGAGCCATGGGGTTAAAAGCAGTGTGAAGAGTGATGCTGGGTTACTCATCTGGTGTCCCTATATATATAGGGTGCAGGACAAGAAATCCTGAGGTTGAGCTTTCCACTGACCATCCCAGAGGCTGTGGAACTCAGGTGTTTAGGAATTGAAAAGCAAACTAGGTGCAGAAATTGTATCCAACCTGCAATAATGGCTGCATGCTGGCACTGAATGGTGTCTTTATTTTGCTACAGAAAACACTTTAGGAAAACTGTGGAGTGAGAGTTCTAACAGACCTGCAGACCCAGGCTACCTGAGGGACAGAAGGGGACGAGGCAGCAGTGACCTGAGTGAGCAAAATCTTCTTCTTCTTCCTCCTACTTTATGACACAAGACCACTTGATTGAGAAAAGTCGTGGCATGCTGGGAGGGGCCTATTTTCTTTTTTTCTAGATCTTCCTGATAATTAGCTCATCTGTTGCCAAGACCTGGAATGCTGCTGAAAATATCAAGGCGTTTCTTATTTTCTTCAGTATAAGAAACCACAAGTGATGACAAATCCAGCCATCAGCCAGTCTTTTATTGTTATGCAGCATTATGAAAATCATCTCTCCATCTCCATAGGCCAGTGGTGCCACTGACTGTACTATTCTCTGGCAGTTGGCGCCAGACTTACAGTCCTTGAAACCACATAAAGATTATGTGGTTTCCTTTCAGCTGCATAATTAGTTTCTTGTCACTTGCTGCAAGACACATCGTGGGACCACCTGGCTGTCTATCTCCAAGTGTCCTTTCAGGGTTACTTTCTTGTAGGAACTCAAGTGTGTGGTTCAAATGACTAAGATGAAGTATGAAAACCTCTTCAAAAATGTAAAATATGAGTCCTCCTTCTCTACTGTAATGTTGGAACCCTCTCTAGATCTAAAGAGGATGGGTCTGTTGAATATTTTAGGCTCTGTTTTGGTTTTGCAAAAAGGGTTTACAAAACAGGATAAGAAGATTTAACTGTGGAACTTCTGTGCATCCCTTCTGGATGTGTCAGTGTAGGGGCTCTGTGTGCCATGGGACATTCAGCTGTGCTGCCACCCTGCTGAGCCTCCTGGATCTCACCAGCCAGAAAGGGAACATCATTGTGGCAAAGGGGATGGTTGGAATCACCTGACCATAGAAACACAACTTGTTCTTTAGGACCTTCCTCTGTGCTGGACTTGAGTTCTGGAGTTGCTCAAGCCCTTGGGGCTTTGAAATAACTTCTGGCAACTTTCTTTTGTTGTAGTTAAGTGGGCACATTTACAGCCAGAGGGCAATAAAATTAAAGAAGTCAGTAGCAAATAACAACAACTCTATCTTATTTGAGATCTGAAAAGCAACTAAACCTGAAATTGACTTTAAGAGGATGCAAGATACAGTTTGTGTGATAAATCTCCTTGTGGATCCCAAATGAAATCATCTTCTCTTCCAAACTGGAACAGCAAGAGCCTGGACTTCACTTGGTTATGTGGCATAATACACCAGTTTCAGAACTGTGAAACTCAGCTCCTAAAATGGTCAAACACACTATGGAAAGCAGTTAAAAATATGGTCCAATCCAAGGATTTAAAACCTACGCTTGAAGTAAAGCATCGAGTAAAACTTGTTTTAGTTGCTGGGTGTTGGAAACTCTTGAATAACTTGCAATGGCAGGTAGTGAATAAGACAATTTTCTTGAATTGGTGCCTGAAACTGCAAAGTTTGTGAGCACTCCCAGAAAGACATCCAAGGACTTATTTGAGAATCAGCACATCATGAGACCCTCTGGGAGCTTTCCTTCAGTCCTTCGTAGATTGTAAGGCTCCAGCCAGCTGGATGTAAGTCATTAAAGCTCCTCATTCAATCCATTAGTACACTCATTAATATTTCTCAGTAACTTGGGACACAACATTTCTCATGCCAAGCTTAGAAAAGTTTTCTCTTCCATCTAATTTTGACCTAGAGACAGCTGTAAGGACCAAAAGCTCACCCCTGAGAGGGAGAAAAACTTTTTATAAAATGTATGTTTGCAGAATCTGTTGTTCTGGGCAAAGCAGTAGAGACATTTGCTTTAGAGATTAAAATCTTCCATGAAGTCGTTGACTGTAGAGATATTTAACTTCTGTCATTGGGCTCAATGTTCCTGTCTGAAGCTTATTGAGCTACTAACAGTAAAACAATGAGCTCTTCAAAGCAGGTCTCAAAAGGGAAAACAAAGAAATACAAAGAAAGACTTCTGCTGGGGCCTTAGGAAAAAGACAAACATGGTGCTAAATTGTTCATATATTCTGGAGATGGGTACCATCAGGAGACAGCTAACCTAAGCACAGATAATTGCTTTTGAGTAGAAAAACAGAATTGAAGAATCATGGAATGGTTGAGGTCAGAAGGGACCTCTGGAGGTCTTCTTGCCCACCACCACTGCTCAAGCAAGGCCACCAAGAACCAAGAACATGGAGCAGGCCCATGTCCATATGGCTTTTTAATATCGCCAAGGTGGGATCCAAGTTTTCTTCCATTGCATGTGTATATTCATACCCACATAGACATATTTATATACTTTTATACTTATATGAATATAGATTATATATGCACAATTGCATATTTAAATATATAAGCTATCATATATGTATATATGACCATATAATTTAACATCTTGGAGCTCAGCAGGAAGTTGAGGACTTGCATTTACAGAGTTACTCGGCAAACTTCAGGGAAAACACCCAGAACTATTTGATTCCAGCAAGAAAAAAACACTTCAGCACTAAACACAGCAGGAGTGCTAATTGCTCTCTGAAAATGGTGCCATTGTTACTGCTCCTTAAGCAAACAGTAAGCAGGGGCTCCTCATCACTTACCATGCTGTAATTTAGCTTCCAGGTCAGAGGTTAAGCATTTACATTTTGCTCTTGGCCATACAGGAGAAAGCTCATTAAACAGAACTGCTTTTTTTTTTTTTTTTTTTTTTTTTTTTTTTAAAAGGAATTTATGGGAGAAGAGAACCAGGGGCAGCGGGAAGAGACAGAGCCCTGCAGGGTGTAACAGTGTGCTGCCAAAGTCAATATTCACTCTCTGTATGAAAAAAAAGGAGCCCTTAGGCTCCAAAAACAAGTTCAAGAATTTAGTTTGTGCAGGTTTTTGTTTTAGCTTTTCATCTGGGATGTTGTGTTTTGGTTCTTGCATGCACAGCAACCCTACTGGAATTTGACTTTTTCTTCGGTGGTTTCTGCCAGCTTGGATATTTATGTTGATCAAACATCTCTGTTGATCAAATTTTAATTATTTCTCTCCTCTCTGGTTCCCTTGTTGTGCTGTCAGTTGCTAAAAGCTCAGTAGCATTCTTGGTAAAGTCTAGATAGTGCAGGACCAGAGCAATCTTCCAGTGGCTGCTGACCTGAGCCATCTAATCGAAGCCCAGGACTGGTACCACTGGTATTTTGATTGCAGACACGTTTCCTCCTGTGCATGGCAGCACTCAAAATGATGAGCAGAGCCTCTTCCACTTGATGTCTCCCTTCCTGCTGCATTTACTTACAGCCTTCCAGCCCTGGTAAGTGTGATCTCACCAAGTGGGCTTCATGAGAGCCCATGAGGCCAACAGTGGCTGATAGAGAGGCTTCTGACAATGCTGCCAAACTAGGACAGGGACTTCCCTGGCATTCCAGGCCAAATTCCCCTTATGGATTCAATGTGGCTCTTGCTAGAAGCAAAACTCAGAAGGCTAAAGACACATCTCTGTCTTTGCCTCCTTGCACTCGTGCTCCTTTGCCAGCATTCAGGCACCCTTACTCTGCCTCAGAACTCCTTGTTCTGCTGAGGATTCCATATAGCTGAGGACTTCAAAGCCTTTGCTTAATTTGTGTTTGCACTTCTAAGTACTGAATGAAGGTGTTAGACAGTTTCTTTCGAAGTATTTGTGTATAAACATGAAAGTTAGAGCCTTCTGCTCCTTGCTTCTTTCATCTTTTCAAGCTCACAGACCAAATGTAGTTGAGTTTTTGAACTTTACAGAAAGTTTTGTTACAAGAATGACTCAGACTCTGAAGTTCTGCTGAGATCCTATCCTCTACATTCCTTTTCTTTTGTTTTTTCTTCCTTTTACTTCTGCTTCTTTTGTTACTTTTCAGCACTAGTTTTAGATGGTATTGGTGGACATCTTGTTGCATTGTTGCTTTACCCCAAATCTGTCCACTGCACAGCCCATCACCTCAGGTGTTGGTGAAAATTTGTGAGAAATTGATTATTTCAGTGTTGTGTTGCCAGTTTACCTCCAGACTGCCATAGCACGAGGTACTAAGGATGTTTCTCAACTGAGAGAAGAACAGAGAAGATTAACATACTCAGTATTCAGGTTTCCCAGCCCTGTATTTTTGGGAAATGTCCAAGCATAAGAAATGTTTCAACAAAAATGTGTGAATTGGAGCAGGTAGTTTCATCTATTTTCACCACGTTTCATTTCTTGTATTGATAACAATGGGAAGTTATCACTGACATCTAAAATAGAAGCAATAATTTCAACTGTTGATATGTGCATGTCTAAGTTACGTGGCCTGGGTAACTGAACAGATGATGTTAATGATAAAACCAGGGGTGGGATCAAGCACACCCAAGACTTTTTGTGCTTTACCCACTGGATCAAAGATGTAGAGAAGCTGTAAATATGTAGGTCAGTGATATCTCTTCTGCTGAACCTTCCATTAGTCCCAATTTTCTTTTACTCTTCTAACTGAAATCTGAGTAATGAACACCCTAGTTACAAATATCTTCATCTTGGGAAAAGAAGGAATTATCAGGCATGAGAACTTTTGTGAGTGAGTCACTCTAGTGATTTGCAGGATGAAGCTCGTAGGCATACGACTCCTCTTGGAATTTTGTGTTATTTGCTTGACTTGACTTTTGTGTAAGCTGGAATCTGGTAACTTTACTGATGGTAACTTGTACCTGTGCAGCTGTTTGTCCTCCAGCACTCACTCTGTAAAGTATTGTTAAAATTTTGCTGCTTCAGCAGTTCTAAAGAGCTTGGGTCCTTGAGGTATGCTGTTATGTTTTCTTATAATGTTGAGAAAAGTAATGGTAAGTGGCAATTTAACCATTTTATACATGAAACAAAGCTGCTGGACTCCATTATGATGACTTCAATGTCTTGACTTGAAGGGCTTAGTCTGTGTGGAGACAAAAAATATCCTAATATCCTGCAAAGTGATTAGCTCTTCTATATGACTGCCAATGTGACATTCATCCACAGAAATATCTACAGTTTCCTGAGATTAAGATGCTGGCCACACAGATTAGACTGGACCAAGGAGATAGGATTTGCAGCTCATTCCTTTTAATGAGTTTTTTAATGAGGATTTTTCCTTGTTCAAATTCTATTCATTTCCTTGGCATAAAAGTGCAATGCAAGCTTTTTTTTTGAGGTCCACAAAGAATTTCTTTAAACTATGGTGAGATTGTTGCAAGCAATGAAATTATCATCTCCCAGGTGAGAGGAGGAAACTTCTTGTATACATTAGTGCTAGCCATTTCCAGAAAAAGTTGTTTAAGATAAACCATTTTATTTCAAGTTGCCAGATTCTGGAAGCTCAATAGCTTTCAATTTCTCCAGTTCAGCTTAGAGTAAGTAAGGCCTTTAAATATGCATTAGGATCAGTATAAATTCAATATATATTAAATAAAAAATGGTTGTTGATTGCTCAGGACCTGTGGCCCTACCTTTGCTAACCAGTGATGCAGAGACCTTAGAAATCTGAGTTTGTCATTAAAAGGAATGCACTTCAGATGCTTTTTTCCCATTCAGTTTTTTTAATTCCTCACCTTGCACTTTGCTGAAAATCTCCTCTGTGGTGCCTGGAGGTTGGCACAAGGAGGATCTGTAAGCCTGTAGGATGATGCTCAACTGAAGAACTTTCATTTCTCCTGAAACCCACCTCCTCCCCAGCCTCACTCAGCATGTGGGCAGCAGCCACTCATATGTGGCACATTAAAGGATTGAGGTCTTAATGACAAGTTTTAAATGATGTTATTAAATGAGGACTTCCACCCTGTAGAACACTTGAAAAATAACATCTGTAAAATTGCTTCCTGAGCAGTATATTCTCTTTTCCATTATCTCATCTATTTGTATGCTAATAAGAATTTTTCCTTTCTACTCAGTCTCTTCTTGTGCAATTCAATACTGAATTCATAATTCTGTGTTTTGGTCCGTAAAAATTTTACAATTTAAAAAAAAAATCTATCTCAATAATTAATTACAAATAAATTATTGACAAAGCAGCAACAGATGCAAAGGAAAAGTGCTCTGTATCTAAGAGAGGCTTTTCAAACAGGTACCTTTGCAATATTGCAGACATATTTTTGATGTTCAGTTATCAGAAATAAGTCAATGCTTGTCTAACATTTGATGCTCTATTTGATATCACAAAATACTGCAAAAATTTAGCATTTCCTCTCAGAATATTTGTAACCATTATGCCCATCTGTTAAAATTATCTCCCAAGAGAAAAATATAATAGTCTATCTAGACTACACTTCTGTGAGGAAAATCCTGCATATTTGGGAAGAGCAGCTTTGCTCTCAGAATAACCAAGTTAAGAACAGGCATATAATGCTGCAATTTTCTGCTTGTTTGAAAATGCATATAGAATCCAAATGTTCACATATATTAGTAACGGATCTGGAGTTAATGCAAGGAAGATTCAGAACTCAAAGAGCTCAAAGAAAGGTTAGCCAAAGTTTTCAGTATCCTTTCTGATGCAGGAAGGGCTCCTGCTGAGTTTAGTGTTCTCAGCTTCTGGAAGGGATTGGGTACCTGGTCGCAGCCCCAGGAATGAGTTTTGCTGACTCCCTTGTGAGTCACTGACTCAAGGAAGGTTTGAAGGGACCTCTGGAGGTTGTTCAGCCTGACCTCCAGCATGAAGCAGGGCCAACCCCAAGGCCAGGACAGGTTGCTGAGGGTTTTGGGTTAAGGGTGGAGCCCACAGAGTCCCTGGTCCTGTGTTTCAGTGATTAATGCCTTTCACAGTGAAGATTTTTGGATTTATGTCCTTGTGGTTGATGTCCCTCGTCCTTTTATTGTTCTTCTACAAGAGGAGCTGGGCTCCTTTTTCATAATCTTTCCATGTTGTGGAAGACAGCATCCAATTCCTCCTTAAGCTTTTCTCCCCCAGACTGAACATCTCCTGTGCTTTCAGCCTCTCTGTGCAGTGTGTTACAGCATCCAGCTGTGCTGATGGCATTTGGCTGGCTCTTCCCTAGGATGTCCCCAAACCCTGTTGTTCACCTTGTATGTGCCACATACACACAGCTGCGAGTCTGGACTTCAACTGCAGCTCAAGTGACACACCAGGTATGTCTGAGCAATGTTAGCCAGATGCAGAAACATATACACTTTTATTTTCCAGACCTCTGAACGAGTCTGTACTGATATTATCTGTTCTCTGCTCTTGCACATCTCTGCAGAGACCTTGCTTTGAAGGGCTAAGTGTGGCAGGAAGAGTCTCCCTCTTTAATGTGACTGTAAAATATTTAAGAGTTTAGACTAGAGAAGTAATTTCAAGGCCTAGTTCAACATTAAATCTCTCCTAATGAAAAAACACCTTCAAAGAGCTGCTCCAAGGCCTGTGGATGCCAGAAAGCATGTTTCCACTGACTTTTGACCACTTTGGTCTCTGTTCTAAAGAAAATCCAATTTTAAACAAATCTATCAACTGTATTTGGCATAAAACATGGGCCAATTTTGCATCTCAGCTACCTCAAGGAGAGGTGATTCCAAGGCTGAGGTTCTGTTTTCATGAAGAACAGCATCAAACCCGGGCTCTTTGTTAGCAACACAAAAAGCTCTGTATGGGGAAAATGAGCTTTGGAAAAGCACAAATGGTATTTTAGCCTCAGAATCCTTTTCTCTTCTAAAGGTGACAACATGATTTAAAAGACAGAATATTGCAACACATTTAAAGATCTGAAGTCTAGGTAAACAAGATCTACTAATTTAAGACAGAAATGAAGAGATCACATCTACCTTCCTCATGTCAGAACTGACTCATCCCGGGAATAACAAGTCCAAGCAGTGCTGTGACCTTGGAATTAAATGTTTTTTCCTCACTGTACAGAAGGATGATGGACTCTACAATGGGGCTACTGGCTTAGTGGATGAGAGGAGAGCAGTGGGGCTGTTCATCTTAGCTTTCAGAAGTGACTTTCAACACTCTTCTCCATTAGGTCCTGAGTGCCAATCTGATGAAGTATGAGGACAATAAATGGAAATGACATGGGGTGAAATATGGACCCAAAGGGATGAGACCAGCAGTACAAAGTCCAGTTGGAGGTCAGCACTATTAGTGTACTCTAGGGGCTGATACTGGATCCTATACTACTGAGTATTTCCATTTGTTACTTAGGTGATGGGACAAAGTGTACCCTCAATGAGTTTGCAGATGATACAAAACTGGCAGGAGTGGATCCAGCAGGTTGGTGTGCTGCCCTTCAGAGACACTGAAAAAATGGGTGGAAACTAATAAGTCCACTGACACCCTGGACTGTATCAGGAACCATGTTTCCAACAGGTCAAGGGAGGTGATCCTTCCCCTTTTTTCAGTGAGACACCTCTGGAGTGCTACCCCCAGTTCTGGGCTCCCCAGCACAAGAGAGAAATGATCATACTGGGGTGAGTCCAGCAAAGGATTATAAAGATGATTAGGGGCTTGAAGCATCTGTCAGATTCAGAGAGGATGTCAGACCTTGTGTTGGAGTGACACCTTGGAGGTGAGAAGGCTCAGGGGGATCTTCCCCATGTGTATACACACCTGCTGGGAAGAGTAAAGAAAATGGAGTCAGACTTTTTCCAAAAGCCAACTGGATGCAACACTGAACAACCTGCTGTAGCCAAGCCCCCTCTGAGTAGGGATCTGGATGCTCTCCAGAGGTGTCTGCCCACCTCACCCATTCTGTGATGCATTGATGGGAATATGCAAAGGATTTTTGCAAGGCATGTTAAAGAAAACACTTTGTTATGTAATGTCCAGTATCACCAAGGACACTGGGAACTGATGAATGCTGCTTTGAGAGAAATTCAGAGCAATAATTTGGCGTAGCTGAGAATGTGTCTATATCACAAAATGATGACGGGCACATGTTAATTGTTCTCCACCAAAATGCAGGCTTTTTTTTTTTTTTAAACCAATTTTTATCTTAGGAAAAACATCTTCATTACTGTATTTAAACCTTCAAATCATGCCAGTCAGTCTATCTGTAAGATGATTTAACCACCAAATCTCTCTCATAACTATTTATTTACTAAAACATTCAATGAAATTAACACTACCTCAGTATGTGTGTATTGGCTTTTATTCCTGACACAGATTTAACTGTACAACCCTATTAAAATAGAGTTAAAAGCATCTACCAAGGAGTTCATTTAGTTCTGTAAAAGCATACCATACCAAGAATATATAAGAAAATGATAGAAAATAGGGGTTTACAATGTGATTTATGGTGGAAGTATAACAGGTGCTTATTGTACTAAATCTTGCTGAAGAAAAAATGCCTTGGACTTTGAAAAGGGAATAGGATGAAAAAACTAAATTTTATTGCACTTTTTCCCTAATAGGAGGTGAACAATTGAGTTTGAATAGGTATTTAATATGAAAGCTGACTGTGAGTACTAGTCTGGTGCCTTCACCATGAAGGAGTCCTCTGTCATGCTACACAGGCAGGGGGAGAAGCTGTGTTCCAAGCAACCCCCAGACTGTGCACTTCAGTAGAGTGGCATGAAGATAGATAGTGTCTGGCATGAGGCAGGGCTAAAAGAAGAGAAGAAGCAATATGTTTTTTTCCCTTGCAGTGAGTCATGTGAAGCAGGAATACACACAAACTGAAGATTTTTTTTTTTCCCCTTTCTCTTGCAGCTACCACAAAGAAGCCATCTCAGCAGCCACACAACTAAAGCGACCTCAGCTCCTCTCATGCACAGGGAGTAATTGTTTCTTGCTTGCAGAAGGAAATGCATGTGTGTACATGCACACACACTTTAAAAAAGGGTTTAAAAATGTCATATTTGACTTCCTGGCTGGTTTGACAATTCTCTTCAAAAACAGCTCTCATGACTGCAGGCTGGCAGAGCTGTTCCTGCCTTGATTTAAATGGGAAAACTCAATTAGAGTTCGAATCTGTTGCACTGAAATGGAATTGTCTCTTGCAGGCAGAGCTTGGTTATGGACACTGAGCATTGAGAGCAAGAGGGCTTGGGAGAGGAGGAGGCTGTGCCTGGGAGGAGGGCAGGTTGCTGGGGGGGCTCTGAGCTAGCTGGGACAGGGACTTTCCATCTGCTCTCCCTCTGGAAAGTAAACTTCATTGCTCTTCTACAAAACATACTCAAAGAACTGCTGCTTCTTCCAGGCATTTGATCTCCAAAATCCTCCATGCCTGAGGAGCCCTGCTGGGTCTGGGGCTGGCAGGCACTGGCTCTAAGCAGCTCATGGGCACAGTGACTTGGTTCATGAGGATGGTCTCACTCTGCTTTGCCTCTCTGGCTTTGAACAAATCTCCACCCTTCTCTAGGCTCTTTCCCTTAGGTTCATGGATGCTATTTGTGTTCTGGTAGCGTAGAGATATTTGTGAGCATCTTGGCTAGGATGATGTTCAGACACTTGGAAAAAGTTTGGATTATGGGTTCACTACAGGAACTCCTGTAGTGTTCAGGAGAACTACAGGAACTACCCTCCCTCCTTGTCCCTCCCAGTGTCCCATTGAAGTCCCATGCCGTCCCACCTGTCTCCACAACAGACTGTTTCCAGCCACAAGGGAAGACACTTCAATACTGCCTCAGCTCCTGGAAGTTCTGAGGTGGCCTCTGCATTTCTCTCATCACCATCATGCATTGAGATATATGAACAGAAATCACTGACTCTCCCCCTGCCTCTCTTATCTGTGATCTCAGCCTCAGCTTTAGTTTCCAGTTGCTCTGTAAGTCATCTGTGTTAAACTGCTTCTCATAAACAACAGCTTCCAGCATTACTTCTTTCATCTGGGGCTTGTATTTGTGTATGAGAGGGAGAAAACAGCTCTAATTCACATCAGAGCAGCTGGCTCCTCTGATCTGCCACATGGGGAGCTGGCTGACAGGGACTGTGTCTGCAAAGAGCCCAGACCCTTGCTCTCCATCCCCTGGCTGTGACTGTCTGTACTTGGCACCCAGCTGGAGAAGGGTGAACCTATGCCTTTGCCCAACCCTTTGGGACCTGCTGGACGCTCTTAGTGGATGTTGTGGATAGCACAGAGGATGCACAAACCTCTAGCAGTGGTTTGCACTAGCAGTGGTTGGCAGTAATGGCTGCACTAGCAGTGGTGCAGCTCAGGCGAACCTCTTGCAAAACCTGCAGTGTAGAGATTTGAGTGTGGTTCTGGAGGCAAACCAGGCAAAGGGCTTGTGTGTGGGCAGGATGGGGCAGTGGGCAGGCAGGGCTCAAGCTAACCCTCATCCTCTGCCCTACCCCACTATGACATTTAGCAACCTGGTCCTGAACATCCAGCTGGAGATCTTTATAGAAC
Organism: Florisuga fusca; assembly: GCA_038090715.1. Classification (NCBI taxonomy): domain Eukaryota; kingdom Metazoa; phylum Chordata; class Aves; order Apodiformes; family Trochilidae; genus Florisuga; species Florisuga fusca. The sequence goes on along the minus strand of JAAWXA010000010.1, from coordinate 2,463,117 downwards.
CACAGAATGGTCCAGGTTGGAAGGGACCCAGCTCCAGCTATACATACTGTTTGCCTTTTATCACCCATCAGAGGAGATGGGTGATAGTGATCAACCATTTTTACTGAATAACTGTTGTCCTTGGAGAACCTGTGGTAGAAGAGGTGTTCAGGTCTTCCCCTGGGTATGATTTGTGCAGGTGAAACCAGATGGGGATGAAGGAGTTCTGACAGCCTGGCCCCAGCAACACGATCTGGGGAGTCCTGGGCGAGGGTTAAAGCCCTGCATGAATGGGGCTTTGGACCATTTGTCCTTTGAGTAAATGCAGGTTTATGCTTTAAAGACCCCACCTGCAGGTTTCTGCTGCTCTTGTGTGCCAGATGGATGCATCTGAGTGGTCTGAATCAAGGTGGCCTTGCATGTCCTCAGCTTATCCTGTCACTGACATGGGGCAGTTGAAAAACTCATGTTGGGGCAAGGCCAGGAGCATTTGAGAAACTCCAGAGCCTTTTGGCTTTTACATGATTTTGCTTGTTTGTTTGTTGCTTGTTTCATTGGTAAGTTGGGATTTTCTTTGGATTTGGTTTCAAAAGAGCAAAGGAGAGAGTGTGGAAAAAAACCAGCCATATATGAATGGTAAAAATCACATTGTGGTTGGCAAAGGCAAGGCCAGTTAGCAAGGCAAGAGCCATGGCTGTGCAGCAGGGGGGATATTGATGAGGGGGGTGTTCACAATAAGCTTACTGGGTGTCTATGATTTGCTGGAACTGGGAAAACCCCACCAATGCCAAAACTGTGATGGGGCCAGCAGCTACCTGGTGTTCCTGCTGCTGAGTAATGTCAGTTTGTCAGTGAGAAGGGAGATAGTCCTCACTGGAACAAATCCCACAGATTTGTGAGACAGGCAGAGAAATTTTCCAGAAAGGTCTCTTAAGAAAAATTATCTGAGCTGTGGTGACACATGGGTGAAGATGAAGAAAGAGCTCATAGCTCAGGCTATGGCTTCTGCAGTGAGAGCAGAGGCTGCAGCACTTGGGAGGAACCCTGGGATGGGAGATGGGGATGAGGCTGGAGATGGAACTGTTCCTGGCCACACAGTGCAGACACCAGCCACATGGCCAGCTCTGCCTGCAGCCAAATTTTAATGATCTCAATAGAGAAAGAGCTAAAACGAAACCAAGACCTTTGCCTGCTCTGAGGTAAATATGACTCAAAAGAGAGGACAAAGCACTTCAAACGGGGCATGTCTGTAAAATGCATCCCCACCCAGGCCAGGTCTGCTACCCCATGCCTGGTCATCTCCTCAGCTAACCCTCCAGGGGCCCATCCTGTCCCCAGCCAGACTTGGGGAAGAGGTGGGGGCAGCTGGAGGCAGGGGAAGGGAGATCTCCTGAGACCTACTTCCCAGGCTGGGCCCATGGAGAGGAGCTGCCACCAGCCAGTGGTCAGGGGGGTTGGCTGATTCAGAAGAACCTGGTGAGGAAAAAAAAATCCATCTCTGAATGAAGTGGCATGTGGTGGGGCTGCCTGTGTGCAGCCACAGAGCCCTCTTGTGTTGTCTGCTGGGCTGCAAGTCAAGCAGAAGAGCAGTCTTTTCCTTTCACAAGCCTGAGGAGGATAAAAAAATGACTGGCTTAGGGTTCCCTCATACCCTGCTTTGGAGTTTTCAGCTTGTGGGTGTTTCTAGAAGTCAAGAATGAGAGGCACAAGATGATCCTTGTCTGGGAGGAGGAGACCTATTCTTCACAACTTCTAAAAAGCCATACACCAGGAGGGGGAATTTACTCTGGAGCTGTTCCCATGGTGCTACCTGTTATTAACTGGTTGATTTTCCAGACAGTATTTATGGCTTCTGGTCAGCCCCAAGAACTTATTGCTTCAGCCAAAAGAAATCTATAAAAATTGTCTTCTTACAAAAGAAAAACATTTAGTATTTTTTATGAAAAAATTGTTCTTTTTTTTTTTTCCTGTGGAAAATAGCTTTTTTTTTTTTTTTTTTTTTTTTTTTTTTTGTTTCCTTTTTTCAGGCAATGTTAGAGCCACAATGGGCTGTTCAACCCTTTGTTTTTTATTCTGACCTGTGTGATCATTGCTACAAAAGAAAAAACGGTTTGTGGAGAAGAAGAAGGAGACAGGATTTTAGCAGCCACCTTTTTCTTTTGTAAAATAGGGATGATATTTACTCCCTTCTGTAGTGCTCTGTGCCTTTACTCTGCTTCTGTAAAACACCGAAGTCCCTGCCTAAATTTAAGGCTGCAAATAATCCCCTTCCCTTCCCTCTCTCTTTAAGAGAAGCCAATTTAGGAGCAGGGGCTTTGTGCAGGGGAGGCTGATGAAGTACCAGGGAGCCCTTCTCCAGTGGAGTCCCCAGGGACACAATACTGTCTTCCCCTGGCACTCGTACAGCATTGGACCAGTTCCCAGAAACCATGAGCAGATTATGTATTGGATAATTTTTTTCCTTACAATGGCCCAGGTATGCTTTTCTCTGGTTTTAATAGTTTCAAAAAGAATAAAGCCAGAAAGGACTATTAGATCATTTTAATTTGCTTGCTGATGGTTTTGTGTGAGGTTTTCTATTAACTAGGCATTAATCTCCAGTGGATACCACCAGCAAGGAAAAATATCATCAAAGCTAAGAATGCTCTACAGCTACTGTGGGAGGAAAAAAAGATTGAAAAATGCTTATGAAAATATGTCCCATGATGCAGAAAAAGGTAAATGTTTTCCTTCCCTCTTTCTGCACTAAATTGCAATGAATCTGAACAGAGAGAAGAGTATTTCCTGCATTCAGATCCAATGGTCTCCAAGACCCTGAGAATTGTACAAGGATTGTACAACTCAATCATCCAGAGTGCAAAGGAGTTCTTGTTCTCGGTCCCATCCATAAACAGAAAACAGAGTTGTGTGTCAGAATCTGTCCTTTTCCTATTTATAATCTGTTGAAGAGACTCTTATATATGTTTAATATGTTCATGGGGTTAGGAGGAGGTTATGAGAAGTTGGAAGCTAATGTGTATTTTAGAATTTCCTATCCCCTGGTCTAGCTTTTCCTAATAATTCAAGATGCTGTCAAATGAAATAAAATCATTCCAATGATTATGCTATATATGTGTAAGCTTCTAATTGAATAATGTATCCTGTATTTTGGCTGCTTAGGATTGGTTTTTATAAAAAATTCCTTTTCTCTACATTGCTGCCAGCATGATCCTACTTGATCTCTGTGCTGGCAACAGAAATGAAAGACTGAAGGCCTGTTTTAGCAATTCCTTTAGTTTACATTGAAGCCACTTTTAACCTGAGCTGTTGCATTAGCACTCTGCCAAAATAGTGGGATTGGAATGATTTTATTTTTTGAAAGATTTTTCACTTTAAAATTTAAGTAAGTTACTTCATGAAAATATTTTTACTCATTGCAGATTTAGGAAATGCTGCATTATTTCAGAACAAACCTCCTGGGTCTCTTTCCTCCCCATCCTCAGAACACGTGTTCATACCAGGCTGGGAAGCAGACGTAGTTGTAAAACAATCAAACCAGCTGAGTGTTACAGCGTGACTTTTTGGAGCTGCACTGTTGTGCCAAGACAAACAAGGTGCTGCCAGAGCATCCCCTGGTGTAGTTCTAATCATGCTGTTTGGTAGGAGGCAAATCCTTAGCCTGGCCCATGGTACATACAGTTATTATTTCACCTGTTTACTGCTTCCCTCTCTCGTTGTCTCCTTGCAAAGCCACCCCTTTTCCTACTGACTTTAATTGAACTGGATGTCTGTATTAAGTTCTTAGATTCACCATATGCTCTCAAATATAATTTATTTGAGATTAATGGAAACAACAACAAGAGTGAATGAACACAAAGCCTACAGGAGCAGTCACAGAGCATCTTGTTGTATCAGATGGTGTTGTAGCCATCCTGAAAGCCACCAGGTGAGTGTTACTGATACTTAACATGCTATTTACCTGTTGAGTTGGAGGAAACTTTATGGAACACTGGCATGAGATGATCCCTAAAGGCTTACAGTCCAGAAAAAGAGAGAGGTGTCATTTGAATGGACAGCTCAGGAAAGATGCAGATGTGCCTATACTATGATTCTCAGGGATAAGTCTGTAAAAATGGCATAGATTTTCAGGATTTATGTCAGAACAGGAATTTAGCTTCTCTGATCCTACTTCTCTATGTCTTGGGGATCTTTCCAATGATTGCTTAAAAAAAAAAGTTCTTTTTTGCAGACTCTGTTCCATGTTACCCTTGCCAGAAGGTGTCTCACTTGCATGGTCATTGCAAGAAACTGTGGGTTTGTTCACTATGAGTTACCTGTAGGTGCTTTGCAAATTGCTATTTTGGTTTAAGATGATATATTGCAGCCAGTCAGCAACATGATTAAGAGAATATATTAACTTACACTGGAAAATGTTCGTGCAAGGACTGAATAAGCACATCACACCCCACAAATGCTAGTTAGCAGCAGAAATATTTTTTCAAGGTAGATTGTGTTGAAAAGAGAAAAAGCCAACAAGAAAAAGGGGAAAAAATAAAAAGGAGTAAGAAAGAAAAAATTCATGAAAAAAAAGAAAAAAAACCTAAAAAAAACTCATGGATGGGGAGAAGGTACCCAAGTACTGCAGTACTTGTCAGAGCTGAGGAGGTGGAAGAACGTAAGAAATGATGTGCCAGAGAGAAATAGAGCAATAGGGGAATGCAGTGTGGTCAGGAGAGGAGATGCTTGTGGAGGAAAGGGGGAAAAAATGCCTCAGACTGCTGCTAACAGGTTTCCATTTGTCACATCCCTGGTTGAGCAGGTCTCTTACCCAGCTGGATGCTGACTGCATGTGGTCTTCTCCCAGGGCTGAACCCTGTCCTGACAGGAGGCTCTGTAGCTCCAATTACAAATTCATTAACTCATTTGAGAACTGGAGACATGATGGAATGAGGGGGAGAAAGAAAAGCATAGCTAAGAAGTTGCTTTAATGAATTTGGATTTCCACAGTGAAAGTTTGAAGACATGAAAGAATCAGAAAGCTTGCTTAAGGAATGGATTATTCAGAACTTAAAAAGAGCTGATTACAAATTGCTCTGTGTATACTTAGGTTGTTAAGTGTAAAGAGCTCTTAATAACTGAGCTAATAAACTCCCCAGTGTTTCACCTTGATGTATTTATTTATGTCTTTCGAAATATGCTATTTTGCTGCATAAATAGCAAGGCATATTTCATCTTGGAGCAAATAACAAACTCAAAGATTTCTTCAGTGTAGCAAGAAGTGAAGATTTTTTTCCATGTATTTTGGCCTGTGGTATTTTTTCTGTTTCATGTTGTCCACCTGCAAAGTGGACACAAACTTTACCTGCATGATCATCGTGGAGTGTCTAGCAGATCTTTGCATCCAAGTGACACATGAAACCTGCCACCACTGATGAGGATTGGTCTTCTTTTAAATGTGGACTAATTTAAAATATTTTAATACTTCAAACTTTAAAAAAAAAATCCTACCTGGATGACTAGAATCCTTAAAGCTCTTTCCATCTTCTGTTTCAAAACCAGCTGAAAGACTGAGCTACAAAGTTCGTTTCCTGAGAACAGGAGAGTTTAAAGTGAGTTCCCTTTGTTTGGTGGACAGAAAGATCTCTTGAAAAAGCTGTTACCCAGCTGCTTTTAATGCTTGTTCCCTGAGGCAGGCAGGGCCTATTTTAACTGCACTTATTGATCTGTGTTATGAAAACAATTACAGTATCATTCATGAGCCATAAAACCATAAGCAAAGATGATGTGCATATTTCATTTAATTCAATAAGTTTGGTGGGGGGTGTAATTTGCCTCTTGGAGCATAGCTTGAGGAAATCATCTTGGTTTACTCTGCTTGAGGAGGCTCTGGTGATGTATTTAATGATAACAACAAAAATAAGGCTCAGCAAACTTCCTTGTTTATCTGCTGTTGCAAAGGTTCTGGTCTCTGCTGCCATGCACACTGGATTCTGTTGGCCCCAGACTTCCTCTGTCCCCACACCTGCAGGAAGAGAGGGAGTAAGTGGTTCCCTGCCCTCCTCCTTTCTGTCAAGGTGGCAAATCCTTCAGGTAGGAACCACCTCTGGCTGGTTCTGCACAGTGCCCGCTAGAACATAAGGTCTCATTACAGGTGGGTCTCTCAAGTTCCACAGGGGTAGAAATAATTTTAGGCAATAATTTCACCACATTTCCTCTCCCAGGCTTTGTCCAGAGACTTACAATGAAACTATTAGGCATGTCTGAAATTGTTATGAACCTCTTCTCCCAAAAGTGATTTGTCTGCATGAGGGTTAAACAGAGAAACTGTACGCCAGCCTCTGACTATTCTTCCAAGACAGCTCAGCTCCTGCCTCTCTGGAAACCAACTCAAGAATAAAATGAATAACTCATGATTAAAACTGGCTGACTCTGAAAATAAGCACTGCCCCTTCAGGCTGGGCTGGTATTGAAGAAGTCAAAGGCATGCCTGGATGCAGACGTTGTATACCCACCTCTAGTACTGACCTCCACAGACCTCCTCAGATTCTCAGGGTAGTTGTCCCATTTTCAGATATGGACACCATATCATATAAAAAATGAAAGGCCCAGGGAATCACAAGTCCTCAAGACACCAGGAGCAGTGACAAAACTGAATGTATGCACGTTCAAGTTTAGCTTGTTATGTTTAAAAAAAAAAAAATAAATTAAAATTTATCCTCCCCTTTGGAAAGGACTTGGAGCCTAAGTGAATGGAATAATTTGCAATTGGGTACATATGAACTGCACTGAGAGAACTGCTCTGGGAAAGCATGATCAGGTCTTACAGAGCCAACGTGGCTGATGAAGAGCCATTCCAAGATCATTGACTACTATGAGGGTTGGTTGTCTTTCTGTGTGAGGAAGATAAATTCATTTAACTTCTGCAGTGCTGACGGGGACTAAGCAATGGATCAAGCTGGCCAAAGAGGCTTCTAGGAGCAGCTCTAGCATGAAACCAGGTGGAGGAATGTGATCCAGTAACTCTCCAGGGAATAACATCATTCTGTACTACTCTGCATGAAAGAAAAGAGGACCAGCTTTGCCTTGCTAAAGAAAACATGTGAGCCTGCAGGAATAATATGAAGGGGATGGATTTATGAAAAATACTCTGCAGCTGAGCTGAGGAAGGATAGTGTTGGGCTTACCATCTTCTTTAGGCTCCTAGCTGTCTGTGCTAAAATGTTTTTCATACCAGCTGCTCTTCTCACCTGGAGCTATCACCACTGCTCCGTGGCAGGGAATTGTCATTGCATGTCACATAGCTGGCTGATGTGGCAAAAGTAATTGATTTTGGGATGTGCAACTGTTTGTCCCGTCCCTTGGGCTTGCTGTCTGGCTTAACCTCAGAAGCATAAAGCAGAAGTACATTGTAGTGTATTGTATTGTGCTTGACATATGAAGACCTCAGCAAACCAGAAGTCTCCCTGCCTGCATTGTGTGCCCATCAGCATTTCCTGACTGATGCAGTCGAGCCCCACATGGCTGTCTTACAAGAACAGGTATGTGATGAATACAAATATTTGGACAGTGGCCAAAATGCAAGAAAAAGACTATTTTTTCCTTCTTTAGTGACTCTGTATTCAAATTCTTGTAGCCTCTTCCTTGCATGCATGCATGCATGCAACTCTGCTCCTGCAAAAGGGCAAGTCAGCTTTTGGCCATTGCTCAGCCAGGGGGCACCTGGCAGATGTGCTCTGTGCTGGCTGCTGTCACCACCAGCACTGAGAAAGGGAGCCTGGGTGGTGTAGGGAGGTGTGGATAAGGACAAGTGGCACACTCCATAGAATGTCTGCACACAAGTGAATATGGAGAGCATCCTTGCTCCCTTTGCCCCAGCCCTACACTGAATTGATTTAAAGCCCTGCAAAATAGCCTGGTAATTTTGGGGTTATATTTCATCTGAGCAAATGACAGTGAGTTGGTCCCACAATCATGCTGGAAATACCATACTATCTCTCTTTTCTCTCCTTCTCCTCATCCCACCTGTTGTTTGCTTTTTGTTGGGTTTGTTTGTTTGTTGTTTTTTTTTATTTTTTTCACTTGGCATGGGAGATTTATCATATTTGGGATACAGATTTCTGGGACCATGAAAAGCACAAGAAAACTTAAAAAATGTGATTGAAAGCTCAAAATTCAAAATCTCATGCTCGGTCAAAGAGGAAAGTCTGGGCAATTAGTGAGTGCCAGTGATCTGATTTTTTGAAGTTGAGAGCTATCTTAGTGGAACAGACTCTGCTTTAAAGCAGGTAAAATGCATCACCTCAGAAACACTTCACACTGACAGGCATGAGATCAGTGCAGACTGGTAAAATCTGTCCATGTTTTCCCTTGGTGTTTTTCTTGAGTGCAAGCTTTTGTTCTGGTTTTATTTTAATTAGTCCCTCATAGTGCTGCTCTGACAGACTAAATTAGGTGTCACTAATAATATATTCTGTAAATGCAAACATTTTGTCTGTACAGAAATCCTCTGTGATCAGGCTGTGATTGTTTTCCATGTCTATTCACTGCACATAATTATATAATAATTTCTAGAAATAAATACAAACTAGTGGGTAGATCTTAAGCTGTGCCATTTCTCAGTTGTTACTCCCAGGCTGTGACTGGCCATCTAGTCAAGACAGGACAAGTCAGTCTACTGCTTGTTCAAGTGACAGACATGTTTCCTGTGGGGGATAAGGAGCAGCAGTGAGCAATTCAATCCATTTAAAGCTTATCTGTTTATTTGGTAGAGCTGATCATAAAAAGTGCAGGCACTGAGGTTTTTTGCAAACCTTTTCCTACCTGCTGAGTTTCTTAAACTATGATTTTCACCGTGATCCTTGAATCCTCTGTGCTTTCCATGTACCCCAGTTAGGGGGCAAATTCTCTTCAAGCTGATTCCTTTCATCTGAGTCATCTGAGCATTGGGTGAGATACTTGGCATGTTTCAGAACCATCATGTGGATCAAAGGTTTAGCTGGAGCATGAGTTCAAGTTGCAAGCTAACACAACAGGTGTCAAATGAGATTTTAAGATTAAAATGGACCTTTAAGATATTTATAACATTGACCACAGAGTTTCTGATTGTTACCCCTGTCTGGATTCCAGCAGATGGTGTCTTCTTCAAAACAGAGCTTCTGGATTTTTAACCAGCAGACACCAAGAGACAGAGAGCCCACCAATTCCCTTTGTTGGTTGTTCAGGTCCCAGGTCACCCTTACTGTTAAATAATGGTGTACTTTTTACTGATGAAACAATGGAGAACCACCAGAAAACAAAACAAGATTTGATCCATATTTGTGGATTGTATAAAGATCTCTCCTCCTTTTTACCAAAGAAAAAATGCTGTTTCTTACTACTGCAGGTGTTACATATAAAGATGAGGAAAATACCTCTGTTCCTAACCAAATATTTGGTTAGATTTTCCACAGTCCAAAAGGTGGAAGTGGTCACCGTGTTGCCCCTCTCTGCCATTTCATAGTGAGATGCAACGTTAGAAGAAAAGGACCTTTCTATCAAGAAGTTTCATAGGAAAATACTTTCTCCCTTCATACTTGATAGACTTCAAATTTAGAAATTCACACACAATTTAGAAAATTCTAGGTAAATACCAAGTCAAAACACAAGTTTTAATCTGTTTTCTCTTTGATTTTAATCACTGTAAAAAACAGCTTCATGTCTTAGACTGTTTTTTCTTCCCACTTTTTTTTTCCTTGAAAACAGAATACAATGCTGCAGGGAAATAAGACAGGACTCACATTTTTTTCTCGTGTTTTTTTTTAATGCCTTGTTCTAAAATTTTCTGCTTATGAGACCATTTGAAAATATTCCATATGAATAGGAGCTCTGTAGAAATAACAAACTTAAATTTGTCTAGTGGGCTGTTGCCTGAAGAGAGAAAAAGTCTTATTGTGGCTTCTCAGTGGTGGCTGCATTCTCAATAATGAAACATGGAGAACAATTTTCTTACCTTGCATTTATAAAAATCCCTAACAGTAGAAAAATGAGAAACTTAAGAAAACTTCTCAAGTAAGACTTTTAACCATTCTTCAAGCCTCCTAGGCACCAAAGAGCTTTGCAGTGCAATTCCATTATTGTATGAATAAGAGGACTTTAGAAAGCCATCAGATATAGGGGAAGTCTGTGGTTTGTGGCAGGTCCTTTTGGAAATGAGCATCCTTTATCCCTGTGGGACTTTCTATGCTTTTCAAAGGGTGTAGTTTGAGAGGTGTTTGGGATTCAGCATTTATGATAGAATCTGTAACAAAACTCAGCATGGGAACTGCAAGAAGGTATTTAAGTAGCTTGAGTGAGAGTCAGAAACTGGTTTAAAAAGCATTTCCTGAAGGTACAATCACTTCTGGAACCAGAGTAGAAACACTTATGCATATTTCTGCACCCTAGGGCAGTTTTCAAGATTGCAGCTAATGTTAAATCTGAATGAGAAGGGCTTTAATTTTTCTGTTTGATGGGGAGCACTCATTATGCAAATAAGATACCCTTTGGGTAGCTGTCTATTTTCCAAAGATTTTTTTCTTTTTTGGAAGGATGCTCGTTGAAAATGGAAATTTCTACACTGAAGTTATCTATTTAGTAACAGCTTTTTAGCATGCCTGGAATATGTGAAGTGGAACACAATCAGATAAAAGCCCATCCTGGCATGAAAAGAGTTTTGTTTCAGTTCAGCATTGTCAGCGGTGTAACTCCTCCTAGATAGGGAACTTGCAGCAAAATTCCATTTGTCCTTGACCTCTTGGCACAGCTGAAAGTCCTTGGTTGTCTCCTCATCTTCTCTCTGGTGACCAGCTAAATCCCATTATTCTTCTTGGCCTACCTCCACACTATTGGTTTTTGAGGCAGGAATAGTTTGGTTGAGAGCATCCCTGGTGTTATATGCATGGCTAATCCCTGTACTCTGCCTCACAGTACTCTTGCTCCCCTCCTATCATTTCATGTTTTAGGAGGGAGCTCAATCCATTCTTCCTGGCCACCCTTTCCCATGTAGCAGTGCCCTGAGGAGTGCTGGGAGACATGGCCATATGAGAAGTAGGTGGACCTTTTGGGCTATGCGCTCCTTCAGTTCTCCCATCTGGTGGATCCCACAGCTTTTCTGAATGCAGTCATCCATCCAGGCAGCCTTTTTCTGTGCCACTGCACTAGGCAAGAGCACAGTGTTTGGTAGCAAGGGGCCTATTCATCACCATCAAATAATTAATTAAAAGGGAATATGAGGACATAACCCCTGCTTGTGTAACTCACATGCCATGACCAAAGTGAATAGATCAAGAGTATTTTATATCTGATTTTTTTTTTCTTCTGTTAACACTTTCCTTCTTTGAACATTGTAGTCTCAAAAATCTTATGGAGAGCTCAGGGCTCTTAAACCCCATCTCCACCTCAAAGTGGTGGCCCTCCAGGGGCCTCTAAGCAGCAGGCTTTAACCTCTGGGGAATAGACATAATGATCAGGAAATTTGGAAACCAAGAAGATCCTTTTAGTAACTTATTTTAACTTATTCCCCACTAACTTCCTCTGTCTCAAAACACAGTGCTTCTTTTTACATTGCTTCTTGCTTAGATTAAATTGTTTGACTTGGTACCTGTGATCCACAAAGATAGAGCCTTTCCATTCTGTTTTCCCTTCCCAATAGCCCTCATTTCTCATGCTGGGCCAGTGGTAAAACATCTGCTTCCCAACATCCAAAAGGGATTTGTTGTGCAGTGTTAAGGAGAGCTTTCCCCACTGAGTTTGGTTTGCTTAATTACGTAACAGTTTGTAAAATGCTTTGGATCCATCTGGAGGGAAGATCCTCCTGAAATGGAGCTCATTATCCTAACAATGCCAACCAACCTGGGTGAGGAGGGCTGGGGGACCAAACCTCATCTATATGGAAGAGGCAGGACAGAAGATAAGACAGCTTGCTGAGGGGAGAGCAGGTGGCTCTTGTAGGTTGAGAGGGAGCTCTGCTCTCCTGAGGAGAGGAGCAACAGCAGTGCAAGTGCTGAGACTGACAGGAAAAGTTAGTGGAAGTGCTTTCCTGTGTTGCTGGGCACAGCTGCAGCATAGTGCTTTGCTATGCTTAAAGACTCAGTGTTGCTGAGCTTGCAGCTGGTGGTGGGAGAGCTGCAGAGCCAGGCAGAGAAAGTTTTTACACACCAAGCTTCACTTTTCATCCATTTCTGTAAAATGATCAGGTGCAGGAGTTTGGGGTGAAATGAAAGGACATTTTTAGATGAAGAGCACAAAATTAGCTGATGAGCAGCCTGGCACAAGGAGATGGCTTGGTCTCGCTCCTTCCCAAGCACCTTTCCTGTCACATGGTGCTCATGGTTGTGTGTAAGGGTGGTAAAAAATATCTAGGGCAGGGCCCTCCAGATTGGGCCAGGCAGCTCCCAGGGTGATGGTCCATAGCACTCTCTTCACCATTATGGCTGCTTTCTGCTCAGGCTGAGAAGCACTCTGCTGGGCCACTTTCAGCTTAAAGATTCCCAGTCCCTCCTTTCTTTTTTTTAATGCCAGGAAAAGCCTGAGTACAGTGGTCAGAGTCACTTTCTGGGTTTCCAAGTGCATTTAAGAAGGAAGAAGTGCTGTTACCTTGTCAGCAAATCACTTCCCATTTATTCATCTGCCGCAGAGGACAAAGTGAGCAACGGGGAAGGCAGTTGAGGTGGTTGTGGATGGCTGAACCAAAGCTGACCGCTTCATACAGTGGATATGTTCTTTCTGGCATCTGGATTGTGTTTGTCAAAGATGTAGGACCCTTTGAAATCCAGCATTTTATTTTTCTAACACTCGGAATAAATAGACCCTGAAGGAGGGACAACAAGCAAATTGAATCAAAACAGATTTTTCCAAAATATACATAAACTTCCCCTTCCAGTAAGAAAATACCCTAAGGACACTGGATCTCGGCACTAAATCCAAGCCTTTGGAAACAGCCTGCATAAGACAAACAGGGGAAGAAGTAAACCCTGCTGTCCTGCCAAGGTCAGCCACATGCTTCTGGTGCCTTGATACCCAGGGGGAATGCTGGGGTCACCAGGATCCATGTTCCCGTGACACTTCAGGATGAGGAGAGCAAGGACTCTTGGTCTTGCTTGGTTGGACCAAGTGCCACCCAACCTTCTGTCTCTGCAACTGAGCAGGTGCAAATCCCACACAAGATGGTTCTAATCTGTTTTTGTCTAAACAAGAGTGAGGCTTGTTTTCTGAGCTGGGATTCATTATTGTACCATCTCACTTAAAACAAAGCTGTGCTTTCCCTTTTCAAATACACTGCTGGCCTCCTTTACTCTCCCTGCTGATTTTATTCTAAGGGAATACCAGAAACTTTAAGGAGTTTTCCTGTGTCATCACACAATCAGACACTAATGTTGCCAATTTGCACACAAAAGAGACAACTATTGACTTAAGGTGCGATATAAAGAATGGTTACAACTGTGTTTTATGATTGGGTTGGTGTTTTCTCTTTCTTTTCAGAAATGAGTTGACACAGGACTAACACTGGTGACCAGACCTCACACAAATAAACCCTGAATTTCACTGTGCATCCATAGCCTGCTCAGGGGAGCTCCCTTCTCTCTGAATGCAAAAAAGCCCTGAGAATGCATTCATAGGTATAAATACTCCATTTGGAGAGGGAGAAGAGACATCCAACAACTGCTTTTGTGATTTATTTTTTTGAAAAGATCCAGGTGCTTGATTGAAGGCCCAGCAGCTGACATTTCGAAAGCCACAGAGGGTCCTGACCTCTCCACAAAGTACAGTGAAAGGGAGAAGAAGAAATGATACCAGGGTTTGACTTCTTTTTTCCTTTACGCTAAGAAAATGTCCTGGTGTGCTGGCTTCTACAAAGTTATTGGAAAAGGTTCTCTGAAGAAGTGAGGTGGGTGTCAGTACTGAAGAAGGAGACACTGACCTTGTGTCACATTCCTGGGAGTTTACAGAACCCAGGAATAATTGCAGAGATACTCCACGGCATCTGACATGAGCTTTCATAACTCCTTGGAGAGTCACAGACATACTTGGGGTGCATGAGGTCACATTTCTCACTAGTGGGTTAAAAAAGCCTATGACAACCAGAAAGAAATTGCAAAGATTCAGTTTTCCAGGCAGCATCTAATGGTGCCAAGACCTTACGGAGGAATTCATGCACCATAGCCACACATAGGTCTTATGTCACCCCCTGTACAATTCCAGCAGAACGACAGACAGCTTTCTCAGCTGCAAATCAGAGAGACTGCAGAGTGGGATGAAGATAGGAAAGTCCAATCCACAGAGGACAGGAATGAAACTCCATAAATTGCCCATCAAAAGGAACCAAGCTTCTGCTCCATTGCTGTCATACAAAGGTGTGGTGCATGACATAGTTGGGCAATCTCAGTGTCCTGCTAGCCACAGCCCTCAGGTAGGCATTTTCTTGTGTTTGCTCTTCCAGGTGTCCTCACACAACTTTTTGAAGTTATGGAACTGTCAAATTCTGCTTTCCTGGGTGTTTCTCACTGTCTCTACAGCCATAGATGTGAGAAGACTGTAGCTGCTGCAGGATGGGCCCATATACTGCAGAGCAGATGTCACTCCCAGGCAGCTGGGATTGGTCTCTCATATCCAGTGAAGGTTTCTGTCCTTTGCCACAAAATGTCAATTGGGGCTTGATTAGCCAAACTAAAAATGCAGAAGAAAATTCAGCAAAAGAAATAAAATACTATTTGATGAGTAATTCAAACATCAACTGTAATAAAATGTACTACTTTTAAAATGGAAATTCAGCTTCTTTCATGTATTTGCTATCAGTCTTGAGTTCCTAAATATTCATAACCACAGATCTAAGCAAAAAAAGAGCCACCCCTGCTTTTAATACATTGGAAAGTCCAGAGAAAGCCTTTAAGATGGAAATCTAGAATAATTTTACTGAAATTACTCCATATTTATAGCTGACTTCACAGTTCAACCACTTTTTCAATTTTTTCAATTCCTCTTTTCTTTTCAGGTGCATATGCCATATGCCATTCCAAGATACTTTTAAAATGATGCAAATATTTTAGTTTCTTTTTTTTTAATCATTTCCAGGCAGATATATGATACATTTTTATAAGGTAGGTATTAATTCAAATTGATACTAGCGTTCAAAATTCAGCCAATCTTTGTGTAGATGATATCACTTCAACATAATATGCTCAAATTGCATTGCTATCCATAAGCTGAGCAATTAGCAGACGGCCAAAACTGAGGTAAAGTGGAATAACTTCACTGAATACAATTGAACTTGGACTAATTTACCTTAGATATGATTTGGACTATTTTTCCTTTTAGCACCATATTGTCCTGTTTTCTTTTCCATGACACTACTTATGCTGACCTCATAATTTCTTTGAAAAAACCCAGGGTTTTTTCTGCATCCTCTTTGGCAATAATTTCTACAGAATTAGTGAAGCCATGCAAACTGGACCTTCAGCTCCTCTCCTTCACTTTTCTCATCCTCCTCCCCCCCATCTTTAAAAAGGACCTAAATGCATTCTATAGCAAACCAAATACCAGGCAAATATTAAAAAACACACAACAGAGAAATACAGTGACCTGGGTGGTATTTGCAGTTTGGGAGCCAAAAAAACCACAGTTGTGCTTTTTGTAAAAGATTAAATGCTTGATTCTGTTTTCATGGTGTCAGTGGAAGTTCTGCCAGTATTCAACAAGGATGGGAACAGATCCTTAAGGTATTTGATGAAATGGCTTGGCCAAGGATTATAACTTTCAGTATACAAAAGCATACACACAGACTGTGGCCAAAATAAATTCCAAATAAAATACCTCTCTTTGGTAGCTAAGTTGTGGGTAAGATCCTGCTTTGAAACCTGGGCGTTGTGTATAAATGACTGAACAGGCTTAGTAGAAAGGGCACAGAATGACATTTTTGCCCGGAATATTTGACAAAGTATGCAAATTTTGCCATACAATATAGGCTGATCTGCAAGGGTACTGGTAACACAAGAAGGGGATATGCTAAACCAAGGGAATTAAAGTGGAACTCAGTCATGTCCTATAAACCTGAGCTCCATCTGCAGAGGAAAGCCTCTCTGCCCCTGAACTGTCTCTGCTGTGTTGGCTAGAATATTTTTTTTCAGGAATTATGTTTTTGATAAATACTTTTCTCGATGTGGTGCTCCATGTGCTGACTAAACACCTGTTCTGACTCAACAGGAGGGGAGGTGTGAGGGCAGGAAAGAATAGGCAGAAAGTTTTTGACGGAGAGCTTAAACTGACTTAGGCAGCAACCTGACTGGCTTGCAACCTGAACAAGCGTCTCTCAGGGTATTTGTTCCCAAAACAATCAGAACTCACAAACAGTGAACAAAAAGGCACTTTTCTCCAGAAACCTTTTCTGTCTCATATCTCCTTTTCATGCTCTGCTCATCTTCCCCACCAATTACACAATGGAAACACTTGTTTAAAGTCATCTCTTCCAATTTTGTTAAAGATTGCAAAATCAATGGCTGATACATCTCTCTTTCTATCTGTTAGTATCAAGCTGGCTGAAACCTCTCAGTCCTACAAAGAGACAAGAAAGAGTTAAGACAGCTTCAGTCTCACCTGTCCCTTCTTGCTGGCTTTCCTCATCTAAACCAGGGAAAGTCAGATCCTCCTGGCAGGTGACTGTTAGCAAATATTAGCATTTGTAAAGTAATGTCTTTGATATACTGTGACAGCTGATGCTCTTGCCTTTCCCCAAGGTATTTGTTTGTGTACTGTAAGGGACAATGTGTTTGCAGAGAAACCTTGGCAGGCCATTTGAGTGCTCACATTTCCTTCTCTCTGAACTCCACACCCTTCACGAAGAATGGAACAGGAAGCAGAGCAGCTGCATTGTGTGCAGGGGCAGCATTGCAGGAGTCAGTTATGTTGATGTCCTGGTTTCGGTGGGACAGGATCGCAGGCCAGACATGGAGGAGAGGACATCAGCAGCCCTGAATCAGCTGAGAGTTCCAGGCAGGGTCCTGGCCCCTCTGGTGACAGGTGTGTCCCATAGCACTTACCCCATTCTGGTTATAAAGGGGGAGATGTGCTGAGGGATTCCCCTGCCTGGGGCTCCTCCTGCTTGGTCTGCTGCTCCTGAGGACTAGGCTGAGTGTAAGCTTATATACTTTATCTTGGTGTTCGGAATAGTTGTTTTGTTTCATTAAATCTGTTTGTATTTCAACCCATGGGTTCTCTCTCCTCTTCCTGATTCCCCTCTTTAGCTGAGGAGGGGTTGTCAGCTGGGAGAGCAGCTGCTTCAGTTTGGCTCTGTGTAGGGGCTAAATGGAGACAGTTTGTTGTAGAAGTGCTATCCATCCCCAAAGAGGTGGCTGTGTATTAACAGTCTGTACTCAAACTGTGTAGGAGATAACCTTGGTCTATGGCCTGTCTGCTATAGCATCTCACCTGGCACCTGGATAGCTTCACCTCGGGAGGTTTTGTTGTATTCCAGCTTTGTTCCCAAACTGATTTTCTGTAGGGTCAAATGTGCCCCAGAGCAGTAGGCAGGAGGGACCAAGAGCACAGCTTCTGGCAGACCATATAGGCCAGAAGCTTATCTTAGTTTTACCAGGGTCCTGCACCCTTTGGTTAGTCTGCAGTGAAGGTTACTACTGAGAAAATCCCCAGAAAATCTGCATGTGGTTATGCTAAAAGTTGGGCTAGTTTATTGCATGTGAGTCAGCATGTAATAAACACTTTTGGCAGTGTAAAAATACAACAGTAGCCCTTTGATTGTACAAGAAAATGTGGGATTTTTTCCATCTCTACTCAACTTTAAGTGAAAACAATAGCTCCTGCTTCTCCTTAATATATAAAAGACTCACCAGCTTCTGTGGGAAGAAGCTGTCAGGTTTTCTATTGTACAGCAGGAAATATTGCATGGATGTTATTAATGAAGTGAAAGAGGCAGAAAGTACAGAACTGAACTTGCTCAGGAAAAAGGATCCTAGAATCCTAATGTGTGTTTGTATGAAAACAGACAAAAGATATCATTGTAGACAAAAGCACAACTTTCTTATGAGAAGTACTGGCTACAGTTTTGTTTCTCATTAAGTAAAAATAGTTTGGTTTTTTTTTTTTATTACTTTCTTAATTTCCTTTTTGAGTTGGAAGCAGAAGTGCTTTGTGGCCAAACCACATTCACAGCAGGGTGATTAAGTGCCATTGCAGCCTTGTTGTTGAGCATACTGTGGGGGAGAACTGCCAAAGCTTTTGAGTAAACAGATATAGGATGCAGCTGGCTCAAGAGTATAGAAACGAGTGAAAAACTGTCCCTGTGCTGCATCATGTAAATTCAATTCCAGTGCAGTTGTGCAACAGTATGGCTGTGTCGTGATAGATAGAGTTGTCTCTCAGAAGACTGCCTTCAGCAGCAGAAATCCATCTTTGCCTAGAAGGACCAGACCATTAGACACTGCTGCCCCTGTGACAAGCTGTTTTGGGAGGAGACTGAGCAGTGTTCTGGTTAGTTTTGGAGAAAGGTCTGCCCAGATGACTACAGGACCCAGCATAAGGGGAAAATATATTTTCTATCAGTCTTTGCAGGGAAATCAAGAAGGGAAAAGCTCCTAATGTTCACCCAGGCCTGGGGTGATTAGAGGGCATGGTGGCTGGTGGTACATTGCTAACTGCTGTAAATCCATGAAGCCCATAACACTGATAACATTGTTCTTTGGACAGTATGTTTCATTTTCTGCATTTGCCAGTTGGGTGTGTTCCTTGAAAATTACATTTGCTTGGAAAGAAAAATATAGTCAAATAGAGGAAAGAGTGGTAAACACTGTCAGCACTGCAAATAGGGTTATGAGAAAGAGAATGTAAATAATTTCAAGTAACTGGCTTTTGGGAATCAGCCTTTTTCTTCTCTCTAGCTGTCAGCAGCTTGGAGGAAATGCAGGAACAGAACCTGGGCTCTAAAGCTGTCATGGTGAGGACTTTGGGTAGACAGAAAGGATTCCTGTTTAACCCCAGGTTTGTGACAAGTACATAATCTAAATAAATGCACAAACCCTAAAGAAAAAAGAGCAAAGCACGTGCTTAAATACTTACTGAACATGGATCTAAATCCCCAAATGGACCAGAGGAGAGAGAGCTGGAGAGATATTGCAGACACCTTTTACAAAATTTAAGCTATTCTACTTGTTTCTGACTTGAAGCTAAATGATTTCTAAGAGTGCAGTGCATTTATGTGGCTCACAGGGTACCAGTGTTACATTTGCAGTGGCTCTGCTTGTCCAACAACCCCAATCAGTATGAGGATGGCAGTGAATGCAGGAACTTCAGTGGCATTGAGACTTGATAAACTCTGCACTCTAGAGACCCGAAAGGGAATAGATGTCTAATTCATGAGAAACTCTGAAATTCTGACATCTTTTTATCCTGAATCACCGCAGATTAACATATTTCAAAATTTCATCTTTGAAAATCTGTTACTTTGGATCACACCTTTTCCAATATTCTCTCTAAATTTACACTTTGCATCACTTGATTTATTGTTGTACAAGATGTCCCATGCTTCATTTCCATTTTTGATGTTCAATTTTACTGAAATCAATGTGTTCCCACGAAAGAAATTTAATTTGGCACATTTTCTGACAAAAAGATATGTTTCCTTAGAAAATCTTTAACTAGCTTTAGACTTCAGCATACAAATGTGATTAATCAAAAAAGCAATCCAAAAGATTGCTCTTTGTAATGCCAGCAAGGCTACTAAGTGGTGTGTGTGTGTTGCAATTACAATCAAGCAGAGCAATTAAGCTGGAAAATAATAAGGCCAACTGCTTGTACTAAGTTGAAATACATTGATTTTCCACTATATGCTCCTCCTTAGAAAGGATCCAGAGTGTTTTGGGTTCAGAGAATCCAGTCCATGGGCATTAAATACTTAAAAAAACTCTCAAAAAGAAAGTTTTTCCTTTCACATTGTTGTTTCATGGCTCAGGAATATGTCTATGTAAGGTGTGGTAAATTGGGCAATTGGAAGTTTCCCAAGATGAGGCTTTAGAAAATTACATAAAGTGCTTTTAATTTGCCTTGGCCTAACAAACAGGCATGTGAAATCCAGAATTTCAAATCAACCTTCAAGAAATGTAAACTGGTTGATGCAGGATTGGCTTTGATATGATAAAAGTTTAAAAAATTAGAAAGTCTAAAGTTTGTATCAGATTAAATGCTGATTGGGTGCACAGCTTCTTAGCTGTACCTTCCAACAGAGATGGATTCCCATGAAGTATATATTGTTCTCCTGTGTACCAGCAAGAGTGAAAAAACCCCAGATGGACTGATTTTTTATTGGTGTCCCTAGACAAAAGGCAGGAGTGCACCAGTTCTCCTTTTCCTGTTCAGAAAAATTCCTTTTGCCCTTTTTGGAATCTAAACATCATTACATGGCATATAGTGTGTCTTGTTCATTTCTGAGCCCCTCTGCTGCATTTTTAGTTAGATTTTGCTTATCCTCTACACTGCAAACTAACTATAGTAGGGCCCTTTATTCATCTGTAGCACTGAATATGTTCCTTTTTTTATTATTTCAGCAATGATTATAATTTATCTCATGTTTATAGTAAGTTGGATTTCTTTTGTCTTTGCAAGGGGGAGGGTATCATGGAAGATAATGAGAAAGTGAAGTTATACCTTGGTATGACCCTCACATTTTGAAAACATGTGAAGATAGAGAAATAATACACAAAATATGTTAAACATTTAAATAAAACAGCCCAGCATAATTTCCCAAATACTACAAAATTTACCACAAATCAATCAAGAAGAAAGTTTCTTTGTTGCTATCTGGGTCAGTACCAAAGCAGATGTGTGGATTTCTGCAGGAAGGCTGGCTCCAGGAAAACAATCAAGGCTCAGTGAGGTCCATCTAGCTCCACATCCTCCCTCTCATCAGGGCCAGGGAAGGATTTCAACAGCAGTTCCTATAAGGAGTGATGAAGCTTCTAGGTATATTCTTATTTCTTTTCCAAGCTAGGGAGACTCTGGATCATTCATCCTCTTCACACGTAGAAATTCACCCTTCTTAGCATTTGCTGTTAATTTTGTAGGACTACTGCTCAGCCTGTGAGATGGCCACACCACTTCCTGTACTGAAAGCACCAGAGAGTTAATTAAAGTCAGTGAAAAGGAACAGGTGAATACACTGAGTCTGGATCTAGCTTGCTTTATGTAATGAAATTGAAAGGTGATTAACTATAATCAGGTTGATAAGCAAACCTATTAAATCAACAAATTATGGCATGTCCACAAGTGACTCTATGAACGAAGGCCTATAAGGATATAATTTAAAAGTTTTTAAGTATTACTTTTTAAATATATGCTTTAGTTAGGATCTAGAAAATATGCAGTAAATAATGACTAGCTTGTCAAGTGCCCGTAAAATGTATTAATCCTCCTGTGAATGATAAATGTTCTGCAAATGAATAGAGGCTGAAAATCAAGGATCACATGTTCTACACACCTTTTGATAAATGTTCTTCCTATTTCCAATAATCTTTGATACATGAAACTGGATAATTTATTCCCAGTAATTTCTTTTTGTTCTCATGAGTATCAGCTCCTCACTTTCTCTATTTGTTCCTACAGAAACACAGTGGAGGTCAGATCAGGATCAGGAACAATAGGCAGAATAAAAGTTACCTCTAAGTCCAGATCAATAGCATGGGAGCTGCTTGGTTAGACCACAAAGTGGGTGGTAAAGAACCACGCATTGTGTCTTTTATTCTGTGGAAATTCTGTACCTCTCTACTATGAATAATATCATTTTGTCTTTAATTCACACAATGCTTCAGCAGCATATATTATTGCTGTGAGTAGGAATGGATCATGTTATATTGTTTGTGCTCTACATACCAAGAAAAATGAGCAAGTTCTGAACGTGTGGACTTGGGATTTATACTGCATGAAATACAGATTAGAAAGCTATCAGCAGAGAGAATTTTTTTTTTATTTAGGTAACTTTTCAGAAGTTCATAGTTTCTTTGCATGATGTTATTCATCTGTTCACTTGTCAAGTTAAAAAAAAAATTCTGGCTAGGACATATGTAGCTCAGAGTTGTAAGTTTTTCTCTATTCTCATCTGCAGATTTATTTGTATTTCATATAGAATTGATTTGGTCCAGTTTAGTCCAAATAAACAAGGAGGACAAAACTCCAGAACTATACCTTTGTATTTTTGCAGGTGGTTAGGATTCTGCACCAGCCATCTTGGATATTATTCTCCTGCCACTCTTTCCTCCTAATAGACATTTCTCCTTCACAAAATATGGTCTATCAGAAAATAAACAGTACACTTCTTCACTATAGAAAACAGAAATATAGGTGACGAGAAATCACCCTGGTGCCACGTGCTACAGGCATGATCATAAAGAGAGGAATGGGGCCAAAAGAGATGTCACCCACGAATGGACAGAAGTAGGAACGAAAAGATGGGCTTCAAAGATCTAGCTAGAATGCTGTAAGGTGCTTGGTTCTAAGAAGAGATTTAGAAGTCTATCTTGGAAGGCTGAGGGCAGTGTATGCTTTTTCAGGGTCACTGTTAAGGTGAGGGGATTCTTGGGAATGAAGAGCTTTAAGATGCTTGGTAAGTGGGGACTGGAGCTGAAGTGACTCACCAGGACGAGAGAAATCTGCAGAGCCTGCTGTCCTCAGGAAGATGAGTAGTGAACTCCCTTGGGAGCTGGAGGAGAGATGTCAGGGTTGATTAATGTAAAACAGGATTGGTAGGCCGAAAAACAAAGGATCTGAGGTAGAGAAGATCCCCTATGTAAATCAAATCAAAGGTCATTTCTTTCCCTGGCTTATATGTCATTTCAAAGGGAAGCAGCTTGTGCAGTACTACGAACAGTGTGTACTCTGTACCACACTGTACGGCTGGGAAAGTGTCTCAATGATATTCAGACTGCAGAAACTAATGTTTATTCCCAGTTTTCACTCAAGCTGTTTCAGCTAAATATATTGCAGGACTGCAAGAAAGTCTATGATACAATAATAACCACCTTCTTTCCTTTTACAGAGTTAATGGGATGATTTTAAGTGAATTTTCCCTCTAAGTAATAAATTTCTTCAGGGATTAACAATTTTTTTGCTTAGGTAGAACATTTATTCCCCAGTGATGGACCACTTTGATCATTAGAATAAGCTGCCACTACAGAGTGTTATCACATTCTCTATCATTTATTCAAGGTTGTTTAAAGACGACTAAACCTCTTATGAATATTAAGTATCCAGACATGCTTTTTTTTTTACTACCTTCAAACTATTTCTGTGAAGGAACAATGACCTTTCTCTTATCAGTCCTTCTATGTGTAAAAGCAGATTTTGTCATTGTTCTTTCAGCTGAGACCAAAGACCAGGGAGCTGAAAATGGAAGATGTGGGGGTCATTCACAACATGAGGAGTCTTTTGCTGATTCCTTCACAGGTGAGTGTCAGCAGCTCAAACAATCAGGGAGGAGGAAGAGGGGAAAAGAAGAGGAATATGCCTGGGCTGCTCTGAAGCAGTCCCATTGGTGCATGTGTTTGCAAACTAACAGGTCACAGCAAAGCACAGTGACCTGGAAAAGTCAGTGCAAGGATGGACCCAGGATGATCCACCCTGCTTTTATCCACAGCCAGTATTCCCTGGGGAGAATGCACATTGTGATCAGTCCCCGTCAGAAGGGTATAATATAATAGAACAATAATCTAGATTGTCTCCCAATGAGCTATACACAATGAATGCTATGTGGAGAAATCCATCTGCAAACTACTCCTACATCATGTGCTTATGTTTATAACCATTTGCATATATAATATTCCACCTTCCTTTTACTACACATCACGATCTTCCCTCTGGCATCTGCCTTTTGCCTGCAAGATTCCAGTATAGTGAGAAATACATTAGGTGCAGGAAAAAAAGCTCCACTGTGGACTGTGAACAAGAAATGTTGTACAACTTAAATCCTATGCCTTAAATCCTAATTTGTAGAGTAGCTACCCATGGAGTAATGGTTGTCTGCCATGGGGTGAGAGATGGGAATGGCTTCTCTTAGTGTGCATCCACCTGCTGGGATTAAACAGAGTGTGCAGTGGGGTCCAGATGCATGAGGCCCTGCAGTGACAGCCCTCTGTGGGAAGCTCTGCCCTGCAGATTTGCCAGTGCTCCCCACTGTTTTCAAACATAGTTATATCTGAATCGTGATGTAAAGCCACGGTGACTCCCATGCAGATGTGGTACAGTTTGCTCTGTATCAGAGCCAGTATTGTACTGCTTCCAAAGTACATTGGGAACCCTTTGAGCAGCACATGTTATTATTATACAAATGAAATTTCTGTACAGTATCACCTTCACTATGAATAGGACTTGGGAGAATAAAACACACACGTTGGCTGCTGCAATTTCTTGTTACTATAATTAATAAGTAATCCTTGAAAAAAGGTGACTCCAATTTTTTTTTGGTCATCTATCAAAGTAGCTCTGGCATCATTTCACCTCTCTGCAAAAGTTTAGGAAAACAGGGGGATGGGATTCTCCTGCCACTCTGGGCAGGAGATGGGATGGGATTTTCTGCCGTTTCATAGTGTACTCATGGGCTGATTTGATTAAATTTCTTTAAGGAAATTATTTTTGTAATACTATATTCTTGGGGACACATTTATCCTTTTGGAGAGCTGATTTTTAAAGCCTGGATTATTTCCTTGCTCTGTCATGCAGTATGTCCCCCAGCAGTGAGCTGAAGGTGAGCCACTGGTGCTGTATGCCTTGTCCTGGTTGCTCTTGGGACTGCCCTTTTGGTGTTGTTGAAGTGCAGCACTGGGCTCAGGGAGGAGAACCTGCACTGGCAGGGTGTGTTAGCTTGGTGAAGCATGTTATTTGCTCAGTAACAGCCCCAATTAGCCCCAGGTTACTGACTTTAGCCTTTTAAAATGCACTAGCTACAGGCAAGTGCCATGACCCTAATTACCACAGATATGTTCATGGATCAGAAAGTCTGCAGTCACAAGTCTTCTCCTGACTAATCATTAGCCAGGAGGAACATTGTGGAGCTGCCACTGGTTCATCTTGGGTTACTTTAATGGGATGCCCATGTGGCATATTCATTGTTCCTTTCATCCTTAGACAAATTCTCAAAGATTAGTGAAACCTGAGAGGACTTTTCAAAACAGAAGTTGAGCTTGAAAATACTTCGGGGTGCAGCATCTGTTCCCTTTCCCCCATCCTTAGCAGTTGTTCCATTAGCACAAATGTAATGATGAGCAATTTTTTCATGCCTAATTCCCTAGGAGTTTTGGAGACTTGACACTGCAGCTAAGTGTAGCCTGAGAAAGACCCACCAATCAGTTTGTGTTTATGCTATGGTCTTTGCAATAGCTTTCTGGGCTCCTTTCAATACTGAGAGAGGGAAGGAAGAGTAAGACATGTTTACAGGTGAGTGAGACGAAGAACACCCCTTAAGTCTGTGAGTCCTTTCTGCTCCTCTGACTGTCCCCTGAACTACAAGCCCAAAGGGAACTTGAACTTCTGAGACCTTTTGTGTGAGCATTCCCTAGGAGTTCAAGGAGAATGGAGGCTACTTCAGGGTACAAGCAGTTACAATTCTGCCTTGATATATGCCCAAATTATTGTACAAGGCAAGAGATCCTCAACTGTATTCCTGGTGGGACAAATAATTTCCAGAGTGCTAGGTATTTCAGTAAATGAGGGGGCTTTCTGATGTGATCATCTAACATTTTTCACTGGAGTACATACACTTGGTTGTATTTGTAGTTGGATCCTATTTTGTATCACCAGGAAATGTGTTCCTTTAGCCGTGCAGTAAATTAAGAAAACATACACATATCTGCAGAGTCATTTATATAAGCACTACAAAATTGAGATTGTCAGGAACCCTTGCATTAAAACCTTCATTCCTGATTAGAAGATGGCATGCAGAGTACTTCAACCCACTTTACACTTCAAATCAAGCTATTATTAGGGCATCTGTCCAGTCACGCTTTCACGTGCTGAGAGCTGGAGATGGGTTTAAGAGATGCAACCATGATGCACCCAATATAAAATTTCAACTAAAAGTGTGATTTTTGTTAAACATATCCTGAAAAGAAAAAGTGAATCCTGCTTTTGCATGGCTTGAACAACACTGTGTAAATCAATGTGACTCAGGAGACTGCCATTTTCCCTTCAGCCTAACTTTAACTCCCACATGGAATCTGGCCCATGTCACATGCCTGTTGGGTTAATGTAATGTGCAATGCACATGGAATTCATGCTCATTTGGAGCAGAGGATATAGCCTTTGGGATACTAGAAGCAGGTTATCTTATTATTTAAGAGGAAGGACCAGGAAATGTAGGGTGGGATTTGCTCATCCCCTTAGTGCTGGGAAAACAAATTCTGTGATGAAGAGCTTTGCCAAAATGATCAGGGAGTCTGGGTTTCAGAAGGGCAACACAGACAACAGGACTACTCCTGGGAGATGGGTCGGCAGAGGCAGCCAGGACCTGCTGGAGACCACTTGTGAGTGGCCACACGGGAGCTGTCAGCCAGGCCTGACTGAGCTTTCAGTAGCCTTGGGAATGAGCAGACCTCAGTTTGATGCAGTGGTCACTGATTTGAAGAACTTTTCAGTGAGCTTTAGAACCCTGCACTGTTGTACTGGAGATCACCCAATAAGAAAAATTACTTTTCCCTAGTGCTCTCAGTATATTTCATCATCATTTATTACTGCAAGATCTGCTCTCACCCCCACCAAATCAGAGCCCTGCAGTCATCTATGATGTTGCATTTCTCTACAAAGAAAATCTGCTCTTTTTGTTGATGGTAACACACACTGTGTTATGCTTGGTTGAGCATTTAGACTTGTTTCTTCTACCTCAGCTTCCATGGAGGTGTTGCTTATGTGATAGGTAGTGTATTGCTCATGTGTATCTAGCAAAATCACAGGGATTATAGAAACAAGAAAGTGTTAAAAGGAACAGTACTTTTGTTTCTTTTATTCCTAAATTTGAAGTGGTTTTAATCTTACAAAAATGCAGGATCTAAAAATGCATGAACTGAATATACAGCCTACCATGACTAATATTTTATAAATACTCAGATGAAGACAGATTGAAAAATTGCTGGAGTCAAACCTATGACATTAAGCAAGTTCTCTTACATGCTCTCTCTCTTGAACATGACAGAGTAAAGGGGAAACCACACTGTCTTTTCTTTGCAGATGTATGATATAACGATTAATAAATAAATAAGAAATCGTTAAATAATACTTAAATTTTAAATAAATATCTGTAGACATTTGTGCAGCTAATGCTCATCAAAAAATGAGCAA
Organism: Florisuga fusca; assembly: GCA_038090715.1. NCBI lineage: Eukaryota > Metazoa > Chordata > Aves > Apodiformes > Trochilidae > Florisuga > Florisuga fusca. The sequence continues at coordinate 2,435,823 of JAAWXA010000010.1, read as the reverse complement.
AGAAATTTATTTACTGCAGCCTGTTCTTCAGCCATGGCTTATTCACTGTTGTCACTTCTACTCGAAGGGTGATTTGTTCTGCGTCTTTTGCAACACCATTTGTTTTACATTTGAAATGTCAATGGTAACTGAGGTGTCATCTGTGAAATGTCAGCAAAATGAAGTCCAGAAAGCCATCAGGCTGGTAAGAAAAGGCCTCTGATCTTAAAGTGAGACTGGACTCTGCAGATTGGTGTTGGGATGCTATGTTTTGCTCCAGCATTTGATTTGTATGGGAACACCTGTGCTAGAGTTGGGGGTCTCTTCATTATTGATAAGAATGCCTATTCATCAGCACAGCCCCTTCCTTGTGATGTGATTGCAAGCACAGGGTGCTTCAAGGACAGGTAGTGTGGAGGGCACTGACCTCTGGCTGCCTCTTCTCTCTAGGTAAATCTGCCTTTGTGTAGGACAGACCTCAGTGGTCCAAAGATGCACGCTGGCAACATGGCAAAAATTCATAAAGTTGCAAGGCAGTAAGACAGAGCCCCCCAGGCCAAACTGCAGAGCTGCAAATCAGGGTGTGATGTAGAGGTCAATTGTAACAGTAGAAAGGGAAACCAACACTGATGGTTCCCATTAGTCCTTGCTGAGATTTCTCCACCTGCCCACTGAAATATCAAGCAGTACAGTTTTGATTTTTGGGGAAAGGGAACATGCTGGAGGAGGTTTCTCCGAGACCCCCATCCCCATGCAGGGCATGTGCTGACATTGTCACAACCACAGCCTAAAGGAAAAAAGCTGCCACTATGAAGAAAAAATTTATTCTATTGAGAGTAGTCAGGGTTGCAATAGTTAACTGCTGCCTAGCCCAGTGTGTAGGCTTCTGCTCCTTTCTTTCAATAAGGCAGAATTGTAAAAGCAGCAAGTGTGTCACTTTTAGAGTACTTTGAATGTATTATCCAATGATTTGACAACTTGGTTTTCTTAGGGGTTATGTTGCTAATTATCTCTATTTTAATATTAATGACTTGTTTTCTTATGGGAATTCTCTACGCTTTAAGAAAGAAATAGAAATGCAAATAGTTGTTGGTTTGGAAACTTTCTCAGCCTCACACTGTCAAAAATCCTATGGAATCATAAGGATTTGAACTTCCATGTACTAAAATCTGAGGGAAAAGTTCATATATGTCCTGAAAAAAAACCACTGTGGAACTAACACTGCTTTTCATACTGCCAGCTTATGTAATGTTTTCCACAGAGTGTGTAATAAATGATAACAGAACAAGGCACTAAGAGATAACATAGCTTGCCAAAAGTGTGCAGACATAACCAAATTAAGATATTGTGCATCCTTGAGTTTTCAGGCTACCTTGGCAACGCTAATGAACTTTTAATGGTTGAATAGTCTAGAACAGTTTCAGCTTTCTTTTTTTAAACAAACTTTGAGCAACCTTTACTCAAATTAGTCCCAGTCTCCTACCTCTTCTTATTTTTGCGATATTTTTTTTTCCCCTTCATTTGGACTCAATAATGAATTGTTTCCTCTGATTCATGGGTAGAGAATACTTTCTCAAGTCTTTTTTTGGTTTGACACTGAAATGAACCCAGAATGGAAATCCAAACTGAGTCAGCCTTCACATCAGTTTCTGTGAAAGAATCACCCTTATTTCCAATTATCCAAAGCAGTGACTGCTAAAGTATTGATGCTTCTAAGCTACAGACATCAGAAATTAGTTACTGAGGCAAATTGCCTTGCTGTGCTTCCATTTTCAAATGTAATTCTACTGAAGGGACACCTGATTTTCTCATTAAGTCCTTTTTTCAAAGGGCAAATCAGCATGGAGAACTTTCTTGGATGTGCAGTGCTGTTACGCAGTGCAGTTTTATGGGCTAGGAATTAAAGAACTCCAAATACTGTGGTTCTATTTGAGGCCACTATTTGATCTCCCTCTGAACAGGTCTTCTGAAAGGATCTTGGTTTAACAAGACCAGCTGATTGGCCTTGACAAGTACAGATTTTTTGGCTCCAGTAATGACTGCAGAATCAGTATGGAGAAGTGCAGTGATTACAAGCAAGGTTTGTGGATGGAGTCCAGAGCTCAGACAGACTGTTTCTGGTGCTTATAGAACATTTCAGATGGAAAATCAGTGAAGGATTTGTAGGCAGAGAATAAGGTTTAGCCTTGTGCTTCTAGCTTGTGGAATCAGGCACCTAATTGTCCATAAAATGTCTTCGGAAAAAATGAGAGTTACAAATCAACATGGGTTTTTTTTGGCAGCTCCCGTATACTGTTAGAGACACAGCACAGACAATCATGGACTCAGTGCTATCTGCCAACACCTCAGATGTCTATGTATGCCAAAGAAGAAGCTCAAACCCTATTCAGCATGTGTAGCTCCTTGAAAGTAATCGATTTACTTTCCTATTTTCTATTTAATATCAGACATTTTCTTTCAGTGCCTTAGTTAGGACATCTGTAAATATGGATTGGCTATTACATGTTGAAGTAATAGAGCAGTAATTCTTAATATATTAACTTTTTACTGAAGGGAAGCCATTTCCCTATTTGAACCAATTCTTTACTAAACTTGGGCTTAGAATCTTGGTTAATATGTAGTGCAAAAGAAATTACTGTTTTTTGGTTGGGGTTTAGGTTTTTTTTTTTTGGCCCTGCTTCTTCAACAGTACTGTTGAAACTTTTCATGTTTTGAAAATTATTATTATTTTTTTGATCAGCTGAGCTGGTGTACTGCAATATACTGGCAATGGAAATGAAACCTAAACTCTGTCATTGGTATCTCTACGTATCTCCATTAGCCAGGTTAGTTGTATGTCAGCTGACTTTATACAGCTTCTTTCTGAGTATGTGACTAAGGTTATTCCCTAAGAGCAGGGCTCTTGAGGGAGGAAAGTTGAACCTGTGCAAAACATACAGGATAGGAAGTGGGACACTACTGTCTATAAACAAACTGCCTAGAATATGTCTTATTTAATATCTAAGATGTCTGCAATAATCCTTTATAAACTGCATGATAGGATGCAGTTCCTGGTATGATAAAGTAGCTATGCTGTGCATCTGAGAAAATCCTTCCCAAGATGTTGCCTTTCTTTTAGTTCTCTGAACCCTTCAGAGAATTTATATTAATTATTAACTTTCCCAGTGGATGGTGACAGAATAAAGCACAGAGTCATGCATCTCTCTGGTGTATAGTCCCACAGAGAGAGGCAACCCAGACTCTGGGGATAGGATGCCAGTGTTACTTTATGCATGTTTAATTTCTAATGCTTCCATCAGGGATCTGCTTCTGGTTACTGTCACACACAAAACTGCACGTAAAGGAAGTTTTGGTCTGCTGAACTTGTTTGGTTTTAGGTTCTATCTCCATGAAATATATTAATCCATCCATATCTATCTATAGCTATATATATCATCTACATCTACACGTATATCTATCTATATCTATGTATCTATATCTATATCTAACTACAAATATAAAAAAATTTAAATCTAAAAAAACCCCCAGAACCCAACTCAAAACTAATTAAAACATGTAAGGGGGATTACATAAAGTAACTGTTAAATTCTGGAGACTTTTTTCATACATCTGGTGGAAGCAGGTAAATTTTTTTCCAAGGCATTTCAAAAGCAATGTTCTTTAAAAGCTTTTCAGAAATGGGATACAAAAGGGCTGATAAAAAAGCCTATAGGTAACCATATTCTAGGATTTCAAGTCAAACCCACTCAACAACCATCCCAAAGCCCTACAATAGTAATAATCAGAATTCAAAACTAATGCTATCTATTGAAAGTCCTTCAGATTATTACCCACTTCTGGTCTTTCAGGTGGGTAGTGATGATCTAATGACAAGCAGCACCCATTCCATCAAGAGAGACTTCAAAATCTTGGGGCAACTGCTAAAGGGATCAGGAGCCCAAGTCGTGTTCTCCTCCACCCCCTCTCATGACAGCAACGGATGAGGGAACTAGCAGGAAGATCCAGCAGGTTAACTCATGGCTTAGGAACTGGTGTCAATGGCAGGGTTTCGGGTTCTTTGACCATGGGGCAAATTCCATGCTACCCAGTGTCCTCACATCAAATGGGCTGCGTCTATCTAGCAGGGGCATAAGTACTATAGCCCGTGAGTTGGAGGGGCTGATCAGGAGGGCTTTAAACTTGGCTCTCCAGAGATGAGCCCGAGGATGGAAAGCCCGAGTTAAGAGTGAAATCAACAGCCCAGCTGAAGTGCACATACACCAATGCACACAGTATGGGAAACAAACAAGAGGAGATGGGAGCCATTGTGCAGCAGGAAAGCTCTGATGTAGTTGCCATCACAGAAGTGTGGTGGGTGGCTCGCATGACTGGAGTGCTGCCATGGATGGCCACAAGCTCTTCAGAAGGGACAGACAGGGAGGAGAGGTGGAGGAGTGGCTATATATGTTAGAATCTCTTGACTCTGTAGAACTTGAGGTCAGTAACAATAAGGTTGAATGCCTGTGGGTCAAGATCAGGGGGAAGGCCAATAAGGCTGATATCCTCCTGGGAGTCTGTTATAGACCACCCAACCAGGATGGTGAGAGTGATGAATTCTTCTACAAGCAGCTGGAAGATGTCTCAAAATCAACAGCACTTGTTCTCTTGGGTAACTTTAACCTGCCAGATGTCTGATGGGGACTCTACACAGCAGAGAAGGGGCAGTCTAAGAGATTCCTAGAGGATCTAGAGGATAATTTCCTACACCAGCTGGTAAATGAGCCCAGGAGGGATGGGTCCCCGCTAGACCTTCTGTTCACAGAGAAGGGCTGGTGGGAGATGTAGTGGTCAGAGGCGGTCTGGGGCACAGTGACCATGAAATAACAGAGTTTTCAATACTCAGTGTTGCAAGGAGGGCCAACAATAAAACTTCTGCGCTGGACTTCTGGAGGGCAGATTTTGGCCTTTTCAGAAGACTGATTCAGAATGTACCCTTGAAAACAAAGGGGTCCAGAAGGGATGGGGTACTTCAAGGAGCAAGTCCTGGATGCACGGGAGCAGACTGTCCCTGTGTGCTGAAAAGCAAGCTGGAGGGGAAGATGACCTGTCTGGCTGAACAGGGAAATATTGAAGGAAATTCGGGTTAAAAAGAGAGCTTATGGTCTACGGAAAAAGGGCTCGCTACTCAGGAAGAGTTTAGAAATATAGTTAGGTCATGTAGAAATAAAATTAGAGGGGAGAAAGTCACGATGAACTCAATCTTGCCACTTCCATTAGGGATAACAAAAAGTCTTTCTACAGATACATCGTCTGCAAAAGGAGGGTCAGGGAAAGATGTGNAATCAGTGAAGGATTTGTAGGCAGAGAATAAGGTTTAGCCTTGTGCTTCTAGCTTGTGGAATCAGGCACCTAATTGTCCATAAAATGTCTTCGGAAAAAATGAGAGTTACAAATCAACATGGGTTTTTTTTGGCAACTCCCATATACTGTTAGAGACACAGCACAGACAATCATGGACTCAGTGCTATCTGCCAACACCTCAGATGTCTATGTATGCCAAAGAAGAAGCTCAAACCCTACTTAGCATGTGTAGCCCCTTGAAAGTAATTGATTTACTTTCCTATTTTCTATTTAATATCAGACATTTTCTTTCAGTGGCTTAGTTAGGACATCTGTAAATATGGATTGGCTATTACATGTTGAAGTAATAGAGCAGTAATTCTTAATATATTAACTTTTTACTGAAGGGAAGCCATTTCCCTATTTGAACCAATTCTTTACTAAACTTGGGCTTAGAATCTTGGTTAATTTATAGTTCAAAAGAAATTACTGATTTCCTTTTTTTTTTTTTTTTTTTTTCCTTTGGCCCTGCTTCTTCAACAGTACTTTTGAAACTTTTCAAGTTTTGAAAATTATTATTATTTTTTTGATCAGCTGAGCTGGTGTGCTGCAATATACTGGCAATGGAAATGAAACCTAAACTCTGTCATTGGTTTCTCTACGTATCTCCATTAGCCAGGTTAGTTGTATGTCAGCTGACTTTATACAGCTTCTTTCTGAGTATGTGACTAAGGTTATTCCCTAAGAGCAGGGCTGTTGACGGAGGAAAGTTGAACCTGTGCAAAACATACAGGATAGGAAGTGGGACACTACTGTCTATAAACAAACTGCCTAGAATATGTCTTATATTTAATATCTAAGATGTCTGCAATAATCCTTTATAAACTGCATGATAGGATGCAGTTCCTGGTATGATAAAGTAGCTATGCTGTGCATCTGAGAAAATCCTTCCCAAGATGTTGCCTTTCTTTTAGTTCTCTGAACCCTTCAGAGAATTTATATTAATTATTAACTTTCCCAGTGGATGGTGACAGAATAAAGCACAGAGTCATGCATCTCTCTGGTGTATAGTCCCACAGAGAGAGGCAACCCAGACTCTGGGGATAGGATGCCAGTGTTACTTTATGCATGTTTAATTTCTAATGCTTTCATCGAGGATCTGCTTCTGGTTACTGTCACACACAAAACTACACGTAAAGGAAGTTTTGGTTTGCTGAACTTGTTCGGTTATAGGTTCTATCTCCATGAAATATATTAATCCATCCATATCTATCTATAGCTATATATATCATCTACATCTACACGTATATCTATCTATATCTATATCTAACTACAAATATAAAAAATTTAAATCTAAAAAAACCCCCAGAACCCAACTCAAAACTAATTAAAACATGTAAGGGGGATTACATAAAGTAACTGTTAAATTCTGGAGACTTTTTTCATATATCTGGTGGAAGAAGGTGAAATTTTTTCCAAGGCATTTCAAAAGCAATGTTATTTAAAAGCTTTTCAGAAATAGGATACAAAAGGGCTGATAAAAAAGCCTATAGGTAACCATATTCTAGGATTTCAAGTCAAACCCATTCAACAACCATCCAAAAGCCCTACAATAGTAATAATCAGAATTCAAAATCAGGTGGGTAGTGATGATCTAATGACAAGCAGCACCCATTCCATCAAGAGAGACTTCAAAATCTTGGGGCAACTGCTAAAGGGATCAGGAGCCCAAGTCGTGTTCTCCTCCACCCCCTCTCAGTAACAATAAGGTTGAATGCCTGTGGGTCAAGATAAGGGGGAAGGCCAATAAGGCTGATATCCTCCTGGAAGTCTGTTATAGACCACCCAACCAGGATGGTGAGAGTGATGAATTCTTCTACAAGCAGCTGGAAGATGTCTCAAAATCACCAGCACTTGTTCTCTTGGGTAACTTTAACCTGCCAGATGTCTGCTGGGGACTCTACACATCAGAGAAGAGGCAGTCTAAGAGATTCCTAGAGGATATAGAGGATAATTTCCCACTCCAGATGGTAAATGAGCCCAGGAGGGATGGGTCCCCGCGAGACCTTCTGTTCACAGACAAGGGCTGGTGGGAGATGTAGTGGTCGGAGGCCGTCTGGGGCACAGTGACCATGAAATAACAGAGTTTTCAATACTCAGTGTTGCAAGGAGGGCCAACAATAAAACTTCTGCGCTGGAGTTCTGGAGGGCAGATTTTGGCCTTTTCAGAAGACTGATTCAGAATGTACCCTTGAAAACAAAGGGGTCCAGAAGGGATGGGGTACTTCAAGGAGCAAGTCCTGGATGCACGGGAGCAGACTGTCCCTGTGTGCTGAAAAGCAAGCTGGAGGGGAAGATGACCTGTCTGGCTGAACAGGGAGATATTGAAGGAAATTCGGGTTAAAAAGAGAGCTTACGGTCTATGGAAAAAGGGCTGGCTACTCAGAAAGAGTTTAGAAATATAGTTAGGTCATGTAGAAATAAAATTAGAGGGGAGAAAGTCACGATGAACTCAATCTTGCCACTTCCATTAGGGATAACAAAAAGTCTTTCTACAGATACATCGTCTGCAAAAGGAGGGTCAGGGAACACTTCCATTCTTTGTTGGACATGGGGGGGAACAGTTACCAAAGATGAGGAAAAGGCTGAGGTATTTAACACTTTCTTTACCTCAGTTTTCAACAGCAAGACAGGTTGTCCTGAAGACAGCTGGCTTCTGGGGCTTGTGGAGAGAAATTGGAAGCTGAATATTTCCCCTGTAATCCTGGAGGGAACAGTCTGTGACCAGCTGAGCCACTTGGATCCTCACAAGTCTATGGAATCAGATGGGATCCACCCCAGGGTGATGAGGGAGCTGGGGAAGAGCTCCCCAAGCTGCTCTCCATCATTTACCAACAGTTCTGGCTCACTGGGGACATCCCAGATGATTGGAAGTTGGCCAATGTCACACCAATCCACAAAAAGGGACAAAAGGAGGACCCAGGAAACTACAGGCCCGTCAGCCTGACCTCAGTGCCTGGCAGGGTTATGGAGCAGATCATCCTCAGTGCAATCACACAGCACCTACAGGAGGGACAGGGGATCAGACCCAGCCAGCACGGGGTTAGGAAGGGCAGGTCCTGTCTGACCAACCTGATCTCCTTTTATCATCAGGTGACCCCCCTGGGGGATGAGGGGAAGCCTGTGGATGGAGTCTGCCTGGACTTCAGCAAAGCCTTTGACACCATCGCCCACAGCATTCTCCTGGAAAAGCTGTCAGCCCAGGGCTCAGCCAGGAGCACTCTGTGCTGCGTTAGGAACTGCTGGAGGCCACCAGAGAGTGGTGCTGAACGGTGCTGATCCAATTGGAGGTTGTGGTGTCCCCCAGGGATCAGTGCTGGGCCCAGTTCTGTTTATCTTCATCAATGATTTAGATGAGGGGATTGAGTCCATCATCAGCAAATTCGCAGATGACACTAACCTGGGGGGGAGTGTGGATCAGCTGGAAGGCAGGAGGGCTCTGCAGAGGGACCTGGACAGACTGGAGAGTTGGGCTGATTCCAGCGGGATGAGGTTCAACACGGCCAAGTGCGGGGTCCTGCACTTTGGCCACAACAACCCCATGGGGAGCTCCAGGCTGGGCACAGAGTGGCTGGAGAGCAGCCAGACAGAGAGGGACCTGGGAGTCTGGATCGACAGGAAGCTGAACATGAGCCAGCAGTGTGCCCAGGTGGCCAAGAAGGCCAATGGCATCCTGGCCTGTATCAGGAACAGCGTGGCCAGCAGGTCCAGGGAAGTGATTCTGCCCTTGTACTCAGCACTGGTGAGGCCACACCTCGAGTACTGTGTCCAGTTCTGGGCCCCTCAGTTCAGGAAGGAGATTGAGGTGCTGGAGCAGGTCCAGAGAAGAGCAAGGAGGCTGTGAAGGGACTCCAGCACAAGTCCTGTGAAGAAGGGCTGAGGGAGCTGGGGCTGTTCAGCCTGGAGAACAGGGGGCTCAGGGGAGACCTCATCACTCTCTACAACTCCCTGAAGGGAGGGTGTAGCCAGGGGGAGGTCGGTCTCTTCTCCCAGGCAGTTATCAGTACGACAAGAGAGCATGGACTTAAGCTCTACCAGGGGAAGTTTAGGTTAGACATTAGGAAGAATTTTTTTACGGAGAGGGTGATCAGGCATTGGATTGGGCTGCCCAGGGTGGATTCTCCATCCCTGGAGGTTTTTAAGAAGAGACTGAATGTGGCACTCAGTGCCATGGTCTGATAACCATGGTGGTAGTGGTTCAAGGGTTGGATTTGATGAGCTCAGAGGTCCTTTCCAACCTGGCTGAATCCATGATTCTATGAAGTTTCTGGTAGAAGTCTCAAAATCACTAGTTCATTCTCTGCTGGGGAACTTCAACCTACCAGATGTTTGTTGGAAATGTAACAATGCAGAGATGAGACAGGTTAGGAGGTTCTTCAAGGGTATGAAAGATAACTTTCTGACACAGCTAGCAAGTGAGCCTACCAGGGAAGGTACCTTACTAGGACAAGTGGGAGATGTGGTGGTTGGAGGCTAACTTGGCCTTAGCAACCATGAAAGGGTAAAGTTCTTGATCTTTAGTGCAGTAAGTAGGAGAGTCAGAAAAATGTCACCCCTGGAATTCCAGAGGGCAGGCTTCAGCCTATTTAGGACTTTGTTTGAGAGAATCACACAGGAGATAGTCCTGAATGACAAAGGGGTCTGGGAAGGCTGGATGGTCTTCACAAAGGAAATCTTAAAGGAGAAGGAGCAGGCTGTCCACATGTGTCACTAGATAAAATGTCAGGGAAGATGACTGGCCTGGCTGAACAGGCAGGTTTTACTGGGAGTCTGGAAGAAACGGGGATTTTACCATCTTTGGAAGAAGAGGCAGGAACTGTACTCAAACAAGTACAGTGATCTTGTGAAGTCATACAGTGAGAAAATTAGAAAGGCAAAAGTCCAGTTACAGCTCAATCTGGCCACTGTCATAAAGGACAATTTAAAAAGTCTTTTTGAATGCCTTAACACTAAAAAGAGAGCCAGAGAGAATCTTCATCCCTTATTGCATGAATGGAGGAACAATTACAATCACAGACAAGGAAAAGGCTGAAATATCCAGTGACTTCTTTGCTCCATCTTTTATAGCCAGACCAGCTACACATAGGGTATTCAGACACTTAAGCTGAAAGATAAGGACAGAGAGCAGCACAACCCCCCCATAATACAGAGGGAAGAAGATAGCGACCTGATACAGCACTCAGAAACTCACAAGTCAATGAGACCTCATGGGATCCACCCAAGAGGATTGAGGGAGTTAGCAGAGGAGCTTGGCAAGACCCTTTTATCAACAATCCTGCCGAACAGGGGAGGTCCCAAGTGACTGGAAGCTTGCCAATGTGATGTCCATCTACAAGAAGGGCTAGAAGGAGGATCCAGTCAGCTACAGCTACAGCTATCAGCCTAATCAGTACAAGTGAAAATCACAGAGAGTTTCATCTTGAGTTCACTTACATGGCAAGTGCAGTCCAGCCAGGGGGATCAGACACAGACAGCATGAATTCAGGAAAGGCAGGTCCTGCTTGACCAAACTGATTTCTTTCCATGACTGCATGACCCACATAGTAGACAAGGGAAAGGATGTGAACATTGTCTCTCTAGACTTTGGTAAAGCCTTTGACACTGTCTCCCACAGCATTCTCCTGGAAAAGCTGTCAGCCCAGGGCTCAGACAGGAGCACTCTGTGCTGGGTTAGGAACTGCTGGAGGCCCCCAGAGAGTGGTGCTGAATGGTGCTNATGGACTTAATCTCTGCCAGGGGAGGTTTAGGTTAGATACTAGGAAAAAATTCTTTACAGAGAGGGTGATCAGGCATTGGAATGGGCTGCCCAGGGAGGTGGTGGATTATCCATCCCTGTACGTTTTTAAGAAGAGACTGAATGCGGCACTCAGTGCCATGGGCTGGGAACCACAGTGGTAGTGGATTAAGGGTTGGACTTGATGATCTCAGAGGTCCTTTCCAACCTGGATGATTCTGTGATTCTGTGAAATCAAGAAGGAAGATGGTAGATATCACTCCGAATTTTTTTTCCCCCCTACCTGGGCTTATGTGTTACAACACACTGTCGAAGGCAATGCAATATATTCCCTTGTTTTTCTACTACCAGGCCCTGTCTCTGAGCAAACTGTCCTGAAATGCTTCAGGGCTCAGTGTGCGTCTTGGTGAGTGGGGAAAGGAAGGACACTGCCAGGTCCTGTCCTGGTGTGAGAGCTGGACTGGATAATCTCTAGAGGTCCCTTCCAACTCTGATCATTCTGTGATTCTGTCATTCTGCGTGACGGGACCCGGCCCAAACCTGCCCCGGGCTGTGTTGCTCCGGTCCCGCCTGCTCCTGCCCAGGGGGTGTCTCTCAAATGGCGCCTCAGAGCCCCTCCTGGAGCCCATGGCTGCGGGGCTGCCTGGGCTGGGGCTTTGGCGCCGCTTCCTCTGCTGCTCCTGCAGCCCCTGTTTTCTCGGCGGAGAGGAGCAGGGCTGAGCAGGACGGGTTGTCTTCTCCTGCCTCCCCGAGTAGGACTGTGGCTTGGCTGCCCCGAGGCTGCTGGGGACTCTCGCTGGGACCCTGGACCCAGGCACCTCCATCTGCTGCTGGGTCCAGTTTGGGGCTTTTCTGGTTGGGAAGCAATGACCAACTGAGGAGTGTGGGCTCTTTGTGTACATGTTTGTATGTGTTTGAAATTCACTATAATTACTATTCTTATATACCTCATTAAGCCTATCTTGTGTGTTGGGTGGTTTTTTTGTTTGTGTTTGTTGTTTTTTTTTCCCCTCCCAACCTTAGTGTCATTCTCCCTCTGTCTTCCCCTTTTTAATCTTCCCCTGGGAGAACAGAGTGGGAATAACAGAGCATTTGTCACCTGGTTACTTGCTGAAACCATGACAGTTTCAGGTAAGAGAGAAGACATTGTAATTGAATCCAGCTATAACCCCATCCAAATCATCATTCCTTCTGGGTCTGAAGCAGAAGGCCAACTGCTGCTGTTTGCAGTTCCCTTTGGGAATGTACTTTATAGAGCACTCCTGATTTATTGCTTTAGTTGGCTTCTTCCACGGGAAGTTGTCTATTCATGTCACTGTTCAGAATGCTGCAGGAAACTGGAAACAAAGCAGTTTATTTTACTTTCAGGTTTTCTGCTTCTGGCCAGCAGCTGAACTTTGCATTGTTCAAGCTCCTTTCTACAGTTTTAGTACATGACTTGGGTTAGACCACTAGTGTTAAGATGGAATCTAGTTCTGAATTAAATCTTAGTTTGGTTCAGGTCCATTCATCAGGTGGATACGATCTAGTATCGAACAAGGAGCTGCATGCAGAGTAAGGTTTGAGGAAATTCACCTCCTTCAGACAATGTATCTCCTTTCCCCATCTTTGAGCAGTGGATTTTGTCTATGACATTATGATGAAGAACTGGACTGAAGCAATCAGAATCTTTGGCTCTTTGACAATCAGAATCAGGTGACATAGCATCTCTGTCCAGAAAATCCCTTCTGAAATCTCTCCTCCTGGACAGAAGTATGCAGGCTGAGATTAGACCGTGACAATCACAGAAATGTTCAGGTGATGAACAGGCCCTTTCTAACCTTTAGGGATCTGGCTTTTTACACACTGCTGCAACATGTCAAAATGCTATGCTAGGAGAGGCAAAGCTTTGTTAGCAGCTTTGATAGGACAGATGGAGCAGAACTTGGGACCTAGGCTGATCAATTAGGAGTTGGATCATGTTGCTTTCACTGGAAACCTGAGAGCAGGAGTTTGAGCTTGTCAGCACAATCTCCGCTGAAGTTGTGTGGAGCAGGAGAGGGCTCACTGTCTTCCTGGGAGGTCCCAGGACTTCTGGGTCATTTGGCTTTGAAGTGGTCTGCAGTCAGCTTGTGAGCTTCCCTCTAGACACTATGGGAACCTAGGGAAAGGGTCTTTGCAGGGCCAGAATAATAACTTCAGTTCCTTCCAATCTAGTTGGTCCTGGTGGAAAAGAAAGTCTGAGTTAACAAGAAAAAGGTACTGACAAAAAGGTCACCTACTTACAGAAAAACACTTGCTAGAGCTCCTGTCATTCTCTTAACCACAGCTTGAACCACTTTCGGAGGAGTGTGTTGGATAGATTTTCTTTAAAAACAGGGTTGAAGACCTTCAGGGTGAAAAGCATTTGCATTTTGTACTGTGTATTTCCAATCTCTTTTTCTTTTATCCTTGTTTAGGAGAGCATGAAAGATTTTTGTTTAAATATAAGCAACAAAGAAATACAAGTCACCTTAGACTGAAATTTGAAAGCCTTGTTGCAACTCAAATGAAGTTTTGAAGATCAGTTAGTAATGTCTGAAAGCATTTTTGTATGAGGCATGCTTTTAGTTTTTTCCACAGTCCTTCCAAGAATGTAAGCATCCTTTTTCTTTACTCTGGTGGCCTGTTTTCCCCTTGATGTATCTTCTCATTTAGAGTTCTAAATCTGATTATTTTTTCTCATACTGAAAAACAGAATAAAAGACTCTGTACTTTCTTTAACAATTTTAAATCTCAAACCTGAAAACTGCATGAAGCCTCTGTAAAAGAGTTACATTAAATGAATTTTGCAGCAGGACTAGGTCCTTCTCCCTGAAGACATGCAAAGTAAAACGAGAAAATGACTCTTCAAATAATCATTGAATTTCCCCAGGTGGAGACTGAACACTGACTGTTGTCTCTAAGGCTATTTATATTTGTCAAAGTGCTGAGCCCTAGTGACCTAAACATCTTAGTGTTTGGAGATCAAATATGAGGCCTTAATTTTAGGTTGTGTCTAACCAATGATATTGTAAGTTATAACTCAGCATGCCAACAGCTGCCTATTCAAGCAGGATGCATAGCAATGAAAAACAAAAAAAAACAACCTCTTATGCCACTTACTCCAGTTCCTCCTGTTCCCAGGTAGCCATGTACTGTGCATACATCTCATCCAGTCAAAAATGTCTCCCCATGCAGATTAACAAGCAAGTGTTCTTTGCCACACAAATCCCAATCCAAGTCAAAAAAGGTGACTTTCTTGTGATGTTCCTCCTTCATACCTGCAGGTATCTTCATCCAGTTCATCCAATAGTGTTTGTTGTTTTGTTTTGTTTTGGTTTTTTTGTTTTTTTGGTCATTGCAACAGTTGCTAACAGAATGTTGCAGTGAAGGTTTATTACAGCTTGCATTGTACCATCTTGTATTTTTTTCCACCCAGATACAGCTTTGCCAAACTTCCCATTATGAAAAGAAATTTTCCCAGGCTTGGCTGTATTCAAATGAAAAAATACTTGGAAAACTTGATTGAAGTATCATAAGTAGCTTTTAAATGAGGCGAGAATGAGGAGCATAGGAAACTTGGTAAGGTCACAGGACATGATCCTGCTCCCACAGACGTCAACAACTATGTTCCCAAAGTCCCCATAGGATCTAGACTATGTTCCCAAAGTCCCATAGGATCTAGAACCAGGGTCAGGGGCTGTTGCTATGCATTCCTCATGTGAATCTTGGTGTAACATGAGTGTGAAGTACAAATCTCAAATCCAGCAAGGCAACATGAGCCTGTGCAGACCAGTTCTGGGTGAACTACTTAACTAAACATATGGCCCATTAGTCCCATGTTTTTAGTTGGTTCTCACTCAGCAAAACTCTATCCAGAAAACTTGTCTGATTATCATGGGTGGGTAAAAGCTGAACATCCATCAGGCCTTTATTTTGGATCTCTCATAAATTTGCTTTCTCTTAAATACACTCTAATTTAAAAAAAGAGAAAAAAAACCCAAAACAAAACACTGTCAAAACCAACAAAAGAATCCCTTGTTCTCTGTGCAGTGATCAGCACTCTCTCCATCTCAGTACTGGAAGTAGACTCTGCTAGTGATCAAGGAGATAAGATTGTTTCTGTCTGTACGTGTTGTGGCAAAAGTCTTTTGCAAAACCCCTCAGGTGTCAGAACTCTGTAGAAGGTCAATGGTAGAAAATATTTGTGAGTTTAACGTGTTACTTTTGTTGAAGTAGTTGTAACCTTCTCTCTTTTTCTGCACCATTCCCTTCCTCCAGAAGAGAGGGTTGCTTCTGCTGCACTGTTCTATTTGGTGAGGGGCTCATCCAGGCGGACTGGGGAAGGTGATCATTGGACCAAGACTGCAAAGGTAGCAATTTGTATATGTGCCAGGTATATAAGTAAGTACCCAAGATATAGTTCAAACAAGCATGTCTGGTAAAAATCCCTATTTACAAAAACAAGAAGTGTGCTTCATCCAAAACTGACTGTAAGTATAGGACAAGCAAATTATAATCCAGAATCCAGAAACATGGTAGGATGGTAGAATAAGGACGATGTCAGACACCTATTTGAAGAGGAATTTTTCTAATTTCCCTGACTGTAGCTAATCAGGGGTACTGGTTAACACTAGCAGGGACAGTGCAGAATGAGAATGAAAAGACTGCCTAAAAAATCTCTACCTCTCTCTTCATCATTCTTCAGCTTCCTCATTGCTTGGGTCAGGATGCTGCAAAAGAAAACCCCTCAGTCTTGTCACAGAGGCTTTGAAGCATGAAGCAGGATGAATTCAGGATGTCTTAGGCTGTAAAATAGATAAAATTTATATCTGCTGCATCTGCTTCTTCTTTTAGTTTAATCATTCAGACATGAGAAAGCCCTTCTTGCTTACAAAACATGTATAGTTTGTATTGTAAGCAAAGACTAAGTGTATTATACTCCAGTATCTTTTTCTCTATGCAAACATTTTGAGTAACTGTGATACAAAGAGATGCTGGCAGGGCTCCAAGAATTCAGGATGGAAGTTAAAGAGCCCAGGTTGGTACAGTTAGCAAACAGCATCTCTTTTTTCTGATAGATCCTACAGTTTGTTAATATTTTCTGGATATGGAACATTAATGTTTCACAGCTGGGTGCCTTTGGCTTACTGTCAGAGCCATCAACACCAGGGACTGAGTCTACAAACTCTAGTTTGGAAGCCATGTGCCTTGCCAGAGAAAGCTGAAGCAGATACATGCCTAGCTGCTACCAGAAATTATGTAGTACATGATGATCAATGAACTACATTATCTCTCTGGGTCTTCCTGAGTTCTTGCTCCCAATAACAGAGCAGATGAAGAAGGGGAATGATGTCTGTCTTGAGTCCTGTAAGGTGAGAAATTAAGTGATGACCTTTGGGAATGATATGCAAAAATGCTTGGGAAGAGGCCTTGTGCCGTCATGATTCGAGATACTGGTCTGATAGAGGGATCTGTTGTAGGGTTAGTAGAAGTCAATAGGGAACATCTTCCAGGAGACATATCTGCACTCCCGCCCTTCCCTGGAACATAAATGTTTTACAGTCTTACATCAATTAATAGTTGTAAACATTTTCAGTAATTTAATTCCATATGATTCCCCTTGGCAGTCAGGATTTTTCCTCTGATAGATCAGCTCTGTTCCTAGGGCTGCAACTGTACATGACAGTGTAACCTAGATTCTGTTTTCATCATGGCTAATAGTGTTCCCTGCTTTCAGTCCTGAAGCCTCATTTGTAGTAGATGGATGCCATCAAACTGCTGCATTTGGCTGGCAGGTGAAAGGACGCTGGTGCACAGACTATATTTCAACTTGTAAAGAGATTAGCAGTCCTTCAAAATAAAAGGCACTAATGAACCAAAGTTAACCAGTATTCCTTCAGAATAATACAGCACTTCCAGTCTTGCTTTTCCTTTGCAGCTTCTTCCTTTAAGTGACTTAAAAAGCAACTTCTAAGGGTGCTTTTATCCCTGCAAGTTGCTCAGAGGGAGAACATTTCTGAAGAAGGAGTTAATGAGGTTTTCAATCTGTCTGTCAGTTCCCTCTCCCACCCCAGCTTCTCGAGAATAACATCACTCAGATTAGTGTCATCTTTCATTATGCTTCCTGGGAGCTGAACAGGTCATCCCTCTTCTAAGCAGAATGGGTGATGAAATATTTATTCAGTTAGATTATCTAAACTGGAGTCCAGCATGTAGATGACAAGGACATAGAAACCAGAATATTTTTTGCATTCCTGTGTGTGTGTGTGTACGTGCAGATTGCAGAAGGATGAGCAAATTCTCCCTTGGGTTATGGGGCTCTGTTTGGCTAGTCTCCAAGGGTTAGAGTGGCCTTCCTGTAGGCCTACAGCTGAGAACTGATGATCCAAGCTGTGCTGGAATTTCCAGCATTTAGATGTATAGGCCACAAGGATGACAAGTCCTCTCTGCCATCCTATGATTGCCCTTAACCTGGTGGAGGTCATGCAGCAGAGTCATTGCTGTGGCACTGCAAAGGGCAGTTTGTCCTCCAGCAGACTTAAGCACAGGCAACACACTGAGTGATGTGAGCTCTCCCTTGGATGTGCTCAAAGCACATGAAATTCTTCATGAATTTTTGCTGTCATCACAAGTCATTGAGGGGATGTGAGTGACCTGGATACTGCTGTCTTTTTACAAACTCTTACATATCTTCCTGGAGATAAATCTAGTTGATTCCATTTTTCATTATGGGACATGAGAATGGGTACAAAATTTGAACTTTCTTACGCTGTCTGCTCTCTACCATCATGCTAAAAATGTCTGTAATCAAACCAGCCTTTTCCTTAACTCTCTACCCAACATTTCAGAGGATAAAAATTTACAATTTTAGGTTGTCAGGAAGCAGAATGTCTATAGAAGTTGGCAATATTGCCCCTGAAAAGAATTTGAGTGAAAAAAGTATCAAATCTTTTCCATCTCCAAGGTATGCTGGTAAGGGGGTAGATACCCTCTGTAGAAAAGTCTTTGGAACTGCACTGTCCTGCTGAGTTGGTCCTTGCTGGTGTGCAATTAAATATCTGAGAGAAGGAGATGCCACTGCTTTCCTCTGCTGCCTTGTCCAGGCATTACTATCTTCCACCTTCATCTTGTTTAGTGAACAATGTAAAATATTACCCAGAAGCTGAACACTCTCCTTTCAGTGGCATCATGCACACAGGAACTTCTGTGCTTTCCATTTTCTAGTCTGTTTTTTGTTCCACATCGTATGTCTTGAGAACCAGAAAAGGATCTCCTAATGCTTCTAATTACAGTAAAGCAATTTCTTCTCCCAGTGGTGGTTTGGATTTCTGTTTTGGCTTTCATTCAGGGAGACCAACCACACTGTGCTTTTGGGAACCAGCCCTTGAGCTTTTGAGAGCTGTCTCTGCTTAAAGAAGCAGCATGGCAGTGTTCACAAACGTGTGTTTTCTCAGGCTTCAGAAAATAAAGGCGTATCAGAACTCAGCTTTTAAAACAAGCTCAAATTCACCTTCTAAAATAAGGTCTGACCTGAGGTTTTTATTAGAGGAAAAAGGGAACCTTTCTTTGCCAAGATACTACTCCATATGAGCTATCATTTGGAGGAGCAATTGATTCAGAGCTAATCTGTCTTCTTTTACTACCATTCTACACTGCTGTGGAACATTTTATTGCCCTACCATGTTTTTTTAATTTGCACGAGTGTAAGAATCCATGTCTGACATGCTAACTTGGCCCTACAGATCAATTCCACAATGCTTACATCTCAGGGATCTAATTGGAGCTAAGTGCCTAAATAATTGTGGGTCTGGGTCTATACACCTAAGAAAGATTTCAGCTATTGTTAATGTCAGCCTCCACATTCTCCATTTCTTTTGTTAATTCAAGTGAGCAATTTATAGCAATATTTAATGCTTTATTTCAGAACCAGTGAACCAGGGTCTTGTAATGATTTACCACTGAATGTGACTATGTTTGTTGTTCTGGTAGCCAAATCTTTTTTCTTTCTGATTTGTTTGTTTTGTTTGTTTTGCTTTGTTTGGTTTGTTGTGGGATTTTTTGTTTGTTATTGTTTTGTTGTGAGATTTTTCACTTGTTATTGTTTTGTTTTGGGATTATTTTTTTGTTTTTTTTTTTTTCTTTTTTTTCTTTTTTTTCCCCTCAGACCTGCAGTCCTGCATTTCTGCAAGAAATCTCTGGTGAATCTGCAAGAATTGCATGTGGTCCATGGCCACGCTGGATTTAAGACCCAAATTTTGACAGTGAGCAGGATACCTCAAAAAATTCAGTCAAACCAAAGGTGACCTCTGTGCATCATACAAGAAGGTTCAGGTCACTGGCTGTGAGATACAGAAGACCACATTGTTGGTACCCCAGCCCACTGACCAACAGATCACAGGCTGACAGGGTGTGCTTTCTGATGCTTGGCTTGCTGTAGCCCGGAGTCCCTGCTGCTCTCCCTCCCTTCAAAAAGAGATTCCTCCTGGGCTAGTGATGTTGGCTAACAAAAATCAGAGCTGATCCTCTGCTGCACCAGGCACCCTGCTGAAAGGCTGCCTTCAGCTAGTGGAGTACCACAGGGTATGTTGCAAGCTTTCCATATTAATGGCCTAGCGTTAGGGAAAGCAGTAGGGGTTGCTGCCTGGAAATCTTTCAAGACACCAGCACTTTTACTTATTTATTCTTCACCTGCTTTTGTTATAAGATCATAAAAAATCTTTTCACTGGTCCTGAGAGCCTCTGCATTGCTTTCATTTATGAGGAGGCGTTGGCACCTCCTGCTGCCTCTTCCTCCCCATACTGTGGTCGCATCATGGGAGGACAAGCTGTCCCCTTCAGGCATCTTTTTCTCTGTCCAGGTAAACAGTTAAATAAATCTGTGTGCTCACTTTTGTGTGTGCGCATGTTTATGGTCAATGTAAATGTCTCCACTGAGTATTGGAGTGTTTTATCTGTACAAAGGAACTGGACATTCTAAATCTTCTCACTGGCAGTTCTGGCTGGTTAAGCATTTCTTGTAGCAGTGGGTAGTAATAGGTGCCTTTTGAGAAAAAACACATATCTATCAATAGTGCTGTGTTTGTGAGTTTGCTGCTTATTTAACTTCAACTCTGGGGTCAGACTGAGCTGTTCTGTTCAGCCAAGCAAGAGAAGTGGGTCATACTTCAATCAGGAAATAAACTCTATTGGCTGCTGCCTTGTGTGAAGCCAAGAAGGAAATAGGTGCAAAACAAGGAAAATAATGGAAATTCGAATCCTTCCTGAGACATGGTGACCCCTTGCATGGTTGTGTTTAACACAAGCATGGCATGTAAGCACCTGGAGTTGTAGGAGGGCTGAAAGGCTGATACATATCTGGACACTTGGTTTCAGCGTTTTGACACAACGAGACTTAAATGTCCTCCAGACTTCTGTCTTCAGATTTGAACCTGTAGTAAGATGTTGATCTCACTCTACTTTTTGGAATCACT
This sequence comes from Florisuga fusca, assembly GCA_038090715.1. NCBI lineage: Eukaryota > Metazoa > Chordata > Aves > Apodiformes > Trochilidae > Florisuga > Florisuga fusca. The sequence continues at coordinate 2,415,258 of JAAWXA010000010.1, read as the reverse complement.
TAATTAAAACCCAAGATCCATAAACTGCTCAAACATTTGCTGTTCAAGAGGAGGAAATATTCCTATTGATGTGATTTGGGGTCTAAAGCAATTTGGAGTGAAGACTGTAGTTGTGGAGAGAATGATGAGATATTTACATACAGAGGAAAGGAATAGACAATGTTTATTTACAAGCAGTGGGTTGGTCTCAGTAGTGAAGACCTTGCTTATACACAGTGTGGTCAGCAGAATTCTGCTTTTGATTCTGCTGTTTTTATCTAATGATCAAGTGGAAAAGAGCTGCAGTAATCAGAAGGCACATTTCCTGGGAAGCACACCTGTTCTGTTCTTGCAGGATAACTCCCACAGCAATTACAAGACCTCTGAAACAGCCCAGAGAAAAAGCCTCTCAGATCCAAGTCATTTAAGTCCAAGGTATGTGATTTGGTTTGCAGCTAGTTCCCTAGGAAGTAATGAAAGAGGTAATTATAGACTGGACAAAGTAAACACATGATTCATTAGAGTAAAAGCATTTCAGATAAACTGTTTTGAGGTTATAGAAGGCAGCTCCCAGGCCTTTTTGTGCATCATTATGGCTGCCTATTTCTAGAGGGGAGAATGAGGAAAAGGGTCACTCACACCTGAAACTCTTTTGCAGGGATGAGAGGACCAGACAGGTGACCAAAATTGACCAAATGAAGTATTCCTTCCTGTATATGTTGTACTTGGTATAATTCTGAGGGATCACCAGGGTCAAATTCTCTTAATTTATGGCTGGTGTCTGGGGAGGACTCCATCTGTTCATCTGCCTTTGATCCTGACCTGTGTGTTCCTAAATCCATGTGTTGCTGCAACCAGCTCCCATCTGCTACTGACTCCTGGAACCCAGTCTAGGACTATCCCAGGCCTGAACCTGCAGCCTCAGTGGTGACGTGAGTGCGAATGTGGTTTTGTATATATATCTTTTCCATCAAGATTATAGCCAACAAAATTATTAATGCTTCAAAGCAATTAAATCTTAATGAATATTGGTAAAATTTCCCAGTCCTTTTGCCATTACCACTGACTGCCTCCATCACTGTAGTTTTATTAAGAAAATATTTTTAAATAGGGCAAATATTAGCAAGAATAAATCAGATAGAACTGATCTTTTCTTAGGATAGAAAGAAGGACCAGATGACATCTTGAGATCCCTTGTAGACCAGTTTGTCTTCTAAAGCATTCTGAAAATCTATTCTTACTGATCAGCAGTGATTTGCATTCACTTTGCATGGCTGGAAATGAACACACCAGCTTCTTGCAATAGGGAAGTCAATCTCTGTTGCATTCAGATGAGGCATATTTTTAGCTTCTAGGTATCAAGATACCCAAACACCTGAAATAATTGGACTTTGCATGATGCTTTGCAGATTTTTAATGAGAAAATCTCCTAGTTGATATGTTCTGGCTCTATCAAACTAAATGCTGAGTAAGCTTAGATCACGGACTACAATATATTTCCTGTAGCTTAATGTTATTTTTGTTCTGCCCATTTAAATTCTTTCTTATACTTTTTGTAGCATTTCAATTACAGTTCATCTTGGATGATGAAGGTAAAAGTTTTGCAGATGAGTAAATCATCATTTCCTTGGTGTAAATAATTTTTTCATTTCTTTTCTTAAGAAAACACAAGCCCAGCAAAAAGCCAGAGATTATATTTGTTGTTTTTTCTCTATGAGAAGATTATTTTTTTTTAATTTGTTTTCATTATTATTTTACATAAACAGAAAAGAAAAATATAAAATTGTTTACAATTTCTTCATAATACACTGATCACTAACAAACTGACTTTAAATATTCTTGAAAACATCTATACTTGTGAATGGTAGGAAAAGTTAGTTTACAGAAGAGTAGCAAACAGTAGTAATGACTCAGAACAGGCCAGCTAGCTTTAGCTTTTATTATTCTCTTTGTGGCACTTTTTTCCTGTGTTTGTAGGGTTTTGGTATTGCCATTTTGGACCTTCATTTAGAACAAAGTCATAATCTAGCCAAGTGTGAAAGTGGTTGACCCCAGAGTTGCTCAAAACATTCATGGAGTAAGAAGTGGTTTTCAAATTTATTAGAAAGTCTTTTTGTAAACAGAGTTGGAGCCATGAAGACAAGCTATTAGGTTTTCAGAGGCAAATTGGATAATGGGAACGGATTATTAACTGTTCTTTTGTTTTCTTCATGGCCCCTGTACTGAGCAGTTACCCTGAACAAAACATGTCAAAGATAAGGAGATATATACCTTTTCTTTTCAGGCTTCCTCTGACCCTTCTCTTCCTTCATGAGACTTTTGTAGAGTGATGTTATGTCTAACTTAAACAAAAGAGAAGCACTTTGCTTTTCTAGCTAGCTCCCCACAGCAGACAACCAAAGAAATCTTTTACTTATTTTGATGTCAGATTAAATTGGATTACTGTGGAATAAAATCATTGTCCTTGAACATCTTGATTTCTGATCAGATCCTTATGCAGCTTAGGAAGTTCAGCAAATGAGACAAAATTTACTGGGGGGACACTATATATGAGGAAGGTCTTGCACAGGGGATGAAAGAGTTGCCTGGAATTATATGAAAATGCAGATACTGAGCTATCTGTATGCCTGATTAATGAACACTTGTTTATGTTCTGTTTCTTTCAGCCTCGCTTCAACACCCAAGAACTGAGTCTAATAAAATCCCTTTGAGAGTTCTCTTTTCCTTTTCCACACTTAACTCATGATTGCAAAAATCATTACCACTTTTGATTATAATCTTTAATTAGCAGGAAAATATATGTGTTGAATTATTTAGTTCGGGTTCATTTTCATCATCCTGTTTTTACAACTTTTGCATTAATAAATCTTTCACAGACCCAAAGACTCAGGGTAGCCTTGGATGGAGTTGTTAAGGGCTTCTGTTATACACTTTGCCTTCCAAGGACCTTAAAGAATGTTATGCTGCCCCTGATTTTTCACTCCTAGGTGAGTTTCCTGATCAATAGCCTACCTCTTCTGCTTGTTTTATAGCTTAATGAATCTTTAAGAGCTTTCCTTCTCAGTGGAGAGAAGGGGATAACACCCCTGCACAGCCTATCATCTGACAGTAGTTGTGTGGCTTGAATTCATAACTTGTCTGTTGCATGACCTTCTGAGTTGGTTCTGGAACTGGTTTTCCACAGAGAAAAACTGTGAATATATCTTATTCTTTTTATTTGTGCTCAAAGGACTCTTTACCTGCCTCATAGAAGTGCCTCAAGGCCTTTCCTCTTGATCTTGCATCCCTTGTGTTTTAAATTTACATTTTTGGTGAGTGACTAAAATGGGTCAAAGAATTTTCAGAAGTGCCCCAACATCCCTACCAAGGCTTCTGGGACTGTAGACAGCAGAAGTTAAGTGTGTTCTATGGCTTGGTCCAGTTTATGTAAAGCACCAACTGTGTCCTGCTGTAAGCTTCAGGTGGGAGGATATCTGGTTTCCTGCAGGAAACCATGTTAGACCCAGTGGGGGCCCCTGCCTGTGGAACTGACTGCCAAGTTGTAGTGAAATGCAAAGCCTCTTTGACTGGAGCCCTTCTTGTTACTTCAGACACAATGTGGTCCCTCTTTTTTTGTCAGCTCCAAGGTTGTTATCTGAGCTGGTATGTAAGGCTGAGTAGAGCTTCCAGTGAACCAAGGTTGCTGAAGTTCTTTGCCACTGTTTGAGTCTATCAAGATTTTAAGCTGTAAATAAGATGCTGAGATTTAGGTTTTGTCTGATTAATGTGGTACTGCGATTTTCTATCCAATCTGACAAATTTACAGTGTTTATAATTTCAAGCCTTGTGAGTAGGTATTTCTGAGTGCATGTTATTTATCAGCTTTAATGAGTAGATAAGCACCCAACCACTGTGGCAAGAGATACTCCCCAAATCTTTAAATAATAATAAATTCCTGTCATCACTGATGGTACAAAAATAATTTTGCATGGTTCATTTACTGCAGTACTTAATTTTCTTTAGTGCTTCTGGAAGGAGTGGTTGTTATGAGAAAAATTATTATAACAAGACTGTGTTATTACATGTTCAGTTTCCATCAGGAATTTCTCAGTCCAAATCAAACTAGAATCAATGCAGTGGAGGAGTGCTTGCAATGGAATAGCACAATTTGTTCAGAGCAGGGTAGTACTAACAAGTCATCTGGAAACTGGTGAACTTCAACAGATGTATGAACTATGTAAAAGTAATGTTACTAGTAATGAACTCTGTCTGTGAATGCATTCTGAGAAAAAACCCCAGAACTTTGTAAGATCGCTTGGAACCTTTTCATAGATTTGGTTAAAAAGAATTAGCAATGACAAACGGGTATATTGTCTGGAAAGTTTCCTCTTGATGTTTTCTGGCCCCCTTTGAAGCAAAGATCCCCAAACAAAATACTTTATACCTATAGTAAGTTTTAATGAATTCAGACACTTCTATTCCAAGTAAGAGTATCCACTTAGAGTTTTATTACAATTCAACAACTTCACATAAAATATTTATTCTGACTGGTACTCATGACTGCCCCTATGTTGCAATGTCCTCAACTGAATGCAAAAGTATGAGAACTGATAGATAAAAATAATATGTAGATAGAATTTCTCAGGGTGTTGTGGTCTTGTTTTAAACACTTGGGTTCTTTTCTGTACAACTGGAATAATACTTAATATTCCTGGGGCCATACCACTTTTTGAGGCATTCTTGAATACAAGATGCTACATTTAAAGGACTTATCTCCCATCTTCCATCCTGGCAAATCAATCTTTTCAATTGTTTTTTTCTTGCTTGTCAAGTTTTTTTGTGCTGGTCTTTTCACTAAATGAGTTGTTTATACATCTCACCCTTCATTTAGCTTTAAGTAGATGTTTAAAATGCGATTTTACTTTTTTTATGAGACTTGCAAGTCTGGCATCTCTGTAGGGGTAGAAAGATTAAAATGGTATTACTGACAGCAGAAATGATTAATGGCAGGCTCTTGAGAGTGCACTTGTGTGTTCACAGTGTGGCTATCATTATGCTTACTGAGATAGCTGTTAATGAAGCATCAGGAATGTGGAAACCAGGAGCATCTTTAGTGCCTTCGTCAAATTTCTAGTGTCTGTTGGCCTATGTGAGCCCATAAATACCAACCAGGAGTCTAGGAAGTGAAGGAAACATAAGATCAGAGCAGATTTCCTGGGCAGTTAAGTTCTTTGGCTGATGAACAGATGAGCAGTAGGAAAGCAGTTAGCATGGTATCAGCCCTGAGCAACATAAGAGCCAGGGGACTTTGATCTAAAGGAGGTAATAGAGGCCAAAGTGGTAAGAAGAGCTTTTGCCATGGCTGATTGGGCTGTGTGACCCTGAGCTGTGTTTGTTTCATGTGTAAGAGGTCAGAGAGGGAGAATTAGCACTTCTGAATACACTTTTGAACAGCATTTCCACTGCTGCTCTGAAGCTGACTTTCACTATCTGTACACTGGTCCAAACTAGTGTGTCATCAGTGCCCAAGCCTGCAGGGAAAGTGGGATCTTTACAGCACTGCCTCCCTGTTTTCCTTCTGCCATGCACATCTACAGCAAAAAGCCTCCCAAGTGCCATTGCTGGGGATTCTTGGCCTGAGCCCTTTGTCCTGTGGCTCCCAAAGGGGGCTGTGTGCTGGCCCAGGAGGGCAGGCAGTCACCCTCCCATTCCTGGGACAGCAGGAGTTGGGAGTGGGATGGAGAGGAGGGGATGGAGATTCCATCCCAGAGTCAACCCCAGCTGCTGGCAACTGTCTTGTCCCTGCTCTGTGCGTGGAAAGCCCCTCACCCTTCTGCTTGCATTAACTCCTGGCACATTTTGGGGTGATGCTCTTGGCCACTGCACGCATGGAAGAAGAGCTGGTGGTGGAGGGGGAAAGAATTCGAGTTTAGTGTCAAGTCAATGGAAAGCAGCGTAGGAAAAATTGGGATTCAAGGAGGGAGATAAGAAATCTCCTGGGTCATGGAGTACACTACTGAGATAGGCACACAAAGTACAAATTGATTAATTAAAGTGGAAATAATTGAAAACAAGTTTATGAAAGATTAATTGATTGATAATTATTTACATAATCTGTAACTGCTATAATTAGATTAATTGAATAGAAATAACATTGATTTCTGTAATGAAAGTGTAATGAAATTTTAAGATTTTTTTTTTTCCCCTGATAATGGCAAACCTTCCCAATTTCAGTCTGAACAAATCTGTGGGCACATTTAGCCAGTTTGTTCGTGTTCCCTTTTCTAGAGGAGCTCCTGCTTATTTTGAACTGGTGTGATGCCTCTGTCAGCTGTACTTTGTGCACTCCAGATGCAGAGGTGTAAGAGGTCACCGTGCCCATCTGCCTGTCCTTTCCCTCATGGGGTGCTTGGATTAGCATGGATGAAACCATCAGATCACCACTGAAAATGCTGGGCTGCCCTTTTGTCAGGTGTTCAGTACTGCCTCAACCTGTTTTGTCAGTGACAAATATTAACTCTGAAGTCATTCAGTTGTACAATAAAATTGAAAGGGGTTTTGTTACCCTATGGGAGACACTACCTACAACCTGACTTCCTTAGCATCTTGTGTTACACTCACAGGTTGCAGCTCTTGGTCCCTTAGAGATGGTGGCAATCTGTAGAGGAATCAAGACATGGCTGCTGTGATTGTGGATAGTATCTTGATAGGCATTTTCCATCCATGAATGACTGCCCTAAAACATTTTACAGCATTTGACCTGTCATCCTGTGAGTAGCAAGGTCTCATTTATTCAGCTGGCACATGCAACTCTGAGCCTATCCACTGGCATTTTCAAGATATTTAATGGTGACAGTAATTATTATGATCAGTCCCTTCGGTAGCAGTCTTCAAGCCTACTCTTTCCATTGAAGTTGATCTAAGAGCAGAATAAGTCACATGTTAACAGCTGGACTGAAAAAACCACCCACAGGTGTTGCTTAATAGGAGCCTGAGTAAGTCCACCCACTGCTGGTACATTTAGTCCTCCTAGAGGAGGCAGGTGTATAATCTAGGAAATTTTCCAGTTCAGCCCTTAGAGACATGAATCATTAATGTTTAATGATTCATTAAACAGAAACAATGTCCTCTTTACCCATGGGTAGGAAAAAGACCACAAACAGAGAAAAAAAAAAAGCTAGGACATCTGGGAGAGAACTCATAAGCCAGAAGCAGCTAGTTTTTCTTTGTGCCAGAGCTGGCTACCGGTTTTTACTATGAGAAATAACACAGCAGTCTCTACCAGTACTCTGAGATGTTTTTTCCTGTGTTATCTAGAGCATTTGCACTGTCTGCAAGCCAGGGTCAGAGGTTCCAGGCTGTGAATCAGCTGAAATAGTGAGGCACTTCTGCTGCTGGCTGCTCTGGAAAGTGTGGTTCTGTAGTTTTTCTTGAGGAAAAGAGGATTGTGGACTCACTTGGGGTCTGTATGGCTCTGAGGAGCAGTGGCATCTATGGCCAATCCCTGATTGTCTCTTTTGTTCCTATTGCATCTGGGCGGTGGGACAGCTCCAGCTTTGCCTGCCACGAGGGTTGCAGGAACATGGCTCTTAGGGTAGATGAAGGTGGATGGAAGTGGGGATCATCCTTTCTAAGGAGTACAAACAAGAAAGTGATTCACTGGCCCATTTTCAGGCTTCTGGGACAAAGCCCAAAAAAGTCATTCTCACACAGAGCCCTGTGTAACACTGACATACTGCTGGAAATGGCTTTACTTAGCCCTTAGAGTAGTCTGAGAGAAAAAACAGAAAAGCTACTTTTTTTTTTTTTTCTTCCCCTCTCTGTGTTTTTCCTCATTTTCTTTCTGGACCTTTTCCAAAATTGGAGTCTTTTGTAAAGGTAGAGTGGCTAAAACCTCAGTCAAGCTGCCAATTTTGCTGCTATAGGCAATGGGTACACAGAGAGAGTCCAAGAAGGGAATCCCAAACCTTGGCTTTGAGAGAGGACTTTCAGCAAAAAGCCATTACCTTTTTGGTCATACTAGAACATCACCTAAACTGTGTGACCTTGATGAACTAGATTCTTTTTTTTCTGCAAACTGGCATTTTCTCCTTCATATGCAGCAGTTCTGTGCTGCTTCAACTGTTTGGCTGTGTGGCTCAAGACCATTACTTCTGTACTTCAGTTCTCCCTTGGTATTTTGTTCTTACTTCAAAAAACTTAATTGAAGGAAAGAAACAGAAAGAAAAGGGAATTTCAGTTTTGATAGCTGTGATTTATGAGAAGGACACACCCTACAAGGTGTGTATCATGCAGTTAGTCATAGGGCAACACAGACAAAACTGTGAGAACTTCCATGACCAGCAAACGTGTGGCAGCCTCATCTGGGGAAACGACACTTTTGCAAGTCTTTACAACAGAGCTGGCAACAACTCTAGGAAGTTTTCTGCTTCTACCCAAAACTCTTAGTTGTGGAGCCATGAGTTTCAATTTGCATTAATTGAGAGCTAAGTTAGCCATATATTTTCCTGTCATTGCTGACTCCTTAAGGATGTTAACTGTGCTCTAGTTTCTTATCTCTTTTTGTTGGAGTGAATATCCTTGTCCTGGAAAATCTAAACCAAAAAATCTCATTACAGTTTTAAAGCCAAAATGAAAACTCTCTCAGGAAAAACAGTCAACCCTGAGGATGAGGAATGCGTTGATTTTGGTTCCTTAAGCTTGGCCAGCTGTTTTGGGAGGTTTGTTCAGGCTTGCTGTTGCTCTTTGTCAAACAAATGCCAGTATATTAACTTCAGCCTTGAGCCATTTTGGGGCCTGGTATAGAGTTTCTGGGAAATATGGCAGCTTGATTGAATGTCGAATCACTCTATACCATATTGGGAAAAAAAATCACAAAAAAATTTTTTTTGAGTTTTTTTATTACAAGTAAAATTTCTTGACCAAAGGCATCATTGGGTTGAGGAAAGAAAAAAAGTTCTCACTGACCAAGTGTTTATGAAGCAAGAATTAGAATTTGTATTGTGAAAAGATGAACCTTTGAGTGAGATTCACAACCGTGAGGAAATATGAACATCAACCTGGGCAGACCTAGGTGGGTTCAGCTGTCATTGGCAAGCTTGTTACATTCCCTCCATGGGTACTTCAAGTGAGGTAGCTTTTATTCAGTGCTTTGATGTCCTGGGATTGAAGGTGTGCTGTCTTAAAGAAAAGATGACATAAACCCCACCCCCCAGCTTTACTGACAGATGGAGGTGTACCAAAAGAAATTACTCGTTTGCTATTCTGGTGTTGAAAGTCCCCTCCCAACAATCTGAATTTACAGAGAGTTAAGTTGCCTTTTAAAATATGCAAATTTCCCTTAATCATAAAATTATAATGTAATAATTCCCTTTTAACCTGCTTTGGCACAGATAAAGTCAAACCTATTTTATCAGAAGTACCCTTCAAGACAACAGATTATAGAATAATTTTACAACAAATTCTTACACTTTTTCAACTGGGAAGCATCTTAATCTGTAGTTTCCTGACTCTGTCTTCTAAACAGTTTATCCCCAGCAAAACCTATGAATTATATGTGCCATGTTTAATTGTCAAATTAACAAGGACATGAAAAAACTGAATCAACATATCATAAAAATTGCAAAAGCATTGAACATCTAATTACAGCTTGAGCTGTTCCAAAAATCTCAGTAGCTGAAATGGCTGAAGAGTCCCAGTTTCTAGGACTGGCTGATTGTCTAAATCACACCTAATTTTCTGGGATCTGTTGCTATCAGTAGTGGAGAAATCAGAGGCAGATGAAATGAGCAATCCACTGTTGGCATTGATGTACAGGAGAGTGTCTGATTCAGAGCAGACACTGATGTTTTCGCTGGCAGATGCAGTTCATGAAGTCACGTGCCTTGAGGTGTAGCATGAGTGAGTGCCTTGTTGGTCTCCTCTTGACATTAGAAAGACACTTGCTCAAGCTAGCCAAGTCATTTGCAAAGCTGCTCAGCTGGCTGCTCATATGTTTGCAAGGTGAGTGATGACTGCTTTAGCTTTGCTGTTTACCAAGACAGCAGAGTGGAAGTCTGGGGCCACCTTCTCCTCACAGTTTTCCTTTGGGGTGCCTGTTCCCCAGCAGTTCTCTTTCAAGGGGCAGGATTGCTAGCATGGAAACTGTATGTTCTACCTCAGATGTGCCTCAAAGCGTGGGCTGGATGGGATAGAACACTTCCATGAATGAGGAAGAAGATACTGTGCAGGATCCATTCCAGTATTTTGTGTTTTCCAGTGGGTGTTGTTTAATGTTGACTGAGAAGATCAAATCCCACCACACTTCAGACCCAAATGTGTGACTGAGTCTGTGATTTAGTGAGTTACTGCCTTTAGCAGATCTCTGGTAGGAAGTTTCTGCAGCAAATATGAAGTAAAATACACCACTTTAAACCTCTTTCTTTAATACTGTGATTTATTCCATACTTATTGTGTCCTAAGAAGGTAAAATGATTAATTATTATGACTCCAGTGTTGGGCAGGAATTTATTAAACTGAGGAACCTTTCTGTTGGATCCAACAGAGGCACCTGCAGGAATTTTCAAGGGGCTTGCTCGACTCCAAGGAGTTATCATGGCTGCAAAATCTCCTCCTGGGTCCCCCTGGAAGGAGCTGATTTAGGAAACTCAGTGGAATGCAGCAGTCTTTGCTTTCACCATAATTAATCTCAAAAGCAGAGAAGGAAAAGTCACTCCTAAAGCTATGGAAGGGAGATGAGACCTTCACTAAATTTTCCATAAGAGCTTTTTTAGAAAAAGGATGGAGGGTGGAAAAGATAATCTCATTCTTGCAACAATGCAAATTGGAGCGGAGTGCTCATATCCCTGGGAGAAACTGTTGTCTCTTTGGGAAAAGAGATGTCTGGCAGGGACTTGCTGCTGACTTGAAATGGAATAGGAATGGGAGGGAGGAGAGTTCAGCAAGTCTTTCTGCTTGGATGAAGGAAACTAAATAGAAGTTCTTGAGTGTGTGCATTCCCATGCTGACAAAATCTGGGAGAAGTTGGAGGGAGTGACAAGCTGTTCTCTATGCCTGTAGGACACTTTTGGTTTGCCTAAGGTGATTTCTGAATGTGTGGACAGAGCTACAGGGAGTGGTCTCACCTCTCCCGGGCCCAGCAACAGCAAGAACAGTAAATTAGGTTTTTTGGGATGTTCTGCCCCTCCCCAGCTCTGTAGCAGAAACTGATCCAAATCTATCCCTTGGCTCCACACAAGTGAGAGCTCTTCAGGAGAATGGGAAGAGCAAGTAGGGGCTGCCAAATGAGCCTCTATTCTCTAGTCCTTCATCTGTTTGCTCCATGAGCATTTTTTTTGCAGCATTTCCTCCATTACCTCAGAAGCTTTCAAGTCTTGAAACAATTTTGTCATTTTCCTACCTTGAAGAAGCTGGGTCTTGATTGCTTTATTTTATGGCTTCCTTGTGGTTCCTAAGTGTCCTCCTGCAAAAAAATAGTGAAGTTAGTTTTTGAGCCTCTGAAGTGTTATGGACTATTTTTATATAAGCCAGATTAATGGTTTTAGAAGACGATGCATTTGTCATAAGACAGCATTTTGGCAGCAAACTGAGCTTCAGTGAACAGTTGTTTTCAATCTTGTCACGCATCTTCGCAGAGCTAACCTGAATTTTCTCCTGAATTTGGAGTTTTGCAGAATCACGAGTCAATCATAAAAAAAGGAAAAAGCAAAAAAACCCACCACCCTAAATTTTAGATGTATTCTGATAGAGAGGAAAAAGGATTTTTAAAATTCCTTCCCTGTACCTCTTTCGTCTATGTCTGTCTAAACTGCAGTTTTTTCTTGAAGGAGCTAAACTAATCACATAGAGAGATTTATGCATTACAGATGAATACCTTGAAAATTAAAAAGTCAAACAGGAACTGCAAAAACTAGAAGAGAAATCTTTCTGTAGCATTTCTGGGCATTGCATACTGGAGTTTCTTTTTTCTTTAAGTAAATCAAATTTCAGTGTCAGGACCTGATCACAGTTACAACAGGATTCAGAAACAGCGTTTCGACCTGTGCAAGCTATAAGCAGAGAAACTTCTGATGATGATAAAAAAAAAGTGGCAACAAATAAATGTGAACTCTTTATCACTGCCATTCTATTTCTGAGTAGAAGTCTAACAAAACACCCAAAGTGGTTGCTGGAAGCCTGTCCCTTGGGAGCTCCTGAGAATGACAAGGTCCTGTCTCACACTGGAGCATGGGCAGAGTGGGAAATCTTTCCCTGAATGACACGAGTTCTGCAGAGTACAGCATGTCAGCTCAGCTGGACCTGGAGTGACAGACTTTCCTAGAAATGACTCTTAGGTAATGTGGCCAATTGTCCCTTTGGCATACTTCTCATTCTTTTTTGTTGGTCTGTAGAAGGAAGCCTAAGAGTAGTCCAACATGAGTCTCTTTGGAGCACTCAGCAGATCTCATTTGCAACCTGAGAGGAAAAATCCTGAGTGCATAAAGACAAGAGTCTTGAGCAGGAAAGAGTGATGCTCTTAGAGGAGGCAATTAAAGCCTAGTGCGTGAGGCTATTGTTCTTTAGAAGAAAAGGGCATAACAGAGACCAGGAGATCTGTCAGTGAAAATTTCTGTTTCAACAGCCAGCTCTGGGACTGTGCTAGCAAGCATGTGCACCAGAAATGTGGTGTGTTTCATGCTAAGCTTCCAGCATTATATTGCATTATATGATATGTAATATATAATATATTGCATTATATTGCTCTCATAATGTAATATCTTGATAGGTGAGCAGGCTAGAAAGGAGTGAGAGGAAGAAGAGACAGAATGACAGTGTTTACATTCCAACCCCTTTCTCAGTGTGTTTTTCCTGCCTGATTGAGTATCTCTAATGTGTTTGTGCCCTTTTCTGTGGTATTCCCTGGCACAGGGATCCATGGCACCACTGGGCTGGAAGCCTGTACTGAGCAGGAGTGAGGGCCTTTCCTGCAGAAGGTATTCCAGCTGCTAGCAGCCTCTGGGGTTACCTGAAGGGTTGCAGAAAGACAAATATTTTTTCAGGCAGAACATGGTTAGCTCAGGGGGAGGAAGCACTGAAGTGGTGACCTTAGACTGTGAAAAACCCTTTGGAGTGCTATGACAGAGCCCAGGGCTCAGGCAAGGAGCATGTGGCAGATCTCTGGGGTCACCTTTGGGGAGCTGAGAGGGAAAAGCTGGAGCTTTCTATTTCAGCCGCTACAACAGGCTTTGGAAGACAGGGAAGGAAAAATGTCTGTCCCACTTTCACCTGTGGAAAGTCCACGGTGAGTTGGAGTATGTCAGGAAGTCATTCCTATGGAACACAGGGACAGAGTCCTTCTCATCCCACTTTCTCCAGGATGCCTGGCAGCAAGAGCTGGAGGGTTTCTGTGCTCCAGGTATTCCTGTCAGTACTTTCCTGCTTCCTTTCCCCTCTACCACGATCTACCTCTAACACAATCAGGCCATGTGGATCTTCAGGAGGTGAGGAGAACAGGAACATCCAGGGCACAGGACCTGCCTTTGCCCATACATACAGCATACAGATGTGGATAATAAACATGAAAACTGCAAGAAGATGATATATTGCAGGTTACCTTGTCCAGGGAAAATTTTGTTCTTTGTTTCCTTTCAGCCAAATTAGATTTTTATCCTAAAATACACAGAATTCTGTCTCTAAATTCTCTCTTCCAAAATGCCTTTAAAAGAAATTGAGCATTTGCAGGCATGTTTTAGATGTGGAATTAGGTGACTGCATTTTGCTTAACAGATGTGTGTTTCGTTGTCTGTACACGGTGGATTTGCTACAGGAACTCTGAAAGCTGTGAGGTCCCACAGCAACTGTATATTAACAAAAGGTTTTGAAGGTTGTTGAGTTAAAAGTCTCAACAGTATTTAGTGTGCTGGTCAGTGGGCTGATCTCCATGTGTCCAACTTTTTTTTGTACTACCTGCCAAATGCGAAACCAAGATTTTGCAACAATTATGACTGTTATACAGGGAATTGGTTAAAAAAGAAAGGTCATGAACAAAAGCAAAACCGAAAAAATCCAGCCTAGAAAAGAGAAGACAGTGATGAAAACATCTAGCACTAGGAAGCCGAAAAAACAAAGCTAAAGCTTAATGTTCTCCACAGAAACTTGACACAAGGGTTACAATGTATTTGGTGACTTTACTGGATTCTACTCTCTGTTCCCAGCACGAAAACAAATGCAAATCATTGGGAGCAAGCAAGCATCAAAGTCTCAGTTCCTCTCGTTTCCTTTCTTGTCATTTTTCTTTCAAACTTCAGTACTTTCTTTGCAGAGTTTATTATTAGCAGCTCTGTCAGTGTCTGGGGAGAGTGTTGCAGGAGGAGAACTATAGATATTTTTTTCTTTAGATAAAACAATGTCTCTCTTAGCATTGAGCATCTTGGAGCAACTTCATTGTGGTGCGGTGGGGTGTGGGAGTGAAATGTATCCAGAAATCTTTGAAAAAAATCACCTTGGACAAGCCATTTAGCTTCCAGACTGCTCTGTATTCATCTCTCAGGCATCCCTCAAAACTCTAGCTGATATATGGAAGAAAAAACCAGTCAATATAGAAGTTTGCATACGTACAATGGAAGGCTGGCATGCAGTTAGAAGGGCAAAGCAGCCTATTTCCATTTGACACGAAACAGAGAAGACACAACACAGTAGGAATCACCTCTCTTTTGTGTGTTTTTTCACCAGGAATTTACCAGGCTTGGTAACTCTCAGCCACAGCAATCACAATGATAAAATTTCCTGCTGAGTCAGTCCCAACTTTTTCCCAGTGAAGACAGCTAGGGAAGAAGTGCAGAGCAGCTGCTGAACTGCTGTGGGTGTGTTGCTGGGGTCAGCAGGGAGAGGAAAGGCAGATGCTTTTCTCCCTGCATTTAGCAGTACTGTGGGGCAAAAAAATATCAAAAACCAACAAAAAAACCCTAACTAAAATCAGAACATCTATATACTGTATACGTGGCTTGAGAGCAGCACTGTTCTCTATGGCCTGCGTAGCCAAGTGACTTTTTACAGTGCCCAGAGGGAGAAGCAGTGGAGGTCTCTCATCATGGGATCAGGGTGCAAGTGTCTGAAATTTCTAAACACAGGTTCAGAAACATTCCCATGTCACTATTTTTAGGAATCACTTAAGCTTCTTCTCTTAGAGGCCAGTAAAGCAAGGATAATGCTGAGACAGTTAAAATATCTCCTTCCATTTAATATCCCAGGTGGAATAGTCTCTGTTAAGTCCCTGTTAATTATTAACTCGTTTTTCCTAGCTAGAAAAGAAATGTTTTTTCTTTGCAACTTTCTGACAGATATTAAAAGATGATAAAATGAAAATGCCTTTACACTATAATTCACCGGGATTTCTCTCCTGAGAGAGGAGCAATGCAGAATTAGTGTTGATTTTATCACTTCTGCTTTCTCTAAGGAAAAAATCCTTGCAGATTTAAGAAAATGCTGCTTTATGTGTGTGTGTGTCTGTGTGTGTGTGTGTGTGTGTGTGTTTGTGGCAATCTTTGGGGAGTTGTGCTGCCTGTATTTAAGGACTTTAGAGGGCCGAGTCCCTCAAGGCTCAGGGGTACATGGAAAACAGTTCTACATCAGGATCAGAATGATTCAATACCTTAAATTAGGCTGTAAGAAGAGGAACCAGTGTAACCACAACAATCATTTAAAGGCTTAGAATCATGGAATCATTATGGTTGGAGGAGACCTTCAAGATCATCAAGTCCCACTGTAACAACAACAGCCACTGAACCATATCCTGAAAAGCCACATCCAAATGCTCCTTGAGCACCTCCAGGGAGGATTGCAACTCCATCACTTCCCTTGCCAGCCCATTCCAATGTCTCACCACTCTTTCAGTAAAGAAACTGAAACATAGGAATTTTTTCCTAAGATCTAACCTAAACCTCCCCTGGCACAACTTAAACCCATTTCCTCTCATCCTATCACTACTTGCTTGCTACAGAGCCCATCAGACACGACGACCTTTGGACCAGTCTCCATCCTGATTTCTTGTCTCTGGATTACTATTACAGGTGAAAATACTGTGCAAGTATTTGTGTTTCCCTTTTCCCTGCAGTCCTTCACTCTGCTTAAAAAAATCAATCTTAAAGACTAGTGTCCTTTTGGCCATTGTGGTGTGTCCCAAACAACATGCGTTTGCAGAAGCAAGTTTCAAGTCCAACTTCCAGCCACAAGAAATGTTTTCCAGGTAGCCCCAGCCCCAACCCTTTTTTTGGGGGTCTGCATCCTGTGTGAGCTGCAGGGAATATGGAGGCAGGAGGCAGGTTATATAGAGCTGGTATCTCACAGTATGACTGGCAGAGAAGGAAGGTCAAATATGGCATTCATTACCTCCCTCAGCCTGATAAATCAATCTCTCAACTCTTTGGCTTTTGCCACCCACAGCCCCCAAGACTCCATCGTCATAACGAATAATTCACTAAATATTTTTAAACTCCAGCTATTGTTGCCTATTTAAAGCTTCCTACTTTATGGTTTGTGGGGCTTTTAGGAACTGCTGAGTGTCAGTTCTGTGTGGTTTTTATAGGTTTTATAAAGGGCACAGGGAAGAAAGTATGTGGTGTTTGTTGGTATAGCAAACAAACAATTAATTGTAACCAGTATAATTGACAGACTGGAAAAATATAATTACAACAGTGGGAAAGAAAGGAGAAAAGATCAAAGAGTCCTTAAGGGTTAGAAGCAGCAAAAAGACAGTAAAAGGGGAGAAGCCATTTGTGGCATTCTGTGATGAAGAGACTGAGGGGAACTGAGATAGACCTAAAGAAATACATAGATGGAATTTATTTGAGCAAAACTAAAGAAATGCCAGGAATGCAGGAAGATGAACAGGGGCAGGAGAGCAGGGCTTACATTTCAGCTATAGGGAATAAACAGTCAAAATTAGATGATCAGGCTGTGGCTAGGGCAAAATGGCAACAGTTAGAGACGGGTGAAAGAGAGGGACAAAAAAAGCAAACAGGTCTGAAGTGAAGTAGTATTAGAACCCACCTTGCCTTCACCTAAGTCAGTTTTGGTCTTCTCTACTTTGCAGGACTCATAATGAAAATAAAGAAATTGTTTGAGACCCATCCTGTGCCTAAAGGACAGTGACACTGCATTCCTTCAGTGTGCTTTCCTGCAGCATGAAAGGACCTTTTGTGTAGTGTTGTGCAGCACTTCTGTGTTAGTGTGGCTTGGGACACACTAGAGACTTCTCTAGTCTTGTGAGATGTTCTTGCTCTGTTTGCCTACTTCATCAGATTTAAGCAAAAGGAGTCAAGTTTCTGTTTACTTTCCTGTTAAAGATGGTATCTGAACAGTTTCTAGTGTCTGGAAGGTCTGACATTTCAAGGACATTGCTATATACTGTTCCAATTTCTACAACCCTGTAAATTTTCCCATTTTCTAGTAGCCATTTCCATTCTCCAAATCCGTGGAAACTTCTTATATGGAAACATAAAATGATCTAGGAATGGAGCCCTTCCAGAAAAGAAACTGGAGATACTTCCCTGCATTTCTTTTTTTTACTGTTCTCTACTTGACTTTCATCTAGGTAAATACTGACAAAACTGAATAGCAGGGAGATGGGTTTCTCAGTTACTTTTATGAAGAGATATCAATAAATGTAATTTTTAGAATTTTATCCTATGTGAACCAGTCAAATGCGATGAATATGCCACTTCTTTCCTATTATCCAATGATATACTTTGATATTTAAATGTTTTCAAGCTTATTACTTATGCTTTTTTTGATTTTTAGACTATCTGGAAAAAAAAAGATAAATTAAAAAGAAAGGGTTTTAATTTGATGAAACAACCTATCCAGAACTGCTTTTATCCTATAAAGCTATAAACATGTATTCACAATTTCTAGCAGGGAAATGGGATGATGTTATAAAAAAATAAAATTACAGAAACATGGGTAACTTAAGCATATAAGAAAGAGCTGAAACACTGTTTTATGAGGCAAAGCAAGTCTCACAGAGAAGTAAATGAGTCCACATATATGATGTCCCAGTTAATGCAGTGTATTTCAGTTACCAGATCTTTTGTTGAGGCATGTCTCCAGCAGCTTTCACAGTAACTGAGCTCTTGGGGAATGAATGCAGATGTTCTCTCTTGAATTAACTGTCAAAAGATAAGAAAACAAAAGAAAGAATAAATGGACTGCTTTCTCATGGAGAGAGGGAAGTCTTACTGCATCTGTGTTACTCAACATATTTCTAAATGGTCTGGAAAAGAAGCTGAAATTCAATGCTAATGAACGAGAATTAATACTTATGGAAAAGCAAGGCCTTAACACTATGATGGGCTCTAGATTAGAAATTACTGTTCAAGAAAGCAAGCATAGTGCTATCATCATGGATGGTCAGTTTAAATGGTATTAAAGACAAACTGAATGGTATGAAACATTAGGAAAAGAGTAACTGATGAAAGAAAGGGACAGAGATACTGTTATTATATTGAGTCTGAATTTCACTGTGGTATTAACAGACCCCACCATCTCAAGGAAGATACAATGATACTAGGAAGGAAAGGAGAATGATGATTCCAGATATCAAATGGTTTCTGTATACATTGATAGACTTGAGCTCTTAAACCTGGAGCAAAAGACCTCCATGCTGAAGGCAAAACAAAAGGAGAGATGGTCTCAGAAAGAAATACACCAGTCTCAGTGAAAGAAGAGTTTAACCACAGCTATAAAACACAAAGAAAGAAATTAATCTTCCAAAAGAGAAATCTCCACAGGGAACTGAAATGGTATACCAGGGGAAAGATGCCCCTATGAATACCTTTCTTCTCCCTCCTTAGGTTTCTGCTACTGATCACAACTGCAGGGCATTGGCTGGAGTGACTCTTGTTCTGATGGGGTACAGGTGTTACTACAGTCCTTCTCATCTTATTCATTTTCCTCCTCCATACAGCTTCCCCCTCAGGAAGTTAGAACAAAAGCAATGGAGTTAAAGCAGATTACATGAGTGAAAAAGAGGGGAATTCTTTTTTTTTTCCCCCTATGATGTGCAGATGCTCTAAGAGGCATCCTTAGTTAGGAAGCATCATAAGTGTAATCATATTAATAGAATTGCTTTCTTAGGGATGTAGAAGTGGAGATGATGTATCATTTACAAGTGAATGAAGACTCAACACTGGTAACTGCTGGACTGCATAATATGGCCACAAAATGCTTCCATAATAATGAGTCCAGGAAATTATTGCACAGCTGTAACACAAGTGTGGAGGAGATTAGTAGAGATTTTCAATAGTTTTTTAGGTCCTCCCTCTTTAAAAATACCTTTCATCCTCAATGCAGCCTGATTGCATACAGTAGCTGGCATGGAGCAAGACTTCAGCAGTCTTGTAGAGTAAATGCTAGCATATTTGGATGTGCTGGCAATGTAGCTCCAGGATGTAAAGAACTTGCAAAATCCACATCACAGCAAGAAAGACAGGATCGTGATTCTGTAACCTTCACCTTAAGAGAAGAAGTATTTTGAAGAAAACAATTCCCCCTCCACCTTGAGTATTTATTACAATAATTTTCACATGCAGTCCAAGACCCTCCTGGCTGTATCAGTTAGAGTTTGATTAGAGGCAGACAGAAAGAGTCTTTGGACTCATTTGTCCAGCTGCTATGGCTGGGGCTGTGTTTTTCTTGCCCTTAGGTGGAGAGGCTAGCAGAGAGCAGTGAATGTCCTAGGGCACTATTTCCAGATGACTGGGACAAGAACATTTTGAAAAGGTATGGTGGGACAAGAACATTTAGAATAAGTATGATGGTTTGTTCTCCCCTTATGTAGAAAATTTTATTTCCCTGCTTATGGAAGGCAAGAAAGTTAATTTTCAAAACAGATATTTCCCCCTCCCCTCATTACTTTCCCCTCTCCCCAGTTCACTAAATTCTGGTCAACGATGAACCAGTAGGTTTTCCCAGCTCTGGAACTGGTTCTTAGATGTGTCTTCAATAGCAAGAGACAGGGCAGCAGCAGACACATAGGCTCACCTTTGGTGGGCATAGAGAGAAGGCAAGAAATTGTACCTTTGGTAGTACAATATAGAATAATTTGATTATGTCCCCTGTTGATATTAATTAGAACCAAGGATTTACCTTGACTATGTATATTTACTCCAGTGGAAGATTCAGACCCATGTTTTTTGCTTGACTTTGGGATTATGACGTGTTAGATTTATTGGCTCTTTTGCTAACAGTAAACGAGTCTTTGGACTGAGACAGAGTCTACAGCAAAATGGTGAATAGAATGGCTGAGGAGCAGGACAGGAATAAAGAGAGAACCTTTCTTCTGAAAGGCAGAACCTAGTCCTCATTCCTGTCCTAGTCAATCACCATTGCTTGCCACATCCAGTGAAGATGATCTGCTTTGAGACTTGAAATGAGCAAACACTTTTTTTTTTTTTTCTTAAATGAAAAGTGTTGTAATGAAAAGGATTTGACAAGCCACAGAATACACTGCAGAGTTCTGTTTAAGTGATCTAGCTTCACTTTCACTACAGTGAAAAGGGGTTTGCTGGTGCTAATTTCCATGCTAACACTTGAAGTGTAAGGAATGCAATGGACTGTAGACGTGTGTGTACAGGGCATGGTGGTGTTTACTTTTGCAGTTACCTCCTGCCTAGCACTGAGTTTCTCAGACATGAGCTGGGAGTCACGAGAGTTGGAGGAACATGTGCCAGAGCGTAGGCTTCTTGAATTATGGATTAAAAGAATCATACTTATGATTTTAGTGATCAATGAGTAAATACCAACAGATGAGACATGATGACTTTGTGTGTGGCAGTAACATGAAGCTCGTGAATGCAGTGATCACGTGTAACAAATCAGAAAGATAATTTTCTCTGATTTAATTTCTGACTCAGATTTTAAATTTTTCTTGGAAGGTCACTAAGAAGTGGACACTTTAGTAAGGAGGATATGTGCCTAACTTATTCAGAGAATAAGTATCACCAAAGATTTTAGTGCATCTACAGACAGGCAGCTGAGAATGAATACAGCTTTAGTGCCAGATGAATGATTTTTGTAAATTGTGTTCCCTATGTTATTACCTTATCATTAATATAATATTGCCTGAATCCTACTTTAACTGGTAATGATCATTGTTACCAATAATAGAGGAAATTTCTAGCAGACTGTGTCTAGTTTGCTGTAGGAAGAGGTGAACTCCCAGAGAAGTCTCGTGGGCTGGGCATGACTCCTGTGGTGGAGCTGCAGGGTGACAGTTCCTCCCAATGTCCAGATCAGATGCAAGAGAAAAGGGTATGAAGAAATACCTTCCACTGTCTATCTGCCCCAACTTCCACTCCTGTCCTGCTTTGACTCCTAGACCACAAAAACATTCTGTTCATCCGACAGCTTTCCTTGAAGCAGCACCTTTCACTGCACAGACTTATATCCCGAGCATGTTGTAATGAATTAACATCACTCTGCTTATTCAGGCTTTGCCATTCACCTGGTCTGTTCTCATATCACCTGAGGAGAAGCATTTTCTGCAATACTAGACCCAAAGACAGTATCTGACATGAGTACCCTTTAAAGTGTAAAGCAACTGGTACCATAAAATGATTTATACAGTGTCCTGGCATTTACTGTTGCTAAGACTAACTGCTTTGGGGTATATGATAAAGCCCTTTATCAAAACTGGCTTTAACTGTCTGCTTACAGTCATAAAGAGCAATGTGTAAGAACATAGCCTGCTCAGTGCTCCCCAGAAGGCATAAAAGGACAGCTTGTTCAGTACAACACAATGTTAGTGGGATTTGTTTTAGATTATCAGTTTGTAATTAAAGGAATTATTAATGCTGAGAAGGAATGTTTTGCTCAATCCATAATCCAATATCGGCTTCAATGGACAGAAGTGCACTTCTCAGGAAATTTCTTTGTCTTCCACTGTGAATCCTCTCAGGTCTTTCTGGAGGTGGCTAATGGAAGCCATCTGGTCCGTATACAGGGCTCAGTACATTCTGCAGGTTTCCTGGAACAGCAGAGCACTTGTTCATTGCCCTAGGTCCACAAGAGTTGCCATGTGGAAATCTACCTAGTTCAGTGCTTTTTTTGTTAAATGTTGCATCTTTAGAAACAGAAATACTTTAAAAATATTATTTCCATGTGACCTGGAAACGATATTCAGACATTCAGTCACCTGTTGACTCCAGAGCTTTGCATCAGGGCCAGAGTCAGGGTTTTTTGTGTTGATGTGGATGCTCAGTGCACTCTCTATCCAGCTATCCAGTGACTTACCTTCAACCAGGGACATCAGCCTAAGTGATCCAGGCAGCTATCTGGGTCTTTGAGGCGAGATAATCTCACTAATCACCAATACCTCTTTTGCTAGCTCCCTGTTCCTTGACTTCTGAGAGCAATGTGCTAGCAGGTAATTGCTGCTGGGCACGTGGCAGGGCCCGAGAAGGCTCAGCAGCAGATGGCATAAGACAGGAGGGAACAGAATTCAGGGACTGTTGATAATGAGGCAACTATCAGCAAAACATGAGGACAAAACTGGGCCAAGTCAGGTAGCCATCACTTCCCTGACACTAAGGAGGCCTAATCAATTGACAAGAAGGATCACTTGCTTGCTAATTGCAGCTACTGGAATAAATGCTGAGCAGAGTGGCTGTCCTGGCAATTGGGAAGCTCTGCATCACAGAGCTCATCCATCTCAAGGGCAGTGAATTGCCTTTACTACCTGCTCCCTCATATTCAAGGAGGAAATGGGATAGCAAGTCTCATGCTGCCTTTATAACCTTTAACTTTTGTTTATTTATTTATGTCATTATCACTTTGGCAGTGATTCAGTTGACAGCAACTACCTGGCTTGTGTAATCACCTCTTGGGAATGGACGTTAAATATTCCTTGGTGTTATGGTATGCAAACACCTTGTTTGACTCCACTGTAGTCCCAGGAATTAAAATGACTTTCCTCACCTTGTCTCACAGATGGTTTGTGAAAGGCAAATGCCATTGGCTAGTGCTGGTGCTTGCATGTATTTGTCTTGGGGATTTTACAGGAAGACTCATGCTGGGGATATAATCTTTTATCTTTCAAAGGAAGAATTTCTCAGCTGATTAAAAATATTATAGGGAAAATTGGTTTTGGTCACCATGAAACTGAGTAAATGGCTTTTCCTGTGACTTTTGCCTTTGTCTCCCTTCTTCCTTTTCATGTTTTCTACTCCTTCTATTGCTGTCTACACTTGCAAAGCCTTTCTACTTTTCAAACACCAGAACCACTTTTAAGTCTGGCATTTCAAAGCTAGTTGAAATTTTTGGAATTAAAAATTGTGCAAAGAAAACAGTAATTCTCTCTCACCCATGCATTCTGCTCTTTTTCACTAGCTGGGGATGGTGACAAGGAAAATAAAAAAGCAAACTACCAAAATGTCCAATTGCAACTACAGCTGGATAACTAGTAATGACTTTTAAAGAAAAGAATTGTTAACTAACTCATTTCTCAAAAGCCATTTCTCAAATCTACCTTCTATCTTTCTGCAGGCTGTGCTAGCATTTGCCATTAGTTTTTGCGTGGGGGGAATAATGAGTATAATCTTAAAGAAAAGATAAAAATATACCAATCCTATTAAATATCAAGGTACCAGCCTGATGGTATGAGCCCAGGAGAAGCAAAACACAGGAGGTAGAACCCCAAGCCTGTTTCATGGTTCATTTTAGGCATTCCTGTTAACACAGGTTCTTATTAGCAAGGTTCCTGTTTAATACTCATGCAGGTTTCCTGGAGAAGGAACTCAGGCTGTGGCTGACCCTGCTCTAAGCAGGTGCCTTGGCCATTCAGTGACCCTGTTGCAGAGCAGAGGCAGGATTTGCCCAGGAGGAGCATCACAGAGGTAAGGGCAGCCATGCCTCACCACCACGTTCTCAGCATTCCCTACACTCTCTCAGCTGCTGTTCTCTGGGAATGCAATGGCCTGAGCTGCTTGACTTTCCCAAGCAAGGAGCAAAAGGCCTTGTGCAGAAGAGCAGGGAGCTGGACCTGCATTTCTGGAAGAATGGATCCTCAGGGCTCCCTCCTCCTGGCTGTCCCTACCTGCTTGGCAGGGGCTGACATCCTTCTCTCAGGACCAGAGGACAAAAATTTGCAGACTGTGCTTTGCTGCCAAGCCTCCACTGCCCTGAAAGGCTGTTTGTCCCCAGCAGTGCTGAAGAGAAATCACTCCACTACAAGTACATTAAGCACATGAACAGCTCTGACAAGAAGTAGAGAAATAATTTGTTTGGTAAGTTCACTTATGCTTTATTGAATTCATTTATTGGCTGTCCAACAGCTCCATCAGGTGCTTTTAAAGCAGCCAGACACAGACACATGATCTGGAATTTGAAGTTAAGTCAAAGGTCCTCCTTGCTTCTATAGTGTAGTGGTAAAATGAAAATCTCAAGTGAGCAGAGGTGTCCTGCTACAATGACTGCTATGTGCAGTGCAGACAGCAGTAAAATTATTTCAGCAGGAACAGCAGAGTGAGGCTGTGCCAAGCTTTGGCAGGTTACAGTGCTCTGGGCTCCTGTAAAGTGCTTAACAGTCTGATGTAGCAACAGCAAGGAATACGATTTTCGTGAAATTTGAGCATTTCTCTCTGCAGGTGTAAAAGCTTCATGAATGCAACAATGTGTAATCTCTCACAATCATTTTTATCCTACAGGTTGGATGCAAATTGTAGTGTGTCTTTAGCACACTGACATGATAAGAAACTGAGACAATTTGCAGATTTTCCAGAGAACTGAAGAAGAGGATATTTTGTCTTACTAACTCAGCAAAGGGAGAGAAACAGGTCATCAGAAGTCTACTTTTCTGCAGGGAAACTTGAGACGAGCACTTCACTATCGGCCACACATGTACAAAACAAGAAGAGTAAATAAGTCATAATAGAGAGAAATGTTAATCTGTTTTTCAGCTGTAAGGCAAAGGTTGTCTGGCTTCTACTGGCTCAGCATCACGTCGCAACCTACGCATGTAGGCTGTAGAATACACAATGTATTGCACAGAATAAATAGAATAGGAATAGCTGATGAATATCACAAAATGGAGATTGTGAGAGCTTTGCTGCACTGTTGGATAATGTTTGGGTACTTGCTAGTGACAGATGGTAGGCCTTTTCAGCCATATCTGTGTGCTCTGGATGGAAGATTGCTTGGTGACACACACACAGTTACTGTCACCGTCATCTTTGTAATTTTGTAGCATTCTTACAACTTTGAGGGCCTCTCTGAGTTTAATTATTTGTGCAGAGATTTTATGAGACAGGTGCTTAAGAGCGTGTCATGAGGGAAGACAAAACAAATAAATTAAAGTCAATACCACATAGTCTTAATTCCAGAAAAGGCACAGTCTGTGAATGTTTAGCTGTTCCTGAATGGCCTGCACCTTGCATTTCACATCAGTGTCTGGACTGAAGACACATATGGTAAACATTCAGAGGCCAAATCAATGAGTGTGCCAACATGAACCCATGTCTGGCCTAATTCCCTCCACTGTGGATGCCAGTGGGATGGCACAATATGTGCTCAATACCAGAACATTAATTTTGAGCTCAAATACTTTTCAGACCAGCTTGCTTTTTCTGTTGCCAAGATAATAACTTGCATTAGGCTGGAGGGGAAGGAAGGTTTCTCTTTGCTATGGTAGAGCACCAGAGATGTACATCCCACAGAGATCATTCTGGCTGGAGGTCACCTGCAGGTCTGCACTCACATCAGTCTCAGCTCCATATTCCTGGCTGAGGGCTTGAGCCTGCTACTGAAAACTCCTCTAAACATTTCTTCAAATACATTATAAAAGGTGAGAGACAAAAAAATTAATGGTGGATGAAAAGTTCAACATGAGCCATCAGTGTACACTTGCAGCCCAGAAAGCTGAACAGATCCTTGGCTGCATCAAGAGAAATGTGGCCAGCAGGTCGAGGGAAGTGATGCTCCCCTTCTGCTCTCCTGAGACCCCACCTGGAGTCCTGCATCCAGTTCTGGAGCCCCTGTTATAAGAAAGACATGGACGTGATGGAGCATGTCCAGAGAAGGGCCACGAGGATGATCAGAGGGCTGGAGCACCTCTCCTATGAAGACAGACTGAAAGAGTTGGGGTTATTCAGTCTGGAGAGGAGAAGGCTCCAAGGAGACCTTATTGTGACCTTCCAGTACCTGAAGGGGCTACAGGAAAGCTGGGGAGGGACTTAGAATGTCAGATCTCAGGGGCATGGTTTCAAAGTCGAGATTAGTAGATTTAGATTGGATGTTTGGAAGAAGTTCTTCACCATGAAGCTGGTGAGACCCTGGCACAAGTTGCCCAGAGAGGTGGTGGAATCCCCATCCCTGGAAGTTTTTAAGGCCAGGCTGGACAGGGCTCTGAGCAACCTGATCTGGTGAGAGGTGTTACTGCCCATGGCAGGGGGGTTGGAACTGGGTGATCTTAAAAGTCCCTTCCAACCCTGAAAATTCTATGATTCTATGAAAAAAAAAGAGTAAATAAAACAAGAAAGGAGAGTCTTGGGAGAAATCCAGGGCTTTCACAGCAGCCCAGACTAATGTCCATGGCTCTCAACATGTCCTTTTTCCGGTGCACAGACAGGTGGTACCAGGCCTCTCAGTATCCTGACTCCTTGAGATCCCTTTCTGTAGCATGACTGTATTCATACATACCTGAGCTCTAGGTTCTGCTGCTACTCCGGACCGTGGAAGCAAGACCCAAGTCCTTATTACTGCATGACAGTATCATTCCTCCACATGGCAAACGCACCCTGTCTCTCTGCAGGTGTTGTATTGCAACCATTTTCTTCTGGAGACAAATCAATAGATCAGGAGAACTGATCCATTGTATGTCCTTAGGATGCTTCATGTGCCAAAATGCACACTGCTGTCTTTTCTGCAGACACCTGAGATAATTCCTGCTTTTATCAGCTGAGGCTGGTAAAAGTTTAAAGTTATCAAACATTTATTCAGACCAATGATTTTTGCCTCCCTGTTTCTCAGTGTCTCCTTCTGCTCCCAGAGGAATTTGGTGTTTTGTTGAAATATCATCTACCTGGATTACCTCCAAACATCCACTGTAAACCTGATTAATTATCAAGAAGATCATCACAGTTCATAATAAGCTGTGTACTAATTACATGCACCCAATGAGTATTTTCCTCTCATTCGTCTTGTGAGTGCTCATTTTGCAGATTAATAATAAGCATGACAACTGCAAGTGAAACCAGTCCTCTGGACTCTCAAATAAAGGCATGGGGGATCAGACTCTTAATTAAAACTGCTATTTGCTTGGAAGCACAAATGCTACTCCCCATCTTGCTTCCAGGAAGGGCTATTTATTAAAAACACATTATTCCCAAGAGAAAGATAAAAGACACCGAGATGCTCTGGTAACTCCAAGAGAGTCACTTAGTATTGAAAACTATTTCACAGTCACACTGAATTAAAGAGTCTGTGAAAAATATCAGCCTATAAGACCTGAAGAGCAATACTCTTTTATGCAGGTAAGTACAAATCAGTCTCTTCTCTCTCTGAGCCATAAGTCAAAGAACACAACAAGCCTGTGGTTTTCATTCCACAGCTGGGATTGGTCTCACTAAAACTCTCCAAAACTCTCTCACGAATAGTTTTTGTAGTCAAGAAGTACAATGAAGTTGGCCAACAGTCAGAAGTAACTGTTTTGGTCACTGCCATCTCCATGGGCTACGTGAGAATTTGTAAAAAAAAAACAAAAAACAAACCAAAAAAACCAACCCAGAACTTGTGCTTATAAGGAAAGAAAATAAAGATGCAGGTAAAAAGGCATACTGTTACATCTCTGGATTTTGAGTTAGAAGGCAGCACTACAGCAGCCAGTGCTTCAGAGAAAACCAGTCCTTTCTTTAGGACATCAACATTCTGCTGGCTGTCTATAGTTTGATTTGGGATGGATTTCTTTTGGTTGGATGTATGTGTATAGGGCAATTATCTTTGGGAGTGACAACTTTATGTCAGAAAACCAAATCTGCTTCTCTCAATTCTATTCAAAATCCTATTACTTTTAACTTCCTTCCTATACTGCTTTTCAGATCACCACCTTCATCATTCCTTCTCATTCCATCATTCCTTAGCTAAGTTTCTGATGAATTTGTTAGTTTCATTAAGATTTCTTTTTTCCCCTCTAAAAAGCCCTGCATTAAATTCCTGTAGAGTTGTGTTCTTTCCCCCTTGCTCTCCACCCCTCCACTCCCAATTACTTACCTAATTTTAGGGATGAAATTCAAAGTTATTTCTAACAAGAAACAATTTCTCTTACTCACAACTCTGCCATTTCTGACATAAGAAGGATGAAGATAACCTCTTGTGGAATGGCTCTAAAACCCCAATGTTTTAGTCCTTTTAATACCCTAAAAGAGCTAATTACAACCTGTGTGTTTTCTTGTTCATGACTTCATGACTCAGGTGCCATTAGTCAGCATCACCTCACATGATTTACACCACAATAGCATAAAACTGTAATTACAAATAATGTAAAAGTCAAAGAGGTTGTCTCTTGAAGCACCAGCCTTTGCCCATCAGTCACTTTCTTGTCATTAGTCAAAACATACTGCAGTAGTAACAAACTGTCTAGTAAGGTACCTTGCTGCCTGAATACCAACACACATATGTATTTCTACTGTTAAAGTTACATATATCTTAACACCACAGATGAAATCAAAGATTTTGGTTCATGAGGCCACTGCCTTTCTAAACATCGATTCTTCTTAACTAGCACAACTAAAATTGCTAAAATGAAATCCTTTCCAGAGACCAGAACATTCTGATGCATGTGTATGGCTGTCTGCTCATCAAAGGAACAAAATCAAATGTTTTTTTCACTACTAGATCTTCCAGAACTGTACAACTCTTCTATAAGCAAACTGACTGGATTCTAGACCTGCCCTTGCTGCACTCCATCTTTTAAATCCTGCTTTCCCACTCCCGTTCTGCCAAGCAGAACTGCAGCTACTGATGGAGTAGCAGTATTTTTTTTTTTTTTTTTTTTTTAAATTGGTTGGAAACAGAAGTGCTGAGGTACTAAGGGGCTGACTCCTGTTCTTACCTCTGCTATCAGAGTGGTTCCAAAGAATGTTTATCAATATGGTGATAGGCACTTTATATATAAAAATATAAATATATATATAGAGAGACTTTGCTGTCAAACATCTTTCTTTTCCTGCTGGCACCAATCTGAATACAGAGTAGGCAGTGAGTTTGCTGACACCCATACTTAAATCAAAATAATTTTTCCTATCCAGTGCATTTGTTTTTATGACTTTGATGACATATTTATAGAATTCAGTTTTTCTGAGGGAGAAGTTGGTTTGTGTTTGCTCATGTAACAGCTGCACTTTGTCCCTTAAAAAAGACAGTGCAGTCCCTCTGCCTGGCTATTTTTAAACTATGTGGGTCTCACTGGTCATCTAAAAATAAGTTTTGAATGTTCACATGTAGCATACATAGAACCATCATTTGACCAAATATGGCAGCAAAAAAAGGTCATTACCCGGTCTTTGGCTTCTTCTGTAGTGGCAATAATGATTATAAAATACACAACAAAACCATAAACAGACCCTGTACTTCCTGTTTGCAAAACACCATGAGCAGGAATTAGTGCTTTTGTGCAAATAGAATCTGGCCTGAATATACACTTAGACTTCTCCCACCAGTGATCAAACACTAATGTTTTTTATTTCCCTGAACAATCTGGTTAATCATAACCTCTGTACAGCAAGAAAGTGCAAAATAATGATGGAATGTAAAAGAAAAATTCTGATTCTCAGAAATATCTCCCTTTAAAATAAGTGTAATTGAGATATCTTGTTATCATGTTTTCAAATATGAATTTTTCTCTGAAGGTAGGCCCCAGACATCTGGACCATCTGATTTCCAAGGGTTTTAGATTTCTTTTTCCTTGTTTTCCTAGCTTTCAGAGACCACAGAAGCCCTTAAATGCTCAGACCCAAAGCACTCCCCATAACTGAGCAGGTCTGGATTTTGGCTATCCAGGCTTTCCCCAAAAAGCATGCCAAGAGGGCTGAGAGATAACACCAGGGGTCAGCTAATGTTCAGACAGCTGAACTATAGGCTTTGGCAAAATGCTTTCATTCTGGTTAACTGGGCATTTTTTTTGACAAAAAGCAGAACACGGGACAAGTCCTTATGAAACCTGTATTTGTCACAGTTTAAAAGACTGCCATGAGCAGCAGAATTATGAGGGTTTGGCTTCTTATTCATTTGTGGCTAACAAGTGACCACCTTGGCACATTTAATTTTTAGTAAGAGGTCAGCTGGTCATTGAAGTCTCTTTTTTCAACTTCTGTTTTTTTTGCAAATCTAGGAGGAACTTTGCAACACTGAAACAACTGCATTTCTTCAAAACTGATCAACACTGGCTGCATCATCCCTGAAAGATGGGGAAAGATGGTCAGATTGATGTACACAAACACACAGAGCACATCACCATCAAAAATCTTTTGGTACAAAGCCTACAATACAACATTTACCAACACAGGAAGCTCAGGTCTTTTGCTTATATAGCTGTACATCTAAATTGATGTGCACCATCCCCCTGTTATTTTTAACATAGTTAGAAATCTGTAGTTAGAAGCATCAGGTTGGGTGTATTCCACATAACAGAATGAAATAAAATTAGCAAGGATTTTGATGGAGGCTTTAAGGATTAATTCTGAAGACCTCAATGCAGCTGTGTGGTTTGGAAAGTAGTCAGGGCCTACTTGTTCAAACAACGGAACTGGAATTTGTAAGTCCTTGTTTTGAAAAACTCTCAAGAAATATTTCTGTATGACAGACTGTGGATGGTAAAAGGATATTTTTAGTGTAATGTTTGAGTGCATCACAAGTCTGCTTGCATTCCTCCAGAAGAGAATGAGTCATTACCCACAGAATAGATACTCAATAAATTTAACTTCCTTTTCTGCTCATGCAATACTATAAAGCAAAACAGTT
This sequence comes from Florisuga fusca, assembly GCA_038090715.1. Lineage (NCBI taxonomy): Eukaryota > Metazoa > Chordata > Aves > Apodiformes > Trochilidae > Florisuga > Florisuga fusca. The sequence continues at coordinate 2,384,316 of JAAWXA010000010.1, read as the reverse complement.
TCTTGATATGTATTCCTTCCTGGGGCTCATTCTTCACTGAGACTGTGTTTTTTATTTTAATATTCCTGTCACTCCCATACTTAGTAATAAATAAAATAAATAAATAAATGATGCAGGACGTATTTCAGGGAGAGTCCTGCACCCCACAAAATTTTGAAGTCAGGTTTGTGTTTCACATTTCTTACCCTTTAAAGCTTTTCTTTAACTTCCCTCTCACCATTTTCCTGTCTCTTTTATATAGGTTAACACCTCCAGTGCTCCCAGTTGAGATCACTAACAGCTCACTCTCTCTTCAAGCTTTTCCCTTTCAGCGATTGCTCAGCATCTACAATAACAGAGTTACAACATCTCAGTCGTGTCCTACTGCAACACAAATAATAAACACATCTTTGTTGTTCCTTTCTGCCAGCTATGGGTGTGGTTGATATTTCCTTAAATACTCAGTGCTGTAGCCAAGCAGACTGTAAAATCTCTAAGGGTACTGTCATCTGGTTGTGATGGAAAGTGTTCTTGCCTATATGACAATTTATAAGGTGATTATAAGGCTGCTTCCCACAAAACAGAGGAAACAAAATTCTGTGGTTTCAGCTCAGCAACTGAATTTTTCAAAATCTCTGGACTTCCCGCAGCAGCAGTTTTTATAAATGAAAATGCTTTAATAAGTGAAGATAGACTCACAAAATTATAGTAAGGCATTTTGAACTTCTTGGTAGGGTGGATGACCTAGCATTATAAGGCAGTTACTATGATAAAACTTATATAGTGAGAACTTTGTGGTGTTTATTAAGGTGTAAGTACATATTTTTCTTAATTCATGGCAGAAATGGGTTTCATGCACAATATACTCTGTTTTAAAAACAAAGTCTAGTTATATTTTCACACAGTTCAGATTTTACACAATTCAAATCAAAGATTTTCCCTATTGTTCTTGCTTATATGAACCCTATTGTGATTGTACAGGCTATTTTTTTTGTTCACCAAAGGAGAATTATAGCAAAAATGTTGTATACAGTCTGCACCATTCATCTGCAGTAAAATAGCAATAAAGAAATTAGGGGAGCTACGAAGAGATTAGCAAAGTGTTGGCTTATCTAAACAACTCATTTAGTAACCTGGGATAATAATGTCTGTGGAACACAGAATTGACAGAAATACGGGAGAAAGGTCTATTCAGAGGCTACTGACAGGGATCTGTTATGCTTATTAAATAATTCTTGCAAATATTCAAATTTGAAGGCTAGAAGGAAACCCTACCTATTCTCTCTCCAGTGTCTCTTGTAGTGCATGTAAAAGAAGAATTTTCTAAAAAGATATCTTCTATGTAAGGATGTTAAAGGTGAGACCACTTTATATTTAGCCTATATTGGTGACCTGATACTTGGGCTCATATATTTTAGATGTTTGCAAGCATCCCAAAAATGGAGCTTACACAGATATCAGCATTGTCTACTTTATGAAGCTCATGGCATTTATTCCCTTCTACTCTGAGTGTTGAAATATGACAAGTGACAAGAAAGAAAACAAGCTTTGTGGTGATGAGGCCGAGTAAATGTTTCTTTTCATTACTCACTATCAATACTTCCAAAACCGGGGAAAATACCATAATGAATTCTGTAAAACGGCAGAAGGAAAGCTGGGATATTGGAAGACCTTCCCTGCTTTGGCTGCAGTGTCATTTTCCTGAGCCAAAAGAAACAATAAAAACCCTGGGCTGATAAACCGACCTTCATCTTGCTCCAGTGATGTGCTTGTCACAGCCATTAATTTAACAATGTTCTAGTTCCTGCTTCTGATTGAAGGCTTGAGCTAGGACAGTGTCATAGTTCTTGACAGTTCAAAATATCTCGGGCACAAAAAGAAAAGCTTCTGCATTTCATTAAGCAGCTTTTGGAGGCATGATGGAAAACTGAGAAGTATGTAGAGATTCCAAATGCTGATAAGAGGTATTTACACCAAGTTTCTAGGCTCCATTTCAATTCCTGGCCTACTAGCACTTGGCATCAGCTTTGGGCAGCACGGATCTGAGAGAAGGAAAGGAATGTGAATAAGCCCATTAGCTCAGCAGTTGCAGATCTCCTGCTTTTGGGGCTTCAGAAATTGACAGCATATGTTGGTAAGAAGCCTGAGCTACTAGCCAGGACAATAAGTTACTATCAGGAAACAGCTTATCTGGCTTTAATTTACTGCAGTGGGTTGCCTGGATGAGTGGACACAGAAATCTTTTCACTGCCCATGCAATTCCACGCAGACCTACACACCTCCTACACCAGTTGGACCACACACAGCACTCCTGAGTAATGGAAAAGTTATCTCCCCTTTTGGAGGCACAGCAGCAGGAAATGTATTCTAAACTCATCTCCTTCAGTTTGTGGCATTGCTTGGGTCTCCTGGCAGCTGGCTGGCAGGCACGCAGCAGCCTTGAGCCTCTCTCAAACATGGCCTTATACAGCTCATCAGAGTAGACCATGAAATAAGAAAAGTCAACCCGTAATAAGAATGAATTTGCTGCAGATACTCTCCAGTCTGTGCTGCCAGCACTCACTACATGCCATCCACATGAGGGTCACAGCTTATTACTGGGAAAAGGAGCAATTCCTCAGAGAGGTCACAGAACAGAATAAGGTACAGCATACCCACTGTGTGACATTGCCCTTTGACCACTTTGCAGAGGTAAAAGCCAGCAGACTCCTGCTGTACAAAATGCCTATGCCACTCACAGGTAGCTCAATGTTCTGTAGCTGTAAGCTCCATAACAAAATCTTTCTCTGGCCAAGAGGTACCAAACACTTAGCCAAAAACCAGAGTGTCTTGAAGTAGCGGCTTCACTGCTGACCCATTCCTCAGTTGGGTGTGCAGCCGGGTCTTGGGGTTCTCAGTGATATCAGCTTCAGTAGTACTTGCTGTTCTATTTCACTCTGCCAGGAGGGACTTAAATTAGCCAGTTTCCCATGCCAGCAGAGCCCTATAACCAGCTTGAGACCCATGCAATGCAAACATTTGGGTTTTGTGTTTGGCTTGATAGCCACAGCTTGGTGACCTCTATTTCTTATTTGTCCTAGTTCCCGTAAATAGCAGCCAAGGGATTTCTGTTCTATTTCCTAAAGGAAATTCCAGTTTAAACAAAATACAACTCACAACAATTTCCTGTGAATTTCTTACAGTACTTAGTATATCAATCGATCAACACAAGTAATTTTTTAAAAAATGAACACCTTATATGGCAAAATGAGTTGGAAAATGTTGCTAGAGTGTTAATATTTTTATAAGGATTTTTTTGTTTATTATAGATCTAAGCAGGCAACTGGCTGCCTGTAACCATCAAAGGCATCTACTACAGAAGTCCCGACATCCATCTCTAAAGAAATAATATTCTTATCTGCAAGGTGTGGATACTGTTTACTTTAAAGCTATGTATTTAAAGAGCAAAGAGACTGATCTTTACTCTGGAGCTACTTCACTGAAAATGAAAGCATAGCTGGTTTTCCAGTGCAGGAGGGAGACTGAAATTACTCAGCTGTCCATGGATATGCTGCACTGGGGAGAAAGAGGAGTATAAACCTTTTGCTCTTTTAAGAAGTCAAATCTACACAGCATTCATCATTCAATCTGGAATTTGCCCACAATAGCAAAGTCAAAACAGTGATGTTGCCAGTCTTCAGGAAATCATATCTGACTACCTCAAGTGGTTACCCTAGTTTGTGTTGTCCTGCCAGTTCAAAATGACTGCTTATAAATAACTCCTTTTTTTTTTTTTTTTTTTTTGGCAAAGGATTGTTTTGGCTTCACTGCAGAGGATAAATCCTGTCACTGTTTAGGGAAAAGTAAAAGTGCTCAAAAAAACCAAGGATATAAAACCCAGTTCCAGATCCCTACTATCCCAAAAGGTGAAACTGTTTTTCACCTTTTGTGGACACCTTTTGCATGCAGCCCTGGTTGGACATAAGTGAAGTCTGATTTATCTACTAATAGAAGGAGTTGGGACATACCATGAGAACTGCAAATACCAAAGTATCTGGAGATGGTCTGTGGGGCAGGGAGAGGAAAACAATCAATATATATGGGTATCCAAATGGCCACCAAATTTCTTTCCCTTAGGAGACTGCTCCAGTTATGTCAGGAAAACAAATGGATGATTTTAAATTGGCTTAAGCTTTGTTTTGTACTGGGTGAACTATACCACTATGTTGTTTTTTTGTTTGTATGGTTAAAGAAACACAAATCAATAATATTGGGGGGTTGAAATTTTTTCTTTTTTTAGCAACAGTATTTCTGCATTTAAACAAATACTTCTGCCATAGCCAGCTTTTAATTGGTGAAATATGGTTGTCTTGTCTACGGGAGAAGAAAAACATGGGAAAAATAGAAATGCTTTCAGTTCTTGGAACAAAAATAAAGACTTCTCCTAATTCACTATTCATTCAACTCTTATGTTCAAGAAAGGAAAGGGAAAATATCTATGGAACTACAGACTGGTCAGCCTCACCTTGATCACTGAGAAGATGATGAAGGAAAATAATCAGGGGAAAAATTTCCAAGCATATTAATTGCAAATAGGGTATTTACAATAATAGCTTGTTAGCAACAGAGGCTAATTGCACACCTATTCTATATTTCTGTCAGTCTGTATCTGAAGATGAAAACCAATCCAACCCTCTAATCTAACAAACCCCACATTTCCCCCTGCACCTCTCTATGTAGGAATTTAGTAACTAAGTAAGAGATGGAAAATTGATTGCATGTAGTTATCACTGCATTTAATTAAATATTGCAATAAAACCTCTTGGTAGAGCAGAACAACTCAAATATCCAAGTTCAGGCAGCCAAAGTGTAAGATCTTCTGTTGGGAAGATAGACCAAGAACTTTCATTTAGGACTGTCCTAACAGTTGGGGTTTGGTGATTGTCCTTGATAAAGTGACCTCCAGATTAATGACTGTATAAACCTACAGACTGATAAAAGGCAAGGCCTACAGCTACATACAGACCAGTGGGATGATCCCGAAATCAGTTTGTTGGCAGGTCAGTTAGGACACAAGTTACTTGGAACTTAAATTCATACAGTACTGCTACAAAAACAAGTCTTATAGTGCAAAACATCCTTTGGAGCTATGAATACTGGTGTGTGGACTTCTGATGAATGTTTTCTTCAGCTTTGATGACATTGCAGTAGCCACTTCATTTCATCCATGCCATCCACCTGTGTTATGGCTTTGGCATCAGGTTTCAGGAATATGGTCTGTCCACCTGGATGATGTGGGCAACACACTGTTTTCAAAGGAAACAGAAGAAGGTTCCAGGGAGTAGTAAGGCAAACAGAACCAGTGAATACAGTGTATGTCATATCATTGCTTTTTTGTACAATTTGTATTGAAAATGTGAGATATAAATCATGAAAAAAAAGCAGTTGCCAAGCAAAGGATCGATTGCATGCTTGCTCTTAATATACTGTGAATCAGAGTGCATATAATAAGTGTTCAGAAAGGGAAACTCTTAAAACCTTGGTGGGATGACTGTGATTGGTGCCAGGGGAGTGTGTAGATGACATGTATGTGCATGTTTCAAGTTTCCTACTCACTTTCTTCTCTCAAACCCATCCTGGAATATATTCTTCTCATTCTACGTCTGTCAGCTGGAAAAGGTACACCATTATCTCCCATTTTATTACAATCACATTTTTTTTTACCAAATTGCAATTCTGAAATATCAATTGCTCCACTAAATAAAGATGTCTAATCATAATTAAAGTTATTTCAATGCATTTAGTGTAAACATATTAAAATAAACTTGACAGTGTAATTTAAATTCTGCATGCAGTTAGTCTGCTATCAGAAGCAGTGACTGGCAAAAAAAAAAGGAATGAAAAATAAGAGGACACTCACAGAAGTATATAGAATTTTGTGGAGAGAAACCAGAGAGAGTGAGCTCTGTTTTTAAATATGTATTCCAGAAAAAGGACAAGATGCCTAGGAAGCAAGGAACTCAGTGTATGTGTGTGTATACCGAGTACATGATCTGAGTGTCTGCAAGAAAGAAGATGAAAGAAGATGTGGATGTAGAAGCACAGGATGTTAATAACCCGAGTGAGTTACTGATACAGTGATTTGTGAGTGGAAATAGCAGCAGAGTAGTGGAATAAAAGGCATGAAAACTAAGGATGTAGTAACAATCTTGTGTTTTGAAATGGGACATGGCTAAGGACATCAATCAAGGTCCACAGATGTTTGAAAAGGTGTTTTACAGGCAAATGAAAATGACAAGCTATTGGCACCCAGAAACAGAGATCGGGGCAAAAAAAAAACCCCCAGAACACAATAGTGAGAGATGGACAAATAGTGCTGAAGCAGCAGACTAATAGAAAACAGAAATATACTGAAGAGATATTATGGAGACAAAAGTAAAACCTATAGATAGAAGAAATTAAACTTATGGGGGGTCATGAACTCCTTTGTAGGGAACAGTCAGTATCAGTGATGAGATGATCAGTCTGATGGGAAAAAAGAGAAGACAATGTAGAGACCCCTAAGTGTTTGTGCTGAGACAAATGGAGTGCTGGACTTGCTGGGATGGATCAAGGTTGTCTATGATAAACTGTGGTACAAATAGGATGGTCCTGGGTGTTTTTCTGGTCCCTAGAGAATGCACAAAAAGAACATGAAGATTAGCATGGGGGTCTAGATTTTACATTCTGAAGTTTTAAGATGTCTGACCAGTGGAAGACATTAATGGAGAAAAGTACTGGTGGTAGAGGGACTCCACTGGGGTTCAAGAGGAGCTGACTGTTTCCAACCAGTTCATCTGGAGAAGATTTTTTTGAACATCCTTTAGAACTTACAGAAAATAAAACAAAGACTGTAGTAATAGTTAGAATAACATAATCATATACAAAAATAAATATGAAAGAAACAAAGTGCTCACATGGAGGAAAGCACTTCTCTTGACAATACTTTTTAATGAAAGACAATCTGATGGAGAAATGGAATTATTTAAGAGAAATCAATTTAAGATTCTTGTTGCAAAGAAACTGGATGACAATATAGAAGGAATGAGTGATTAATATAGGAAGTGAAAATAGCTACACAAGGTAAACAGAACGAGTACAGAAAACTGATGAGTTGAATGGACTTACTGAAGGACCCTCACTTTTCAAAGGAGAAACAAACAAAAAGTTATCGGAGGGGCTGAAGAAACATAAGAATTATAGAACTGCAAGAAAAAACTTAAGTTGGACGAGACCTGTGGAGTTTGCCAGTCCAACCTTTTCCTCAAAGCAGAGCTAACTTCAAAGTGAGATCAGGTGGTTCAGGCTTCTTTCAGTTGAATTCTGAAATATTTCAAGGGTGCAGGTTTCAACCCCTGCTCCCAAGAGACTGTGCTGGAATTGTTTATGTGGACTTCTTGAGACATTCAAGGTCAGATGTGTTTACAACTTGAAAGCTCTTTGATATTTTTTGGTGGATAGATATTACAAGAAACTATCTTGCTTCAAATGAAAAACTTTCCCATTGGAAACTTAGAACAAATATTAATAGTAATGTTATAGGCTACATTGATTTCTTTGCTCTTTGGTGAAGAAATCAATCAGGAGTAACAGCATGTTAGATTTGGTTTAAATAAATTATTAAAGTAAGGAGATGGTGTTGGTTAAAATAGTCTTAGATAGTGTGACCAAAGATTGAAGATTAAACAGAAAAGTAGAAAAGAAAAATCAACAGTAGATGCATCATAGTGGAAAGGCTTGCTGGGTTGCAAGTTGATGCTGCTGGACTCTATGTATAGGGCCAACTCTTGAGAGCCCAGTGAAACAGGGACCAGCATGAGACCTTGTATTTTAAATTGTGCAGAAGTAGAAAGCCAGCCTTATTGTTCTTGCAATGTTCTCAATGCTTGTAAATAGGGGGTTTTTTGTACAGCATGATTAGATGTTATTTTGTTAGCTAGCATTGCTGACAGACTATGAATCCATTTTTTGATCTGCAAGGGGATGTTTTGCAAATTATATTTGATAGATACATCTCCCTACAGTTTTTATGAAGTAACTCAGAAGATGACATCTTTATCTTGTGCGTGGATGATGATACTTACTTTTTAGTTGAAATAATCAAAGAGCAAATCCCATTTGCCACATGGAAGAAGCTGGTCCCTTATAATTTGGGTGTCAGATAGACCGAGAGACTGGGGATAAAGCTGAAAGATGACAAAGCATGTGGCAGAAAAGTACAAACAGAAGATGTTTTCACAGTTGAGAAAGACTTTGCATAGGTATTAATTCACTGGTTGTTATCTGGAATTATTAACTATGGTACCTTAAATGCAGACCGTGCTACAATTGTTATGAAAAATGAAGTGCGTGTACACCTGAAGATCAGCCTTCTCATAAAAATAAAAATATCTAAAATGAAAGCTGTTGAGGATCCCCAGAGTGGATTAACAGGTAAGAAGGGTGAGCATAAGCATCCTGTTAACAAAGGCTACAGGACTCTGACAGGTCATATTCAGAAGCAGTTGAACCTCTCAGAGGACACAGCTGCCATATCTTTTTTCCTTTGGTATACAGGAACAAAACTTACAAAACTTCATGGTAAAACAAGGGAATCTCCAGCAAAAACCCTAAGAGAGTCTCCAGCTAACATAGCAAGCCTTTCCCAGCCCTGAACCTTGAGCTGGAGGATTTCCCACCAGCATTTCTGGGTGGCTGTGCTCAGTCATGGGCAGGTGGAACAGGTAAAGCCCCATAGAAGGACAGGGGAAAAAAAGTGACAGGTAGTGAAGGGTACAGTGAAGAGAAACTTTGGGATTTTAGCTTGAAAAAAACATTTCATAAAGGTTTGGAGCTGAAGAGCTAGCTGAAAATGGGTTTGGTTTAGAGGAAAAGTCAGCCTCTTTATTTGATTGCTCTGCTGTGATCACAAAAGCAGCAATTTGTACTTTCTTTGACAAGACAGAGCATTGCAGTGATATTTGATTCAAGATTAATCTCTTCTCCTGACCCAAATTTGACTACTGATTCATCTGTAAAGGGGTAATACAATTTTTCAATGTATATTCCTGCTATAAAACCTATAAAACATCTGTGTATTTGGGAAGAAAAAATTACTTTTTTTTTTTTTTTTTTTTTTTTGACTTAGCAGTATAGAACGGTCTGCTTTAAATATCTTTATTAAAAGTAATTTTTTTTTCCCATTAGAGAATAGAGAATTCTTTAGGGTAGAATAAAAACTGTGCAGTGAAACCAAAAATGACATTTTAAGTAGGCAAGCTGAGAGCTAGAAAAGGGATTAAAAGAAAATTTCCCTTCATTTAAATAGTTTACTTTCACTCAGGCCAGCTCATGCTCAACAGGGAGGATGAAAAGAGCTCTTTGTACAAAGGCAATGAACTACAGAAAGGACCTTCACTTCTGGTATAGTCAATATTTCTTTTTAGGCTTGGTAAGAAAACTGCAATGTAAAGTTAAGTAAAACGTGGGATGCAACAGGAGAAACGTGACAGAACACATAAGCAGCAGTGGACTTCTGATGATGCTCTGTTTAAGCTTGAAGCATTTTTAGATCTTGCCTCAATTTTATGAGCATTGAAGAGGCTTTCAAAAACCAAAACAAATCCTGTTCATTGCACAGAATTATTTGAAACCTTAAGTTTCAAACACATGCAGTCTAAGAAAGTCATTAAGACACAACCTGGAGGGCTTTCCCTCTCTATGTGGTATGGAAGACATGCCCATTTTCATTAATGGTCATTAAAAAGACTTGATAGTAATGGCTTTTCACACTTAATTTCCTTTTTAGAATCATAAATTATCAATGATTTTGAGTTCTAAACTTGCCTCATTTGGTTTTGAATATTCTGTCCTCTGCAAGCCTTTATATAAAAATAGAGAGAGACAAAACAGATCCCTTAAGGCTTTCCTAACCTTATAGCAGAATCCATCTGCAAAGTCTCCTTGCAAATGAGACAAGAGTCCAAGTGCTTCCAGGATTTTAACAGTAGCGATTTTACACTTTCATACTTATGTCTGACATCAAACCTAAACATCTACAAGATTCAGTATATTCCAAAAAGCTTCTTGACACTATTTTAAATACACTGAGAAAAAAAAGATGGTAACAAGTATGGCATGAAAAAGGAGATTCCTCATCTTGATTCAATTACTGGCTTCTTATATTATGTCCACTGAAATGTTTTTCCTTGACACGTTACAAACATGTCTGTCCTTACCCAAACTCAATTTGAGAAACACTAAAACTCCTTTTACTGTCTTAGCCTACAGGTCTTTAGCTCATGAATCTTGGTGAAGGAGAATTCTACTGAAGAATATATCTACTGTAAAATCTCAAATCTACACTGCACTTGGGACAGTGGGTCCTCTGTTGGATCCTCTGGACACTCTCATAATAATAGACAACTTATCCACAGACTCCTGCTCTGCACCAATAGATCAAGGTCACATCAGATACCCAGGAATCCTGTGGATCACAAAGTTAGCAAATGCAGCACCAAAGAGTACTGTTACAGCTTGAATGTTGGCATGTCTTTATCCACAAATCTTCTCAAGGCCAAGAAAAAGTGACAAAAATGCTTGTTTTGTGAGTCTGTTACAGTTTTCAGAGTAGAAATATAATTCTAAGTGTATAACATGCTTTTTCTCCCCAGCACCAATTTTTCCCACATAATCCTAAATGTTTTGGGAGTCTGCTCATGTAGACACACATCAGGCCGATCTTGCTGAGCTCTATCCATTCAGCCAGAAGCGCCCAGGTCCTGCCCCTGGCTGGGCTCTCTGAAAGCAGGATCTAACAAAGTGGCTATGTAAGATCTTGGAGAGGGCACAAAAGGAACACACAGATTTCTGGAGACCATTTTTTGCTGATAGCAAATGCCAATAGTGGTGTAATCACTTCTTCTTGCACATAGAGAAAACCACCCAAGCCCTCCCTCCTTACTTCCCGCTTGCCTGGAGGTAGTCTCAGCTCGGCATCAGACAAGAATGAATCAACAGATCCTGTCAATTGGCATTTTCATTTGACGTAAATGAATATAGCTATAATCAGTCATGATAAGATTCCCAGCAGTGCAAACATGGGAACACATGGCACTTGGAAGCCTTAAAATGTGAAGATGGTCCTAAACTGCCCCTTTTTCATCAAATTGTTTGGGTTGGGAGAGGTCTCAAAAATCATCTAGTTCCAACCCTCCTGCATGGGCAGAGATACCAGGTTGCTTTAAGCCTTATCCAGCCTGTCCTCAAACACGTTTGCTACTGTTCAGATGCATGGAAAGACACCAGCTACAACCTGAGGTGACAGCATTGGAAAAAAAACAACACTAAACACCTCTTTGTTAAGCAAATCCATAGTATCTGTATGGCATGTATTATTGCTTTATGTAGGGGAGTATTTTCAGGCAAAAACTCAATGCAGGCAAGAACAAAAGATTTCTCTAAGCATAAGAAAAGCTCTCTGTAAAACTGAGCCTTAGAAAATAACCTTTGTGATTTTTGCCCTGAGGAAAATTCTGAAATTTGTGGCAAAACCAAAAAACCTGAACCCAGATGGCTTGTGTCACAGCCTGGAGACCAGTTTTCCTAGTTTGCCTGTCTGTTTGATGAAAACAGCCTCAACGCACCACTTCTGGGAGTTCAGTCTTACAAGAGCACGTTGGGAAGGCATCACTGTGAAAATAAATGACTGCTACAGCTAGGGATAAAGATAAAATAACTGCTTTGAGTTTTCACAAAAGTAGTGTTTTCTGTTGAGATTCAGCAGGAAAGTAACAACCAGCACTCTGGCTCTTGGATGGAAAAGTAAAAAAAATCCATCTGACACTCAGAAAAATAACTGTATTATGTATTTCTGCAATAGCCAGATGCTATGCATCTTGTGCAGCCTCAGGGAATATCAAATTACTTGATAACACGTGATTCGATATTCCAAAGAGAAGAATAACCTGACAAAATGATTTGCTAAAGAAACATTACCAGAAGTATCCAACTGTTCCCATTTCTCTCTCATGCAATGTCTCCACAGTACCCAAGGGGACAGACTGGGTATACAAACTTGTCACCAGATAGAAAGACGCAGAGATAGTTTTATAATATGCAGCCCACTGAGCATATATTATTTAATTCCAGTGTCACTAAAATGATCAGCATCTGTTTAACACCTAAATAATAAACCAAATGCTGTGTGGAAGACTAGTTCACAGATGCAAGCATTGAAGTCTGCAGATTTCTCCCAGTGAAAAGAATCATTTATGAGAAAAAAAGAAAAAGAATTTATTCAAACAAAAATTATTCTCAGGCACTGTGAAGATAGATTACAGGTTTGAAAAAGTTATTAACCCTCTGGCCCTTTGATAAATCCATTTTCCTGTTTGTTAGAAACATTCTGGGCTGTGCATGGACAAGATGCTTTGAGCATGATCTTCAAGAGGGAGTTACAAGGCCAATGACTCCATGCTGAAGGGGTTTATCTGCTCAGCTCTGGGGCAGACAGGGATGCATTCTGGTAGAGTCACAGCCAACAAAACAAACCTGCCTAAAAGAGAAGGAGTATTCTGCTTCTGTGCTGTGAGCCATATGGTAACTGGATTCACATAAATAAATAAAAGCAATTTCTATCCCACTCTGGCTCCCCACATACCAAAAAAATTACTGAAACAACAGGGACCAGGCTTTCTAAAACTGGAGAATCTGTTTTGATTTCATTTCTGTAGCTTATCAGGAAAGCCATTCTAGTTTAGCCTGTAAAACAAAATGAAATGTTCCTTGCTTTGCTAAAATCCCTGTTCTCCAGTGCCTTATCCCAATGGCTAGTTAAAGTCTTTCTTAGAAAGCCTGTTAGTCCCAAATGCTGCCTATCAGCAGCTCCCAGTCTAGCCTTTGGGATGGAGCATCCACAAATGAAGTTGCAAACAAGATCTAACAACAGATGAGAAGAACCACAATATCCTTCTTGCTGCAGGTTGGAAACAAGATGTCTCTGACCTGAAATGGGATGACATGCTCACAGTAAGACCTGTGAGACAGCTGGTTTTGTAAGGGATGAGTAATTATTAGCTTTAAGTCCACAATTTCTATGTGAATTTTGAACTCCCCTAGATCCTTCAGAGATAATGCTTTCAGTTAGGCAGCTGGACTTGTAAATATCAAGTCTGTTAATCTATAGACATTATGTACTGACTACAGTTTTACTAGAGTGCTGAGCCAGCTCCATGAATTTATGGCATAGGCAGAGAAGTGACATATGGGCTCATTACCTTATTTAAGAACAGAGGCAGAGATCTCCCCCTAAATAAGGAACATTTATAGTGTCTATTTAAACTTATCCTAGAACAACATACAAGCAGATAGGATATTTTACACAACTTCAGAGCCTTACTGAATCCTGGACACCTTAAGTCTGACCTACACTGGATTTGACTAAATTTACCAGTAAAATTTAGTAGTAGAGAACACAATTCCAGAATCCAGAAAGCATTCTTTTTAGTACCACCTTGTAACACAAAATCTGGATTTTTCACTCCCTCTCAGAATTAACAAAACAAAGACAATGCTTTATGGCTGTGGTGGTGACTAAGCTCCAGGTTAAGGATAGTTTTAATCTGAAAAGGATTCACAGTTAGATATATGTAGGTACAGTGAAAAAAAGTACAAATACAATAACTAATTTTAGTCAGAAGCAAATTATATTAGTGAGCTCTAAGTCTCATAGTTCCCATCATTTTGTGCAACATATCAGACATTCTGTAGAGAAGGCATTGAAGTTCACTGACTGTCATTGGAGCAATTACCTCATGGTTCTGTTTGTTGTTTTTAATGATTTTCAATATCTAAATTATATTAAACACAATTTCATTTGACAACAATTTGCTTCCTTGCTATGCTCTCTTTGAAGAAAATCTTGACACAAAATGCTGCCCAGGATCAGGCTCTCCCTTGCAAGTTGATAGTAAGAGCTAAAGTTACTTGTTTTAAGACAGTGCCCTGCACATCCTGATTTCATCTCCTTAATCACTGTCCTTAGGTACTCTGACCAGAAATTCAGACAGTATTTCATGGAAAACTGAGTAGATTCTCTTTCTTTTCTGAGAATTAAATTATCCAATACAATGTTCCAGTTCTGAACTTGAGTCAAAGTCACAAGGTAGCTTTACAAAATGCTTGAGACAAGGAGAGTCCACTGCAAATCATGACATGGTAATTCAAAACAGAAACTGGTTTATCAGAAGAGGTTTTTTTGGGTCCTGTTTGGCAATCACAAGAAATTCCTTGTTCTGTCTAACATAGAACAGTTTTACATTGCTGTGGAAAGCCCTAACCTCCATCAGTTTTAGGGTACATGAGGTCCCTTCTGTGTGAGGGGCATCAGACCATGGATTCCCTGTGACAGGGCGATTTCTGTAGTCTATTTTCTTTTTACGCTTCCTCTCACAGCAGGTATCATAAGGTCCACTGACTGTCTTCACATTGTTGCACTCTAATTTTACCCATTGACCCCTGAAATTGCTCTGGTTTCTAAATCACAAACTGTTCTCAACTACTGGAAATTGGTTGGATATACTCACATAGATTTTCTTTCCCCTCTACAGATTACCACATATTAATAGATGTTCACGATTATTTTGAAAGCTTTTGCAGAAAAGAACAGAAAGCTTGTTACCCAACACGATTACTGTATCAGCTCTCCCTTTCTTTGATACTGGAAATTGGCTACAGAGGAAGAAAACAAAATCTAAAAATGAAACACAAGGGTATGCAGCCAACTTTCCCCCCTCCCAATTCCCCCGCCTCTTACTTTCCATGGCCTTGAACTCCAGCATTAACTTCTCATATAGAACAAAGCTTTGCAACAAATATTCTGGGAAAAGAACTTAACTAAGATCTTGAGACTATATGCCTAAAGAGTTTCCACATGTTTATGAGAAGGGAACTTCAAGTACTGAAAACACAATGCCCACGTCATGCTTTTGCAAGCTTTCTACTTTTGTTTGTTAAAATATCTCCACAGAGTTTCCCATAACTAAATGTTCATAGCTACATCACCTCCAGCTGTGATCTCATCAGACATCCCAGACAGAACAAGGTCAGGTCTAGCTGGTTCTGGTATGTAGAGGTTCTAAGAAAGGCCATCCTGCAAGAGTGATGTGATACCAGTAATGTTACACACTAGAATGTTGGATGACAGCATCCCTAGTGTAACCTTGGGTTTAGCTACCAACAGAAAAAGAGAAAAGAGGTTGTTTGTCAATGAAACTCAGCAACAGCAGGGAGCGAATTAGCAGCTGCTCACATCAACAATTTTTTGCAAATTGAATGTGCAAAGGTGGTCTGGGTTGGTTACAAGAACACTTTGCTTTATGCACATGGTGATGGGAGAAGTGGTTTGAATTAGGAAAAAGCATCTACAAAAAGAACAATTTAAGATCCATTTTGACACAAGCTTTCAGTGACCCTGCAGAGCTCCACTGGGGAGTCAAGGTAAGATGCACAGTGACTGCTACAGAGCGTTTCTGGGAGCCCAGGAGTAACATCACTCTATCATTCACAGAGTATACTGGAGAAGGAGAGTTATTTGGGCCATGAGAAGTCAATTCCAGGTGCTACCACAAGGCACATAATTTGTTGGCATTCTCACGAGGACTTGCACTGTTTACTTGGCCCAATTGTTTGTTGAAATGATGAAGTATAAGCCGCCTACATTTTCTTTTAAAACAGGAAAAATGAGCCTCTAAAATACTAAAATCACTGCAAAATTAACTCAAATTTTTGCTCTTTCCAAAAAAGGTGGTTTCAGGTAAAGGTACTCTTCTTTTTTGTTGTTTAAGAAGGGATTTCTTGAGTTTAATGTATTTTTAGGGATGTCTAGTGGCCTGAAACTTAATTTGCACTGTCTTTGGTGAATGGTGAGACAGCTGAGGTGCCCTACATTGAGTGTAAAATAAATATCTATAAACAAAATCAATATAACATATATTGAATATATATAAAATAAACATAAAACCTGTCTTGTTCTCCCTTCTTAGCCATGATAAACAGCCTTGCCACAGACTGTTCAAACTCTCACAATTCTACTTTATTAACTTGGATATTTCCTTGCTAGCCCAGTGAGAGGTCTTACTTTGTCAGCTTAAGCTCTTTTAATACATGATGTTTCCTCTGCATTTCTTTCATGATCTGTCACTATGCCCCACTCTACAACTATTCTTTTATCCCCATGAACAGGAGTTTAATGTTCCCCTCCAGACTTCAGAATCTGGCATTCAGAACCAATGCACCACTCAGATTCACAGGAGCTTATCTTTAGACATGACGACAAGCATTCTGGCTAGATGCAAGCAAATCATATCTTCTACACACATACATCACACCCACCTGCCCAGTGTTACAGAAGATCAAAATGACAAGGGAGCCATGAATTTGAGAACAATGTTATTCATACAAGTAGCTCAACATTCCCAGAGGCTGTATTGCTTCATGGCTGATGGAAAGATTTGGGATCCACACACTCTGATGTGTTCAAGCAACCTAGGTCTTCATATATGCTGCATAACCTGCAGCTCCAACTGATGGTAGCTGATTCTGGAAATGCTCTTGCACCTTTAGAAGAACATTCTTGCTAGGGTTTTTTTATCTAAATGGAGCTATTAATGTGCTGGATAAAGTATGCTGGAGGTTGTGACACATATGTTTCTATGCATGACTCCTCTCTAGGATGTAAAATCTTGTTGAAGAAAGACTTTGGTAAGTCTGGTGCATTGAGAAAGGTCTCATTATCTCACCTGCATTTGGGAGACAACGAAAAATGGCAAGAAAACCTCAGGCAATTTAATTATTTACTTGCCTCTGCTGAATTTGAGAACTAAGCCTTAGGCATTCAACCTTGAAAACCATTAGCTAAAATCTTTGAACACTGGGAACCTGACAACACAGTACCCATGCCAACCACAGCAGACAAGGGCAAGCATGAAAGTTTTGTAGAAATAAGTACAAGGGAAAGAGACAAAAAGAAAGTGAAGGGAAACATTTACTTTGTTCTGGTAGGGTATGAAGTACAGAAGTTTCAGGGCTGGCTTCTCAAGGGATTGGTTGTTACCTTGTCTGAGAGGGGCAAGGATGGGAATCACTTAAGCAGCACTAGTTTTATCTGTTACAATATGCAAGACAACTTTAAGAGAAATTGGTAAATTAATACAAGGAAATCAGATTAGAAATCCAGAATGCTGGTTTGGAAACTGAGTTTCTCTCTCAAAAGAGCAAGAGATCTGCTAAACCTATCAGGGCTCTTTTGAAACCATGCTGAGGAAACAGAATAGAGGCAGATGATTTAGACACAACAAAAGAATACTTTGCATGCTGTCAGAAGTCCAAATACAATTACATTAAGTAGCCTAAAAGAGCCATCAAAGAGTTAACCATGGCCTACATCTAACCTTAGCAATGCATGGTAACAGTGGCACCAAGAGAAAAGTTTCAGCTTTTGGGGTGCTAGACATCCCACCAGCTGAGCAGTGAGACATCTTGATTATATGTTTCAGTTTGGAGGATCTTGTAGCAAACAGCCTCCATCCAAACATGTTTTCAGTAGCCTTAAATTGTCTCCCAGGCATTGCTCAAAACAACAGAGAGATTGAATGCTGACTCCAAGAACAAACCACTCTCAATTGTACCCTATTAAATCATGCACATGCAGCCACTTAAATAAACTAACCTCTGTCCTGTTTACACTATGTCCTCCAAAAGCTACAAGAAATAAATCAAACCCTTTATCTTTCCAATAAATGCATCTTGTGACATGCTGTATTTACACACAAGTCTGGAGACAAGTTGATTCCATGTACAGGACAGCACTTAACCCATCAGGGAACCCAGTGCCTGCTCCTGTCTCTGCTCTATAACCATAAAGATATTTTTCCCCTCACCCTGTTTCAGTTCTCATTATAACACTGGATAACATGCAGGTATTTCATTAAGCACATGGCTATGATCAGAGATTACTATGAAATGTCAGTGTAAATCAGGATATTTATTGAACATATAAAATTGTATCCGTTCATTTCTGAGTTAAATAAAGGTGGCTCATCCACCTAAATTACTCACAGCCAGCGTGTGGTATCAGCAGGTCGTGCATCATGATAAATAATCATTATGAGTCCCATTGGTGTCCCTACCTTTTTCCACCCACACTGATTTATTACTAGTCACAATCACATCGAATAATTCATTACAATTTTAACACAGTCCACACCTGTGCCACAAAGATGTGAACAAGCTACTGGTGTATAAAATGCCTGATCTGAAAGATGACATGCCACTTTTTCCTGTTGGGTTTATGAGAGTCCCAATTCCATTAACAATTTATAATTGCCCAAGTACCATTTCCCACAGTCTTCCAAAGGAAATCCCATACATTTAATAATCGTTGCATTAGGCAGCTCTTTAATTGGACTATCAGGATGCTGATATTTCTTCACCTTTTCTACTGCACATACACAAATGCATAGGACTTTGTTTGTGTGGCAACAGATAGGAACATTGTCCTCATCTGCTGACCCATTTACACAGATCCTGTGGTGTCACCCTTGTGAAGGCAGTTCTGTGACACTGAGGAAATCTGGGCATTGGAGGCAAACAAGTCTAGCCTGGAACAATCTTTTTCCTGCACAGGCAGAAGGTGAAATCTGGGGCCTCTTAACAGTTGGGTGCTAGCTCTCTACTCCCACAACTTTCCCAAGGTTTTAGATTGTTCCCTGCTCTTTTTTAATCATAGTAGCAGAAAGTCCCTCTGTGACCTGTTTGTCCCTTGCATCAGAATGACAATGAGAATAATCCACACATAGATAGCATTTATCACCACAGAGCTCAAAGATGACACAGCAGATATCCTGACAACTCTAACCAGGTACAGATCTGAATCTCTGGGGTACCCTTGGTGTACTTGAGCAGCCACCAGTGCCTCTCTCTTACAGTCTGAGAGAGACAAACTGAAGCAGGATTTAGGTGGTATCCTCAGAAAGGTCTGAGGAAGCCAAACATGCTGCTCCCCTACACCTGACAAAACACCAGACTGTTTTGCAATGTGGAAGCTGAGTATCTCAGATACAGCTGCAGTCATGAGACTGGGAGCTGAGGGAACCAGCAGGATTTGTGGCTACTCTCAAAAGCAGCATCTGACAACTCCTTTGAATTTCCTTTCCAAAGGCAGGCAGGAGGTTCAAGAAAGGCATAGCAGGGAATTACCAATGAAGATAGAAATGTAAGTATGTGCCAGCTACCTCTCTTAGATGCAAGAAAGAATAATTTTTTCATTTCTCTCCTAATTAAAAATAAAATACACAGAAGTTACCCTTGAGAGACCTTACCTTTGCTGGGTGTCCCAATTCCCTTAGCTCTTGAAAAGCAATGGCAAATTCAGAGATGGCAGCCATCACTGTATCACTCCTGCTTTTGGAGGATCCTCCCCTTTCATGCCCTTGAACTTCTTACTCCTAGGAGGAGAAAGACTCCACACAGAGGAAACCTACTTTCTAGAAGGCAGCTATTATTATTTCAAAATAATTTCATCCTCATGCTATAACTATATCATCAGGAGAAGGAAAGAAAAAAAAATGCTTAGAAAACACAAAACTCTCCCTGCTATCCTCTTACACTCAGCCTCTCTGGTACACCCATTGACTTTCACAAAAATCAGCTGTTCTTTTGTCAGACTCAGCTGTAAAGATTCACAGGTGTCCTCCCTTGTTTTCCATCTGCGTCTGTCAACACCCTCCATCTCCATTGAAGCTCTTTGGCTGCCAGTGTAGTGTATTTCCTATTAAAGTTTGTGAATTCTGTTTAAGGAAGCATTGTTAGAAATTTCTTATAAAATCCCACACTAATCCTTCTTTAAGGAAGGAAATCTGTCAGGAGCAAAATTTTCAAAAGAGGTCCCTGCACTGCCTGCTGACTGAAGATCAGAGACTTTTGAAAATCTGACCAAAAATGATGTAGCTGGAGCTTAGCTGTGAATTTTAGCCTGAAGGCAATTTTCTCCTCCAGGAGAATGTATCTAGTAATAAGCATCTTAGATAAGCGTACAGTTGAATTTCTGTTATAATTAAAATTTAGATAATTTCCTGTACCTTAAGAAGTGAACTGTTTTTTTTTTTTTTCTGTGATTTTAATCCTAACAAAGGCAACACCATTATTTGTGTGACTCTACATCTATTGAATATTGGTTTAAAGTTCTAAAATGTAGTCCAGGCCTGTGGAAACAAGTGTTTAGAGAAATAAATTGCTCTTTCAGAAGCAGATATTTGATGTTGCTGTGAGCTTTATTCTCTCTTAATGTGACATTTTCCAAATGGCTCTCCTCACAAGAGGTAATTCATGAGTTCTTGAGTTTAGGGGTTGATCTTTTACTATCTGTGGTGAAGTGGTAGCCAGAAGGACCGTGTAGCCATGGGTTTTGACTCCAACATAATTCTCAAATGCCATCATAAGAAGGTAGTAAACCGAGTCACAAAAAGTGTAAATTGGCAGCTGGGAAAGAGCCTGAACCCATCTTCTCCTGAATTCTCATCACATCTTCTAATCAGGTGACATTTAAAAACAGGTTCCAAGACAGAGCAATGCAGAGCATCAAGCTGAGAAACAGGCAGGATCCTGAATGGGGAACTGTATAGCTGATGATCTGTGCTGAATGATGGAGATTTGCCATTAAGAGCATTAAAAGCATTAACAGCATTGTACAGCATCTCCCTTAATAATCCAAAAGAGGAGGACCCTGGAAGTGAGTCAGTGGGGGGGCTGCAACTCCTTCACGTCAGTGCTGCCTTCTCATTACAGTTCTCCTTCCCCCTCCTCTGTCAAAAGGATCCACACACGTCTGCTGTTGTGAGTTAGATTAGCCAGCTGGGACTTATTTTGTGGTTGGTTTTTCTTTTTTTTTTCTTTTTTTTTCTTTTTTTTTTTTCCAATAGTGCTGAAGAATTTGCTTAGAGGAAAAGAAGAGGAGTAATTGCATTAGCATTGAAAACAAGTCTCTATTAGAAAGTAGTGTTCTGCAGGTCTAACCAATTCAATAAAAATTACTTAAACCAAAAGACTAGAGTACAGAATTATAAATTTGCAATCTTATCTCTTTACTGTCTTTCCCTGTGTGTTTTTAAATGCACATACATACGTGTATGTTTTTATACATATATGTTAACAGAAGCACATGTATATGTCTACAGTTACATATTTAATTTTGATGCTTTGGCATAAAAATATTCACCCTTGTCTGAACTACTGCAAAGAAGCAGCACCAACCACCCTGGTTTCTGAAGAAATACCAATTTTTAAATTGCAGCAGTATCAACTGACACTGGTAAGACAATTTGGGCCAAATGAGGACCCAGAAAGATGAGTTTAGTGAATTGTCCTGCGTTCTTCCAGATGCTCCAACATCTATCAGCTCAGGAAGGTGTGTTTTCCCCTCACATCATTTTTACTGTGAAAATGCAGTGGTTTGATGAGGAGAACTCCTAGCATAGACCCAAGAAATGGTTTGGGAATGCTGCGAAGTATGGATGGGTTATCCTGGATCCTCTGCCTGGAGATGTGCAGAAGGGGACAGCTGTTTTCTTAGGCTTCTCCATGAACAGCTGAGGTTGTCCTGAGACTGTAATATTCCTAATGAGAGCATGGCCAATGTCCATGTCTCACTCTACAGAACAACAAAGAGAAGAGATATTTACTGACCATCAGAGGAGACTCCTGCTCGTATCAGTATATGATGTATAAAAGGGATCAGAAGAGCCAAGTTAGAGAAGAGGCTCTTTCTGGGTACTTAGGAACTTTCAATCCCACTCATTAAAATGCTTAGTACAGTGAAACTGTAGAAGCCAAGAAACTGAGGTGGGGAAGAAAAGGATGCATGTGAGCTCTACAATGCATAGGCTGAAGATCCCTGGAAGAATTCTGGTGAATACTGTGCAAAATAAGGGTTTCTATTACCTACCTGCCCTATGGGATAAGAAAATATTTAGTGACATGAAAATAATTCTCTTGAAATTATTTTTTTTTCTCCTAAGGACTGCATAAATGCAGGGCATTTTCTGAACTTTAAAATTTACCTTTCTTGTCCTTAATAGATTATAAAGAGCTCTTTCACTTTTCATCAAATTACCTCTTGGAAAGAATTAATTTTTTTTCCACTAGAAAACTGATATATGGTGATCTTTCCAAGTGGATTTCCACTGCAAAACTGTTCTAATGGGTATATTTTGACCAGCCTGAAAAAGGACACTGGCACTTGCTGTAATAAGGAACGGTAAGGAAGACAATTCATACCATGTAGCTCCTAAATGAAGTACCTAAATGAAGTTTGTAGTCATTGTAGGAACCGATTTCCACTGAGTTAATAGAGCAAGATGGGATCTTGCAGAGAACTATTTATGAGAACTGTATGTGTGTGTTTCTCCGCTAGCTAAAGAGGGACCTTCACATTCATGAATTTCTTAAGTGTTTTTCATTCACCTTCAGATTTCAATGGCACAGCTGACACCAGACATGCCAAAGCAGAGACTGCATGTGTGGCAGTTCTGAGCCATTCTCCTGAATGATGTCTGCAGCACAGCATACATTCCCCAACTTCAGACCCTAAGACCTTCTCTGAGTTTCAAGGAAAGTGAATTTACTTGCTGTCATCTGTGTGGTGATTGTCTGGTCACAGCAATCTGCAAATGTGTATGGTCTAATTTACCTGGAGAAAGACAGGAACACCCAAGGTGATTTCATATCTCAAGGGAACATAGCTTGGCAGCTATTGGGGGTGAAAACAACTCCTACCTTTAGAGCAATCTAACAGATTGAGAACATAGGGCCCTGAAAGTCTCTTCACTGCTGCACAGGTGAGTAATGGGAAGAAGAAACACATTCCTGATAAAATATAAATAAAGTTCTCCACCTTCAAACCCAACAGAAATCTCTACTGGGTCTCAGAAGATGAATTGGATCACTGCTCAGCCTTGGTGCAGCAACACATACTCTGCATCTGAGCCAGGCCAGAATGCATCCTGAAAATCTCCTCAGGAAGGCCCATCTGAGTTATTTTTCTTCTGGCATCAAGAAACTCAAAATTGCCACGCTGGCTGGTTTGTAGCACAGAGTGCCTATAAGTCCCTTTGAAGCTGTTGATAGATGCTGGTGTTATCCCATAAGATGGAGACAAAATTAAAGCTACCATGGATTTATTAGCGATATTATTTTATAGGACATAAAATGAACCACCTTGCTTTTATTCCAAAATAAAGGCTTGCTAATACCCTAGTGCATTGCCTGGGAATTTTTTTTCAGGAGTCCCTATGACTGCACTTCAGTGGGCAGTTTCCTCAAATGGCTCAAGATGCTTGGCAAAACCATACACCAGCAGCACCCACTGCTGGCCAAGCCCCTGACATAACTTACTGCTTTTGTACTCCTGTTTATGACTTTCTCCCCACCTCTGGCTGTCACCAGAAGTCAATATCTGTGCTTCTGCCCATCAGGAAAAGCAAAGGGGTCACAGGACATGTCAGCTGCATCCAGGAACCGGTGTCTTTCCAGCCGCTAACCCTCAGGTGCTAAGTTTTTAAGCTCATTTTTAGGCAGATTCTCATCTCCAACCAAAGGCTGGTGTTGCCCACTTTGTTAGAAAGAACATGGCAGGGAGAGCAGGGAGATCTCATGGCTGCTGGGGAGTGAGGAGCAGCAGCTGTGTCAGGATGGTGCTGGCTGTAACAGCACCCCCGGGTCACCTGAGCCCTCTGCTGGGTGGGTTATTGCTCCACAGCCATGACACATACATCATGGCCAGCAGACACTGGTTTCACTCAGAGGAGCTCTGAGTGGTGGCTGAGATAGTGTTAAGTTGTCTGTGTCAATGCAGAAGACTGTTGGTTTTGGTGAGGGCTGCAAGTCACTTCTTGTCACTATGAGGTCAACAACTACCAGAACAGCAACTACCAAGGATAGGAGCAAAAATCTTTGGGTAATCTTTGTAAATACAAATTCACATCATGTCTTCCAAATGCATTTTCCCTGTCTTTTTACTACAAGACAACAAGTTGTTTGAGCAAGTGTTGCTTTCTAAATAGTTTCCCCTGTAGGGGAAAAATGAGATACAGGGGCATTAATTGTTTTTCTTGGGACCACTCGGCAGGTTAAAGGCTCTGGAGCTGATCCTGGACTGAAGTGTCTCACTCACTGTGATGCACATGGTAACTTTAAAAACATCATGTTTTGTGATTAAAACCCCTTCTAATGGCCAACACCTCCTATAAAGACAAATGCCATCCCAAAATGTCAATATTTTAAGAAATAAAAATCTCTGTTGCTATGAAGAGCAATTTTTATGAGGCTTACTTCTCTAATTAGAAGTTACCAGGGCTTTACCAGAGAAGTCTTGAAGTGTTTATTGGGGACATTGAATAAAACACAGCCTTATACTAACAGTGAATGTCTGCCATTATTAGTCATAGCAAGGGGCAAAATCTGTACGTTGTGTCTTGGCGCCTGTGGATTTGCTACTGACTGTGGACGAGTCCTTGTGAGTGCAAAAGGTGAAGGGAATTTTTGACTTTTAGCTGAAGAAAGTTGCATGGCATGAAGCTATCATAACAGCAAAGCAGAGGGACTGTCTGGAAGAGGTAAAAGCACTTGTCTTTCATAACAGAGCAAGAGTTTAATGAGAAATTTGTGTTTGGAAGCCTTTATGAGCCTGGCAGATATTTACTATTGGTAGCTGAAATATAAACCAGGAGTGTTGCCACAAAAACTCATCAAAACAAACTAAGAAAAGACAAAGAACAAAAAAACCCAAACAAAAAAAAATTTCCTTTTCGGTCCTTACCAAGTTCTCTGAGGAAACTTTGTCACAGCTGTTTCCCTACAAGCCTGCTTCTCTGCATGGTTAGTCTGTCTTCAAACAGCACTAGACAAAACCTCAGTGATTCTCACATCTGCTAGGCCATTATTATTTCATGTGTGGGGGTGACATTGTCACTTGATGATGCACAGTAATGATGCACAATGGCCTGGTGATGCAAGGGGGCTGGCTTGCTGCTCCCTGTCACCTGGAGTCTCTGCAGCTGTGACTGCTGGGTGGGGAGAGGAAAAGATGCAGATTTTAGCTGAGGTTCCACTGTGACGCAGCAGTGGGATAATTTTAAGTGTGAGCATGGATGTGTTGTTGTCTTCTTCTGGGGCATTGAATAAGCTCTGTGGGCATTAGGAGGGGCATAGAGGAACCAGCTGATGATAGATGAAGCTGCTAAATAGATCCAAAGAAGCTGCTTGGGGTTCTGCATCTCACTTGGTGCTTCAAAGCTGAGATAGTTGTTAAGCCTTCATTCTGTTTCCAGCCTGGTACATGAAAGAAAAAGGCCTAAGTTTGCTCTTGGTACAGAAAAAAAGAAAGATATGGGGGTTGTTTTTTCCTTTAATAAACCTCTTTAGAGTATCTGAGTGCGCTCCATTCAAAGAAAGGAAATAGTATATTGAATAATAAACATCTATCTTCTCTTTATTGGGAAGATTATGGAGGCCAAAAGTCCTCTCATTTCTGTTCCTCTGCTGGTTTCTGAAACTTCCCTATAGTTTTGTACCATATTATTTTGCCAGGCTAAGTAAGCTGAGCTGCAATAATTTTCTCCAAAGTGGAGATTCCAACAACAGCTGCAATTTAACTCCATCTTCCTTTAACCTGTGAAAATGGAACTGCTTGCTTTCCCACATGTGACCCCACATGAGGCATTTACAACAGTGCCTGTATTCTCCTGCCTCTATTGCAGAGTCAGATATTGCTGATACCTTAAAGCAGTTGGAACTGGTTATTATATATAACCAACATATAAGCTACGTTATATTTGCAGTTTATTTTCTCTTGGGGCCAATTCCCCTCCTTCCTTGGCATCCCCAGCTTCTTTGGTGACTTCTGAGTAGGGGTTACTGCCTCTTTCTGCACGAGACGAGATCTTAAGGCCTTGGTGGGTGATGACTCCTCTCAGAGTCTTTGGCTTCTTTTTGCCTCCCTGTCTCCACTTTTGGATAGACAGAATCAGGTAATTCTGCCTGCTGTGCCATTATAGGCACTGGGCACAGAGCTCTCATTTTGGGTACCCTTTTAGAGTGCTGCATGTGGGTGCTCAGATACCATCCTGTGTCATTTTGCTGCCAGTAATTTAATGGGAATACCACTGCTGTGTGCAGTGTCCAGGGTCAGATCTGCCAAAGATACAGAGGGAAGACACCTCATGCCTCCCATGTGTCCCTGAAGTCCCTCAGAAAAAAAAGTGGCAATTTTCACTTCGAACTCTCTTTTGCATTGCTTTTCAGCACTTCTGTTCAAAGGTTACAGCATCTGTCTTCTCTGTGGCTCCTACATGAATTGTTTTTATGAACATAATCTTAACCCAAACAAGATTTATTGAAGAGACAAAGAAAAGGAAATTGAAAAAATAAAAGAAAAGGTTTATTTAACATTGGGCATAAATTTATTTACATTCCTTGTGAGTTAAACTGTCCAGCTGTGTGATAAAAATAAAAAGAAATATGAATATTTCCCCTTCCATGAAAATCAATCTTTTGTCTATTCAAGTCCCCTGCTAGCATGAACTTTTTGTCTAGAGAGAGATGTGAGCATTCTACTTGTTTCTCTGCAGAATTTTCTCCAGGTAAACATAAGTGTAGAAGCTGAATCCATCAGTTTCCCTGACAGCTGACTCATTGAGGTTGTTATCTTAAGTGTGATTAACAGCTGCTTTTCAAACGCTCGATTACCTGTTTCAGAGATTGTGTTGCACAGGTTGTAACATCTCAGCAGAGCAGAAGTTATCCAGGCATCAGCTTTATTGAATTTTCCTTTACAACCTTCTTCCCTTTGAGTCAATTTTTCCTACACTAAAAATATGAACTATGGGCAGATCTCTGTTCTCAGCTTAACCTTTGTCCAGTCTGAATCTTGTAGCAAGTTTTTGATTGTGTTTAAAGGAGATGGGGTCAGCCTTGGAAAACCTGAGCTGGCTGCCTTGAAATTTCTGCCATTTGAAATCTGAAATCATCCTGAGGTTGTCTGAAGTGTCTCTGCTGCCACGGAATGGCACTGAAAATGGAGTTACTCTTTGGCTTTGTTACAGAACTTCACCTACTCTCCAAACTCAGAAAATGCAAAAAATAAAGGGAAATGACAGTAAGCATCCACACAACCATGATGTGCGAGTGGCACGGTGACCTGAGCAGCATGGGAAGTGTGTGACTGAATGTTCTCTTCACCCACTGCCTTCTAAATTAGGTGTGAAGGCAGTGGACTGCTAAAATGAAGATACTTCAGTTAATGGTGTTGCATTGTCCAAGCCTGACACAAAGTAATAATGCAATTAGGGGAGGCTGTCTGACTAACGAGCAGGCTGTCAGTGTGGGCTGCAGGGAGTTTTTTCTCATTATCACTCAGAAAATGGAAGAAGTTTTTCTGTGGGGCTAACCTGTACAGAACTGAGTTCTTGTCAAGGCAAGCTGGGAGACAAAGACTGTGCACTGGGACCTGTCCTGAGAGATGCTGTCAGGATGATAATGCAGCTCTCCTTGGTAGCTGCTTCTAGAGGGCTCAGCCTTATCAACCCAGCCTGGCACATGGATTAACGGGGAAACACATGCCAAGTATTCCTTAATGTCCATGAGGTGACATTGCAGACCTGTCCCCAGCTTGCTGGACTCACACTTGGACACCTTATACAAGCAGAGACAACAGCATTTTGCTCCTTGTGTCTCCTACTGACTGTTCAGTTTCCTCTTTACCATTTTGGTCCTGGCCAGATGCCTTTGGGTATGACATTATGACATTCTATGACATTAAAAGCAATTCCTCCCATCCAGCTTTGGATACCTCAGTTGAGCATCTCCAGGGTATTTGTTTCCTCTCCCTCCAACGAAGCACCTCCTGTGGGAGATTATTCTGTAACCTCATGTGAGCATATGATGAATATCTTTCTTCAGACACTTCCCTCTCACAACACTCTTTGCCTTAGTCAGCTAACCTGGGATGGACATGCACTCTCTTGGTGACTAAAGTCTGGTGAGGGAAGAGTCATCTTGGCTATTTGAAGTCCTAAATTTGTCTATGGAATTCACAGCCTGGAATTAGCCCTCTCATTTGGAAAATACTAATCCTGATTGCAAATGCCTTTATTTCAGGTGGAGATAGCTGCTACTAAAGTGTGTGCTGACGCCTCCTCTTATGGGTTGTGAATTCAATTAAGCAGAGCTGGAGACCTGGGTCTTAGCTGTCTTGTGCTTTAAAAACAGATCTCCTTGTTGTTAAGCTTCAAATGAAAGAGAATGGCATTTGGACATATCTGTTTCTTGCTCCATATCATCCTCCCCTTGGCATAACTGCTGTTATTATTTTGTTCCCCCAGTGAGCCTGGGACAAGCAGAGCCACATAGTTGAAATGGAAGCCCTTATCTGTGCAGTGGTGAAATCTCATCTGTCAGGACAGCCCTGCTGATCCAGAACAAACCAACTGCTCTTCCCAGGCCTTTGTGTACACCTTTTTCAAGCAGTTCCATTGCTGTTACCCAAGGAAGAGTTAGCAGCTATTTTCATGGGGAAAGCTGCACAGCCTGCACAGTAGTTCAGTTTTTCAGAGCAGTCGAGGGGATTTCAGACACATATCTTCCATTTGCTATAATACTCCCTCACTTTAATGAAAGATATGTGTCTGAATCCCCTAGGCTGCTTTGGATGTCTCAGCTACAGAGTCTGATTTAAAGCCCACTGAGATCAGGTCTCTCTGCTGACGTCAATGGGCTTTGGACAGCCTCAACGTGAAGGAGGTTTCTTCATTGGGTGTGCCTGTAAAAGGCAGAATCTAAGCCAGCTCACATTGGCCCATTCTTCATTTCAGGCAGACTTTACTGGTTGTCACTAATGGCCACAGGCACAGAGCAGTGGCATTTTCCAGGCTGCCCAGTGATAAAAGATTAAACATCCACAAACACAGCAGAGTCTGCTCACTGACTATCAGAAGTGGATCAAAACAGGGTGTAAGGTTGCCCAAGAGACATTCACTGGGATTGCAAGAGTCAAACAAGATGTCTAGAAAAAGAGGAAAGATTTTGAGATGGTAGCTTAAAAGAAATATAAAGGCCAAAATCATGTTTCACACCTTCTTTATATGCAGCTTAATTTCTGGCCTATTTTTCTTCATCTACTTCTGAAACATCCAAAATTAGCTTCAGCTAGGAAGAGGAGTTGGGAACACTGTTGTTGTCAATGATACAGAAAAGCCTTTCAGGGACCTGTTTGCTTTCTCTTTCAAGTACTTGAGGTTAAACTGCCTGTCAGGAAAGATTCCCTCCCACATCAGACCAGCAGGAACTGTTTTCATTTGGAAATGGGAAGAAGGAAAAAGAAGGAAGGTCATGGGAAAGATGGAGTGTTTGCTTTTCTCTGTATGTGGTCCTTCCTCTCAGGTCACTCAAAATTTTCCCTGCTGTTTTTTATGGTCCTAGGACAGTGACAGTGCTGCCTGTTTCTTCTGCAGGCAGGGGGACATAGATTTGATGTCCACAAGGTGGTGGACTTGTTTTCATTGCGAGATGCTGGGGAGCATTTGGTGAGTTTGCACCATGCAGCATGTAAGATTTGAACCTTGTGGATCTAGGGAGAGCTGCAGGGGGACAGCAGAGGTGCTGCTCATGTTCCAGAGAATGAGGCAGGGGATCAGCCTGTCCATGAATGTGGATGTCACAGCTGAGAGAGTGCTGAGTGGCTGTGAAGCTGACAACAGATAGATTGGAGATCTTAAGTAATAATTTAAACCACAGAACTGGGCTTCTCTTTAGCTCCAGAAGGTTGCTGAGCCTCAGGGATTGTAGTTCAGGTTACACTGAATTTCTTGCCAGTCCTTTGTGAAAACAAAATGTTGGAGAGCTAACAGCTTTCTTTTGTAAGAAGTACAGACAAAGCTTCCATACTTATCTTTTGGATTTTCATTTGCCTCTTTCTCCCATGAGTTTTCCCATTCTGACCAATCAGCCACACTCATCTAGAGGAAATAGCTATCTGCAGGCTGAGGTCTTGTGAACTGAAATTATGCAAATGTATGTTTTCAGACCCCTTCTCAGCTATGGAATCTTGTTCAACCATCAGAAAAACTCATGAATCACCTGACGGGTCTAGGTGTGTGCAGTAGAACAAAGAGCCCTTATTTCTATGGAAAAATGTCAACTTTTTGAACAGTTCTTGTGTTTCCATGCTTTCCAGAGAGACTTACATTAAGAAACTGTACTTACTTGGGCATTTGATGTTGTGTTCTATAGCCTGTTTTATTAAAAGGAATATGATTAATATAACATCACCAAGTTAACTAATGAATCTGAAGACAACTCTCAAAAAAAAAAAACCAACAAAGTTTCTTCAAACAAGAAGTTAATTTCTCAGCAACATGGTGCCCTTCCACTGATGGTGCACAGAATTATATGTTCAGATTATACAAAGGAATATTCCTCAGAGCTGAAAAAAGGATGGCTGGCTTAGGAGAAATATCAATCTTGAGCAGTGCTTCCTTCTGTCTAATTGTAATTCTAAGATTTTAGACAGATATTTTGGATTTGTGTCTGTTCTTGTCTACTTAAAAATATGTACACACATCCATACTTACACACACCTTCCCCACACTCTTATTTAGGAATATGAATCCAACTTGTGATAGCAGAAAACCCCTCACATTTTATGTAAAGCAGTGGTAAGCTGTCAGAGAGTGGTGTCATAGATTGCTGTGACAAGTTAGTCAGAAAACTGGCATGTTAGAGAGAAGCACCATATCCATCTGGAACATGGAAAACTGACAAGATGGTACTTACACGTACAATTTGGAAGGAAGTATATAGGCACACAAAATCCCCCTACAAGACTGCTGGATATCTTACAATTTTTCTCCACACACCTACACAATTGCTATATGCAAGTCTCATGTACACTGTGGATTAGCTATAGCAAGACAAAAACTAGTTCTGCTCTGGTGACTTTAACAGAGTTATCCAAATTCATGCTGGTTATGTGTTATAATAAATGTGTAAGATTAGTACCAATGTATATCTTATCCGAGGTATTTATTTTACAATTCAAAATTTTCAATACTTTCTTTAAAATCTCAGGGGAGATGTTAGATCTTCTGACTATTCTGAACTGCCTTCAGTGCAAGGACAATATTTACGTGTGGTCTCAGAACAGTGTAATTTGGATTGTAGGTTTGGTCCTAAAGCATCAATCGATACAAATTTTGTCCCTAGATTGAAAATTCTGCTCTTAGTAATCAAAGATGATTGCTATATTTCTTCTGTAGGTAGGTTTGATGTTTGGGACTTTCTCCACATCCCTAGACACACATGAATAAAATCAGATTTTTTTTTCTTATTTAGCTGCCCCAAAACAGGGATGCAACTTTGGTGCATCAGGAGATACTGCTGCTGCTTTTCTTAACATGCTTGTCCCACAGAAAAAACCTGCACCAATTTCTTTTTTCTTTAAATTTAATTTCTGTGGCTGTTTGGTCTAAACTAACACACAGAGAAAAGCAATAACATGGATATCAACTGCAGGGGAAAGAAAAAACCCCACTTGTCTATGCTCCCTCATATTACTCTTGCCAGATTTAATTTCAGACTGTCCGCTTTTTATCCCATCTCAAATATCTCATTTCATCTGAAGTTTGTATGGTATTAGAAGAAAGAAGAGCCAGAATGTAACATTTATAGACAAAGTCTCATAGCCTTTCTTTCTCATCCTTGTTTTTGTTTTTGTTAATTCCCTTCCTGTTTTCAGAGAAGCAGAGCCATTGCTCAAACAGTATTGCAGCGAACAGCTACTTGAGGACTGAGTCATGTGCCAGCATCTGTGCCAAGTCCCTCCTGGTAGGACAGGGAGCTTTTGAACCATCCCATTACTAATCAAACAATCTGGTGACATCCTGCCAACCTTGTCCGTGTCATCTGCTGCTCACTCTGCACACACGTTCGATTAGCTCAGCATCAGATTTTCCCTGCTGTGTACAAAGTTTCTTTTTTCTTTCCTGACAGTCAAAGGGAGCAGGGGCAGACTGGTTTAAAACTTTTGGCTCATCTTATCTGGCTCATGAAAAAATCTATTCTCAAATTAGTCTTGCAAGTCACTTTTTCCTAACTAGAAATTACTTTCTACAATAGCCTGTAACATATTTTTATTCTGCTTTATATCTTTCTAACCTTCTGGTCTGTTTTCCTGTCCCAGGCTCATTTTCCCAGCTTCTTTTTGAAGTTTTGATTCTGAAAGGGGGAAGAGTTTACCTTTAGGGAAGTGGTTAAATAGACAAGAACATTCCCCCACTTTCATACCACAGTTACCTGTGTTGTTGAAGTTAAGAACATGGTCAAGCACAGGGTTGCAGTAGGCAAAGTTCTCTCCCAAAATGTAAACACTACTAAATGGAAACATGTCATGGAATCAGTTTTCTTTTCCTGGACACAGAGTAGTGTTATCTCTTCATTTGTGTACAATAGCTCCCAGAGCCAGAAACACCTCCCCAGTCTGTGGTCATTGTTTCTTCTCTGCTTATCCTTCTCACCACAAAACAAAAACAAAAAACAGGGCAGGAAGAAGATTATGAAAGCAGAAATCCCCTTGGACAACTCAGATCAAGGATGAAGAACTACTGCTCATAAAGCATGGTTGGAATCGTTCCCACGTGCAGGGAGAGGTCAGTGAGTGTGAAAGCCCGTGGAGAGCTTGTCCATAGGGGCTGATAATTTTCAGTGACTCAGGAATACCCAAAACTATGCAGCAAAAGGAAAAGTGATTTGAAAAAAGGGAGTTCATTCTCTCTGGGCCTAAGGCCACCCAGTCATGTTTTGAGGGACGAACATGGCTAAAAAACCCCTTTTGATTACATTACTTTCAGAAGCAGGCCATGTGGGTGCTTCATGGGGCTGGACATCAGGCACCTAAATGTGGATAACAGGCAGTAACTGTACAATCTAAAAGGGAAGAATTTTCAAAATATAAGAAAGGGATGAATCTTAGAGTCTCAGTCTTCACAATATATATATGGATTAAGTATTTTTAGGGATCAAGGACTTAGACTGCTTTACCCATCCCTAATACCACCTTAGGTAATATATTAGTGACTCAGCTAATATGAGTATTTCTTTGCACTGGATTGAACCAGAGTAATGTGTGTGTATCACTAGTCCTATAAAACTCATGATAGCAGAGGTTGTGCTAATATTTACTAAGGATAGAAGTCCCTTTCTGACCATCCCTGTGCTGCAGTAGCTCTCATCACCACCACAACGAAGTGGTAAGTGATGGTGGCAGACAAGGATGAAGTTCTTGAGAGGCAAACACTGATTTGTAACTGATTATCCTGCTTGTAGATTGCTTTCTCTCTCTGTACCCTCTTTGGACACTTGCTTCTTGTTGGTTGTCTACAATCTGGGCATCCACTCTAACCTAGATATGACACAGGAAAAGGGAAGGGGAAATGCCTCTAGGGTACAATTCACCACCTCTTAGAGGTTTCTCTTTCTGTGGACAGTAGTGGTAGTTAAGAATAAGGCTTAAGTAGATAGCTAACCTGCAGGCGGCAAGTCACCTAACTTTTAGGTGTCTAAGTGACCCATCTGCCTGTTCCAGCTGCACAACACCCCCGGTGTCACAGCAGATGCTGAATTTGCAGTGCACTATGGTCAGCATTGTGGTCAGCCACCTGGTTTGTCAGAGTACTGTATCACAGGGTACAACAGTTCATGCCATGTGGTTCAGCGTTATGGCAGGAGAAGGGCTGTAATGTACAGAAAATCAGGTTAAAATCTTCCTTCTGGGGTCTTCAAAATTACATGGCAAGAGGATTTACAAGGTCCAATGAATAAAAGGCAATGTGTCCATAATCAAGTAGTTACTGGAAAGAATAAGAGAAACCACATTCTGTTTCACAGATAAACGTTCTGTTAAAGATGAAGCCCTTCAAGTACAGCTCTCTTTTTGCCTTGGATTGAAGGTATGTCTTGCATGGGGATGTTGGCTCATTTTTTCTTGATACCTGCACCCTTCACAGATAGGGAAAAAAAAATCCTCAAACAAATTATGTGGAAGGAACAATCCTTGAAAGCCAAAAAATTCTAGAAAAGATTGAGCTGTCACAAAGAAATCTTAAGCTCAGTCAGCCTGTTTTCCAGCTGCTGTATTAGGAAAGCTGTAAAGGCCACTGAAGACAGAGGGGAGGCTGATGCCTACCATTGGCTCTTATTAATCCTACTGAGGTAAGCACAGATCTGGTACTGACACTGACTCCATGTTCAGATTCCTTGGGCAGCAGGTCACTCAGTGATTTCCCACTTTAATTCCCTTTTCACAGTTGCTCTGAAACAGCTATCAATTGGATAATTTCACAGATTTGTCATTGTGGAGCTGTCTTGTGGGTGCAGCAGTTGCTCGGGGAATTATTTACATCCAGCCCAGGAGAGGGACAACATCTTTTTGAGGCAGGACAGGCTTTCAGGCAGGGAGTAGTCCCTGGGAAATCACTGGCCATAAAGGGAAATTAGAGGACATCTCTCTTTAACCAGAGCTGCAAGTGCAGACACATAAAACTGCTGCAAGGCTGTTTAATGGTATAGTCCTCCACACCTGGGAAATGCCAGAGCTCAGCTATGAGCCATTTTACAGCCTTCAAGGCTACTATACTCAAAAAAGTCTTTATAAGTCAGCTTTATCAACTGCTTCATACCTGTGTTCTTTCACAGAAAAAATAGGAAAGAATTGTTACAGCTCAGCACTGTGGGTTCATGCTGCAAATCTGCTGAGGCACCAGTATTTTAGATCATATTGGAAGCATTCCTATGAACTAAACAGGCAGTCTTCAATTTGCATGAAAATAATTAGGGGTTTGGCTTCATAATTAATTTTTATGTGGCACGTTGCACTTGTTATCTCTGCAGGTACTCTGTAAAACCTCTTGACAATAGAGCAGATTTCTAATCATTACAGTAAAAGCTCCTTTTAGGTAGTATAATGTAGCAATTCTTCCCTGAATCCTGGTGGATCTGAATCTATGATCATATCCTCCTGCAAAGGGACTTACTGTTTTATGTAGCTTTTTATTAGTCCTGAAAGCAGAAATAGCAAATATCTTTCCTCCACAAAACTCACTGAAACCACTGGGACTCTTCACAGAGCTCTGAGATTGCTGGGTCTTCAGGTCTCAACTGCTGCTGTACCTGGCTGCCATTTTA
Source organism: Florisuga fusca (assembly GCA_038090715.1). Taxonomy (NCBI): domain Eukaryota; kingdom Metazoa; phylum Chordata; class Aves; order Apodiformes; family Trochilidae; genus Florisuga; species Florisuga fusca. Next base: position 2,349,054 of record JAAWXA010000010.1, on the reverse strand, counting down.
CAGAACTGTCTGCTTTTTTTGTTGTTTCTCCCCCTCCTGAAGTACTTGTTGAGGCCTCCCTTACAGCAGACCCAGCAGAGGAAGCAGATACTCCTCTGTCTCTGAGGCAACACCTTGGAATGATGAGCGGATCCAACTCCAATTCTTTTCAGTATAAAATAAAAATGTAAAACTAAAATATGAAACTACTGGATTGGAAATTCTTGTGAGAGGCTGTAGCTTGTAGCTGTGTTTTTTACTCTTACATACCAGTCACTGAAACACAGTCCCTTCTAGGACAGGGAGCGAGACCCACTCAGTGCCCTGCTGAACCAGACCAGACAGGGTGGCAAGTTAAATTACTACAATAAGACAAAGCCTTCTCACAGGGAACTCTGAGGTGCTGCAGAGCTTTCTATAGCAGCAGAGAGAACTTTAAACCTTGCTGAGCCTGTGCATCTCTCAGTCAGTGAACATTTAAGCTGCATGATATTTGACATTCTGTTAGCAGGTAAAGGATCAGCCAGATGGTTTTGAGGTTTGGACCAGATGTTTAGTCCTGTGAGCCATTGCCTATTGCTACAGGCACTATAAAGTTTACTTTTTAACACTTTGAGGAAGCAGGCAAACACAAACCAGAAACTTTCTACTTTTTACACTTGCCATGAAAAAGAAAGTGAGAGTCAGGAGGTAGTGAAGACCCATTCCTGGGTATTAAAGAAACCCACAATAAACTTTAAACTGAACTTTTACTCTCTCAAACACCTCAGGGCAGTTCTCTTCTGCAAATCCCATTCTCTGTATATGGATAATTCTCTCTCTGGTGTTCATTCTTACTTTACATGTTTTCATATGGGGTGGTTTCTGGATGTAGAGTTCTCAACTAAGATTCAAAGCAAATCCTGTATAAATCCCTGTAGATTAAATAGTTCTGCTTTAATTCAAAGCATCTCAAGTCTTGCTGAGGAGCTGAAAGTTTGGCCAGAAAGGTGCAGATGGAGCTGACTGTCTCAAGACGGCACCCTAGATTTTAGCTATCACCTGGACCTATCACATTTTACCTATCACATTGGAATGACAACCAATAAACACATTATGTACATCATTCAACTGGGGAGAGGTAAAGAACCCATTCAAATTTTTCTTGTAGAAAGTAGGGCTTTTCCCTTGGAGGGGTGGAGGGGGAAATAACAAAAACAAAACAAAAGAAAAACAAAAACAAAAAAAACCACCAAACAAAAAAAAGAGTAAGTGAAACTTTGCCCTGACAGCTATAAAGCTGAAAAATAGTCAGAAAGTGATGGACAAGATACTTTCTTTTTGAAAGTAACACCATCAGGTTTAAGTAACACTAAAGGAGGGAGTGTTACTTTCAAAGTGAAAAGCACCAATTTGCTGTGAACAATTCACTGGGAACATGCTACTCTCAGCTATTCTGTGTCACAGCTTTTGTAATGACTTTTAAGTGAAAAAACCCAGTAAAAATAGCCTTTTGAAATGAGAGTATTAAAACAGTAGTGTTTTGAGCAAGGAAAATCTACCTGTTTCCTATGAAAACCCATTTCAGCAGGTGATAGTGCACCTCTGGCAGAAGCATGATACTATTAAAACAAAATTTTGGACTTGTCAGGAGGGGATCTAGTTCACTTTGCAGTATTAATATCACCACTGCTGATCATTTTCCTTCTGAAAAAAAGCTCATAAGAAGTAAAACTAGACTCTCTGTTCTTTCATTGCTCAGCATTATAGAGGCATAAAGGCACACTTGGACACAGATCCAACCCCAAACCCATTAAAAATCAATGAAAAGCTTTGCAATGGGCTTCTAGTGCAGGTTACCTCCCCACTGACTATAAATGAAATTAATCTGTCAGGCAGCAATAATACAGTGATATAATTAACTTGCTTAGAATACAAACACTTTAACTTTCATTAAAAGTGATGAGTTTCTTTCAATTACCTTGCCAAGATGCATTTTGTTGTTTGTTTGCTTGCTGTTGAAAAAAATATATATCTTTTTTTGGTTAATTTCCCCCTGGACTGGTGATTGTTGCTGTAATGGAGTCTGACTTCCAGGGTCGTGCAATGGTAACGCAGTGACAAGTAGGGACAAGTAGAACAAGGAAATTGAAGCCATTTTCTTGGTGAAACCAAGAACATGCACACTTTGCCCAAAGGTTACTGAGAAGGTGATGCAATATTGATTCTGCCTCAACAGCTATGTGGATGGCAAGCTACTCTTACAGAGACTGCACAAGTTTTCCATACAGAGATGGGCAGATGAGGGGAAGATGTGGGCTCAAAATCTAGAGAGACCATGGCTTTGGGCCTCCTTGCTCTGAAAAAGTTCCAGACAGACAGGCTGTTGTCTTGTACTTCAAGATTTCACCAGGCTTTGGAAACTCAATGGTTCTCATTGATGTCTCAGCACCCTGGTATAATCGTGCCTTCCCTTGGGGCAGGAGCTAACAACAAGCAGCCACTGCCTCCTCTGCTGCAGTCCCTCTCTTGCCAGACTCCAGCAGACTTTTGGCTGTCTACCTGAGACTTCTTTCCAAGCTGAATTTACCATCTGACCAGGATGACAGAGAGGTGGAGAAGTTTGATGTGCTAAGTACGTGAAGCTTCTCACCTGTGCATCTTAATAGAAGTTAAAGAGAAGAGCTGCACCAAGGCACAGCAGGGGAGAAAAAAGCATTAAATAAAGATGAGACTGTACCAGGGAACTTGGCAGGTTTGATTCCCACAGGTTCACATGAGCATCTTCAGCTGTGATCCACTGAACAGCCGCCAAAGAGAGTAATCACAGGGGCTGCTTCAGCCTGGGCTGCAGAGGAGGAGAGGCCAACTGGACTGTGAATCTTCCCTACATTCAGTCCCTGGCACATTTGTATGTGGTTTAACATTCTTTCCCCCTTTCTTTTACTTCTCAGTCTCTTTTCTGAACATTTGAAAAGAAAGTCCACATTTTTCAGTTTGAGATAATAGTCAGGGGGAGGATAGAGTCAGCTTTCAGAGGACCTTGAGATGGACTGGTTTTGACCTAGTAAACTAACCACAGGTATTTCTTTATTCTTTGAAAGTCTAAGGCAGGAGAAATTTGAAAATATGAAAGTCACAGAAAAATCACAGTACAGTGTCAGATTGTATTGCAATACTAACAGTTGGAAAAAACAGATGCATTTTTAAGCATAAACCTAGGGCTAAATAAGCAGTGGTCTTGTAACAGAGAGACTGAAGAGTCAGGGAAGGAATTTTCTTTGAGTTGACCTGTAAGGCTTTAAAGTAATGGAGCAAAGGAGAAAAAAAAGTATATATATAAAATTTTAATCTGGGTGAACCCATTGTGTTTTCACATTGTTTAATAGTTATTTTAATATTAAAATCTAGCTTAATTTTTAATGGGGTGAAAATGCCATTTAGAAAGAAAAGAAACAAAATAGAAAAGTTTTAGTTTGAAAAAACTGACATAAGATCATAGAATCATAGAATGTCAGGTCAAAAGGGACCTTCAGGATCATCTGGTCCAACCCTTTTAATACTATAGTTCATATGAAATGTCTCAGCACCCTGTTGAGCTGGGACTTAAAACTTTCCAAAGTGGGGGAATCCACAACTTCCCCTGGGAGACTATTCCAGTGTCCAATGACTGACCTCACAGTGAAAAATTTTCCTCTTGAGCCCATTCAGAATCTCACCAGGAGCAACTTGTGCCCATTGCTCCTTGTCTTATCTGTGTGACTCCTTGTAAATAGGGAGTCTCCATCCTCTTTGTAGCCACCTTTTGAATATTGGAACATCATTGTCAGGTCTCCCCTAAGGTTTATCTCCTCAAGACTGAACAATCTAGTTTTGCCAGCCTCTCCCCATATGGCATGGTATGATGTGATCATGTCCCTGCCAGTTGTTCCTTCCTGCCCCTTCTTCATCCCTAAAATACACCCTTGTCCTTTCTGGTCCTCGTTTAGTGCTTGCTCTGCATTCAGCTCAGAAGTCATCTATTCAGGTGCCCTGTTTTGCAGTGACACCTATTAGAACTGGGATAATAATCAGCTGCCAAGAAGCAAGTGACAGTCAGAGTAAATGGCCAATAACATTTGGTGCTCTGGTAGATACTTGCTAGCAGGGTAAAAGGTGCAGTACACCCCTTAAACTCTGATTTTGGCCTCTTCTGCTTAGGATTCCCTTAGGATGCCTTTCTGCATGCTGTGCAATCTTTAACGCATGTGATGGTTGGCAAGGAAATGCCTTTTTAAATCTGGCTTAGTATTCAGCAAATATCCAAAGGGCTGAATGATACACTAATTAAAACCTATATGCACCAGCTTTCCTCTGAGCCTGCACCATATCCCTGGGTGTTATCTCAGATGTTATCCCACCCTGTTCTTCCCACTCTCTGTGGGTTTGTTACCAGCTGAGCAGGTCAGCTGCACTGTGCAGAGAGCAGCAGGACTTTGGGCTCTCTCAGCTGCCTTGACCCATGGGCTCAGCAAACACAAGGCTTTGCCCTGCTGACCTCAGAGCCACAAGTGCAAACAGCACCAGGTTTGCAGCCCGGGGCAAGGTAACTGGAGGTTGAAGGGGCAAATATGCTGTCATTCTTCTGCCCCAGGACAAAGCCAGTTCCCACAGAGTGAGGAAGCAGTCAAGCCACCTGCAGTGAGGCACATCAGGTGAAATATGCCTGTCAGACAGGGCAGTTTTTCTTCCTGGACATAGTCTTGGTGATCAGAGGTATAAGGCAGGCATGCCTGGACCCCCCGGAGATAGTAATTCCTGCATGGGGTTTAGTGGGTTCTGACTATGGCTTGAACTCATGTGTCCTTTGCAGACCCATTTGAATCTGCTGTGGCTTAATTTGGATCATTACTGTAACACCTTTAAAAGAAGCACAAACAACCTTCTCTCCCCAATATTAACAAAGGAAAGCTGTGGCCACAGCTTACCGTGAGGACAGAGGTATTGTCCTTCCCTCTCTCTGGCACGTCCTTTCAGTCTTTTTTTTCTCATTCTTTCATGTGGAATTGGAAGGGGCAGAGATCACCTTTCCACCAACTGCCTGGCACGTGGTGGTAGGGATGAGTTTAATGTCTCTGCACTGCATCCACCTGTGCTGGTGGCACTATATAATTAAGGACACTAAGAACAGCATGAACTGTCTTGCTTTCAGCCCAGGATTAATGTCAGAGAGGATTGTATCATCACCGCTTTCAAGTCATCAGCCCCTGTCAACTCTCATGGGCATCTCAAGTCTGTGTTGCTCTCCTCATGCTTTGAGGCCTTCAGGATTTGAAAAAGCAGCTCAGAGAGGATGTCCTTTATTTGAAAAAAAAAAAAAAAAAAAAGGCTATCAGGAAAATAATCCAAATGATGTGGAAGTCTTTCAGGCAAGGTGCTAAAATCAAGGGATGACGTAAACACTGAAATGGAGGGTACATTGGTTTCCTTGCATAACAGATATCCCCATGTGTGTTAGTTCACCATTTGGGCACTCCTGTGTAGTATGTCCTGTGAGACGTCTTCCCCCTGCTGAGCTACAGAGTGAAATTTTATTATTTTTTTTTTTTTTTCTTTCTTTCTTTCTTTCTTTTCTTTCTTTTCTTTCTTTTCTTTCTTTTCTTTCTTTTCTTTCTTTTCTTTCTTTTCTTTCTTTTCTTTCTTTCTTTTCTTTCCCAGTCAGCTTTATTTTCTATGCAATTATTTTCTCCTTTAATCTCAGAGAGTTCTTTACTTAAATTACAATGGAAGATATGGTTAAATCTGCTCCATGCTTCCCTTTTTAGCACTGACCTGCTGTGATTTACTGGACGCTGTTAAACACAAATCTCTGGCTGGGAAACCCAAAGCTGAATGTCTGAGCAGAGGACAATGGTGGCTGAGATTTTATCGGAAGGGAGCCTGTCTCGTTTCGGTACAGCTCATACTTTAAGAGTGCTTGCCACCTTCTGGTTTGAGAAAGGATTACAGTTCATCAACTCGGGCATACTGATTTCCTAATCAATTGTAAGAATTCTGGTCCTGGTCCTCATTTATTTCTTCCTGAAATAAATGAGAGGTTTTCAGGATGTCATAATACTGATTGGAGAGTTTTGAAGTAGAAGGATGGATTTTTTTTCTTTTAGTCAGGAGGACACAGTGATATCTGTCAAGAAACAAATAAATTTGATCTTTTAAATGAATTATTTGATTTGATACTATGGGCATTTTTGGAGAATGTCCCTTAACCATTATGTAAAACATTCAGTAAAAAAGTGAAAATTGAAAGCAAAAATAGTGAAAAATTCTTCTTATAAGCAAAACAGTTACAAATTCTAAAAAATGAGAAGAACTTTGAGATTGGGAACTTCTTTTCTCACAAAGCTGCTGGCAGATTTTGACCGGTCTGAGACACTTCTATTCAATCTTGTCAGCTGTCAGCAGTCTGCCCGATTTCAGTGATGCCACTTAAGAGTATTACATGTGCCATTTTTATGAGACCAGGGTGTACATTATCTCTAAAAAAGCCACATCTTAAGTAAGGATGCTAAAATAATATGAATAGCATCACTACCAAAAAACAAAGCATAAGCTTGCCAGTCATCTGCAGCATAGCCAGATGAAAGAGTTCCACAAAAAACATATTTTTAAATGAAGATCAGAACATGCTTATTTTAATGGATGTCACATTTCAAAAAAAAAAAAAAAAAAAAAAAAATATATTAAATTCTACAGAGATCCTAATTGAAGGCACCAATGTACCTGAAAGCATTCCAGCAGTGTATGAAGCAATGTGACTAACATATGCCATTTGTTTGTTCAATTTGTTCCTTCCTAGCAAGGACGAATGGGCAGTGAAGCAGTTCTTTTTGCAAGTGCATTTTTATGACACACACATAGAGCTATGTTTATATTGGAAAAGGGAGGTCAAAACCAATGTTCCTCACACAGAGGGAATGGCAGCAAAGTTTCAATACTCCCCAGTTCCTGGCAGTTCCTTCAGTACTCCCCAGTTCCTTTTTTGTCTTTGTTATTTAGAGCAGATTTTGCAGTGCCCCAGTGCTGAGCACTACTTGAATGATGACTGTAGCCACGGGGAGGTGAGCAGCAGTGATTTGTTGGGTATGATCCACTAAGAAGAAGTGGGAAGAGCAGCTGAAAATTGAAGGAAAGTTGACAGGTGTGGAACAATTCAGTGATGGGCTGAAGAGCTTCTTGCCAAGGATGCCACACCTCTGTGGATGATAAAATCTAATAGTACACAAAATGACTGGAAAAACAAAGGAAGTTAAGTTATGGCTTATGGGCTGCCCCAGCAGTATTTTTATGCAGAAGAAGAGTTAGGGGTAAAAGCTCTGCCAATTCTTTCTGTCCATCACAAGAAGGCAAAACAGGGTCAGAGCCAGTGGGAACAAAGGAAGAAAAAGGAACAAGAGGTCCCTGGGGCACAAAGAACTATTTCTGCACCTTCTTCATTTTGCAGCCTAAATCCTTCACTCGAGGCAATGCTCAGAATTACAACAACATCCAGAAGATGAGCAGCCCAGACACCAAAGCACAATTAGCTGGGGAAGCTGATGGCTGCTGACCTGGGCAACTGAGCCTGGGTCAGTTTTGCCCTAATCCCTCACAAATCACTGCCAGGACCATTTTGGAGCTGTGAGGTTTTAGCAGGGTTTCCTTCCCTGACCAGGGGATGCATTACGTTTATGAAAAATGAAAACATCCCATCCATTTCTCCCTCTTTCCCTACCTGGATGAAAAATCACAGCTGTTCATTCCCAGACTCCCTTGACAGAGACGTTAAAATACATGAGGTCCAGGGAATTGTAGGTTTGAAGCTAGAAACTTCCTTCTGCCCAGCCTGCTGCTGCTGCTGTGCCTTGCAGTGTTGAGAGTCAGGAGAGTCCTGCAGCTGGGTGTGTGAAATGGGCCTCTCATGCTCAAGGCATAAATCAACTTCTTCCTCTCTTCAGCCATATGAGAATTACTGATGGGAAACTGTGGCAAACATGTTAATTTAAGAAGCTTGTTTGTTGTGTCTCAAGCTCCATTCGTTTGACAACTAAACCAGGGTACATTGTTTACTTAATATTTGAGTTGACTGTCAATAACAAAACTGGCCATGTTGCAGACTGAACAGTTAGCTTTGGGCCTGCACTGACTATGGAATATGTTAATTCAGAAATTGATTCTGCTACCCAAAGGAGATCAGGTACCATGACTGCAACAATGAAAGCTCTCTGCAGATCTACAAGGTCTTGGGTCTCTCCCATCACACTGGTGTCTATCCACCAAAGACTAGAAACATTTTTTTTTTGTCTGAAGGAATATTTGTAGCATGCAGAACAACAACAAATCTTTGAAAGCTGAATAACCTCTAACAATGACTGAAGTACCTGTGCGTTCGGCAGCATGGTTGTTTGTTTGTTTGTTTTTTTTCATTCTAATGATCAGATTGTTGATTTCTCAGATTTATTCATGTGAATCTTTTCTGCTCAGAAGATAACTTTATAAGCAATTCCAGAGCATGGTGGAAACAAAATTTCATCACACTGACTAGTCACAACTGATACAGTATGTATCTGTTAATTGTTTGATTGAACATGATCCAGATTTTGAGAATAACAAATTTAAGATTCCCTCTTGGCTAATGTTTTTTTAATATTTTCTTAAATAGACTGGTTTCCATGGATGTTCCTTCCAATACACTTACTCATTCAGAACTTTGGGCCTTATCCAAACTGATCATTTATTTGTCAGTCAGATGCAGGAGGTCAACAGTTTCTGAGATCAGGCCATAAAAAAGAAATTTTAGTTTTCAGCTCTTTCCATGCTGTTGAGAGTGCTTTTCACTTTGAGCATGGCTGATCCCACAGCTTTGAAATGACATTTTCAGAAGACAAATCCTAGAACTGCTGTAGAATCTGTTGCATTTCTCAGCACATTGATAATCAGCAGGGAGAGGGGGTACCACAGCATGGTGCAATACTGCTCCCACTAAAGGAGGGAATGGAGCTGAATTTCACTTGCCATGCCAGTTACAGCTGAAATGACAAAGCCCCATAGGTATCTATGCCTTTGGATGGTGCAAATACAAGTAACCTTTGCTTGAGATACTGCTGGCTGTAACATATCACAGAGGAAAAAGGATGATTTAAGTGGAAGTGAGTGTAGCCACAAGCCAAAAGCTTCCAGATGAAATAATGCTCTCTTGTAACAGGAGCAATTACAATGTAGCTGTCTGTACTGCATTTAGCGGTGCTGCTAAATGCTGCACTACTCTCAAGTACCTGAGCAATAGAAGCTGAATTTTTATGGGTAAAGAGCAGTTTTTGCTCAACACATCCTGAAGCCTCTGGAACTCCACAGAAGCCAGAGACCAGGAAGACAGTTCCCCAGAATAAGTGTTTTGTACATGAATATGAAGCTTGCATAGATCCTATCTCTGCATGACTTCCTTTATACATAAGCACATATGGAGAGAAAAACACACCCAAACTTACTAGGCTTTATCACAAATATAAATTACTATTTCCTTTGGGTGATTGAAAAAGTCTGTTCATAGTTCCTCTATTTTGGACAAAAGTTTTTTTTTTTCTTTTTTTTTTTTTTTTTTTTTTTTTTTGTTTGTTTGTTTGTTTTTCCCCTACAAAGGAAAACCAGAAGTGGTTGAATTCTTATTTTTGTCTAGTTTTCAGGAGGAAGTTTTGCCCTATTTGAATCCAAACTATTTCTTGGCTTTTTCAAACTTTGAGATTTTTTTGATGGCAGCTAAAAAAGTGAACATTTTTTTCAGCTGTCTCAACTACTTGCCTCAGTGTGTTCAAATGCTTTGCATAACTCTTAGCAGGAGGATCAAACTCTTTATGAGATGACATTTTGAAACCTAAGTCATGCCTGCTGCACTGCCTCCACCCAGAGGTGATGTGCTCCCAGCTGCACCATGCCCTGTTCTTCTTGTCCTGAGCAGGTCAGACTGGGAAACATGAGTGAACCCCTGCTGGGAACTGATGATCAGAATAATTCTACAACATCCAGATTTTTATGGACAGGAGGGTATACTAACCAAGTCTTATCACTCAGAGGTATAACAGAGGTCTTAGCATTGCCCAATAAATTAGCATCAGGAACATAATTTGATTTGGAGTCCTTGACAAGTAGAGAGGTCACCATGTCTCTAGACATTTAATTAGATGATTAATTACCCCGACCACTTAAGCAAATGCTGTCATTTATTTCTTACTAGACTATTTCTGACTTAATAAGTTTTCCAGATTAAGGAGACTTTCACTGCACACAGTTTTCTACACTGTAGAAAATGTTGCTCTGAGAGAGTGCCTCTAGGTAGGACTCCCTTGTTGTTTCTGAGACTTGAGGTTATATTCCTATAAAATGTTTTGTTCTGTGAGCTGGATCTACAGGTTGATTCAGGGATCTTTTGCACATTGATCATTACATACATTGTACTGTAAACTAGAGGACCTTTACTAATATTTTTGTTCATTTGTTTGCTCTCAGAATTCTGCTGCTTGATCAGATCTGCTTTTCCCAAGCAGTTTAAAAGCAAATTAGTCTCCAAGCCCCCAAAATGACAAACATCTAAAGTATCATTGCCCATTTTCATCTTCAATATGGTGATTTGAAGATTATTATTGAACTGTTTATCCAGTTCTTTGTGCTTCAGTTGAATTTTCAGTTTTGATGAAACTCCAAATGCTCAAGAGATAAAATTTTCAATTTTTTCTTTTCTAATTTTGATTTGACCTAAGAAACTGAGTTTATCCTGAAGAATATGACTACATAAACTACTCTGTTGTTTTCTTAAAAACCTTGCTTTTCCAATACAATTTACTGCTATGAATGTTACCATTAATACAATCCTATACTGTGTGCCACCTGAACAAGAGAAAAGGTATATAAATTACAGAAAGCTAAATGGGTGAAAATCTTGTAACAGGTGCATGTGGCGTAACTTTATTGAAGAAGTATGATAGAATTATATAAAAGCACCAGAGAGAAAAAGACTTTCATCCTTGAGTTCCTAAAACAACAAAACTGTCTTGGAATCAAAGAAGAAGAAAGCTGCTCTATGTGAGTTGCAGGGTTCCCCCTGGCTGTATTGATCTTTGTTGAAGAATGTTCTCTCTTTCATCTCTTTTTAGCTGTAGGATCTGGGTTATCTAAGAATCTGCAGCTTCGGTGGCACGAGGAACTTTCTGAAGGGGGAGTTGTAAATAACACATAGACAGACTGGACAAAGACTGCTTCTCTTGTCCCTGGGAAGACCTGTCTCAACTCTTTGAACAACTGTCAGCTTTCTATACAGCACAGATAAATTGCCTTGTTAAATCTTCAGTGGATATCCTCACAGTAATTCNAATAATCCAAATGACGTGGAAGTCTTTCGGCAAGGTGCTAAAATCAAGGGATGATGTAAACAACACTGAAATGGAGGGTACATTGGTTTCCTTGCATAACAGATATCCCCATGTGTGTTAGTTCACCATTTGGGCACTCCTGTGTAGTATGTCCTGTGAGACCTCTTCCCCCTGCTGAGCTACAGACTGAAATTTAATTGAGATGCTTGAGAAGAAAGTGCTGGGGAGGCAACTTCCTACCAATGCCTCCAACTTGGCTGCCCAGAACACATTATGTCTCTGTTATTGTTGTTTGCACACACAAATTACTCCATTTTCCAAGGCTCAGATTAGCAGGAGTATGCAGTTTTAGCTGAAAAAAAAAGTGAATAAGGTTTGGGGATAGTTTTTTTCTGGAAAAATCCACACAAAGCATTGCTCAGTTTTAGTGAGGTTAATTTACGTTTACCTATGGGCTGTATGGCAGGTTTAGCTCCAGGTGCTCTGTGGCCATGCTTGGCAACCAGCCTGACCTCTGAGGATCCCTCCCTTTGCCAGAAATGCTATGGGGTGGAATTATTTTTTTTTTTCTTTCTTTCTTTCTTTTTTTCCCAGTCAGCTTTATTTTCTATGCAATTATTTTCTCCTTTAATCTCAGAGAGTTCTTTACTTAAATTACAATGGAAGATATGGTTAAATCTGCTCCATGCTTCCCTTTTTAGCACTGACCTGCTGTGATTTACTGGACGCTGTTAAACACAAATCTCTGGCTGGGAAACCCAAAGCTGAATGTCTGAGCAGAGGACAATGGTGGCTGAGATTTTATCGGAAGGGAGCCTGTCTCGTTTCGGTACAGCTCATACTTTAAGAGTGCTTGCCACCTTCTGGTTTGAGAAAGGATTACAGTTCATCAACTCGGGCATACTGATTTCCTAATCAATTGTAAGAATTCTGGTCCTGGTCCTCATTTATTTCTTCCTGAAATAAATGAGAGGTTTTCAGGATGTCATAATACTGATTGGAGAGTTTTGAAGTAGAAGGATGGATTTTTTTTCTTTTAGTCAGGAGGACACAGTGATATCTGTCTCTTANCTGAGCCTGGGTCAGTTTTGCCCTAATCCCTCACAAATCACTGCCAGGACCATTTTGGAGCTGTGAGGTTTTAGCAGGGTTTCCTTCCCTGACCAGGGGATGCATTACGTTTATGAAAAATGAAAACATCCCATCCATTTCTCCCTCTTTCCCTACCTGGATGAAAAATCACAGCTGTTCATTCCCAGACTCCCTTGACAGAGACGTTAAAATACATGAGGTCCAGGGAATTGTAGGTTTGAAGCTAGAAACTTCCTTCTGCCCAGCCTGCTGCTGCTGCTGTGCCTTGCAGTGTTGAGAGTCAGGAGAGTCCTGCAGCTGGGTGTGTGAAATGGGCCTCTCATGCTCAAGGCATAAATCAGCTTCTTCCTCTCTTCAGCCATATGGGAATTACTGATGGGAAACTGTGGCAAACATGTTAATTTAAGAAGCTTGTTTGTTGTGTCTCAAGCTCCATTCGTTTGACAACTAAACCAGGGTACATTGTTTACTTAATATTTGAGTTGACTGTCCATAACAAAACTGGCCATGTTGCAGACTGAACAGTTAGCTTTGGGCCTTCACTGACTATGGAATATGTTAATTCAGAAATTGATTCTGCTACCCAAAGGAGATCAGGTACCATGACTGCAACAATGAAAGCTCTCTGCAGATCTACAAGGTCTTGGGTCTCTCCCGTCACACTGGTGTCTATCCACCAAAGACTAGAAACATTTTTTTTTTGTCTGAAGGAATATTTGTACCATGCAGAACAACAACAACAAATCTTTGAAAGCTGAATAACCTCTAACAATGACTGAAGTACCTGTGCGTTTGGCAGCATGGTTGTTTGTTTGTTTGTTTGTTTTCATTCTAATGATCAGATTGTTGATTTCTCAGATTTATTCATGTGAATCTTTTCTGCTCAGAAGATAACTTTATAAGCAATTCCAGAGCATGGTGGAAACAAAATTTCATCACACTGACTAGTCACAACTGATACAGTATGTATCTGTTAATTGTTTGATTGAACATGATCCAGATTTTGAGAATAACAAATTTAAGATTCCCTCTTGGCTAATGTTTTTTTAATATTTTCTTAAATAGACTGGTTTCCATGGATGTTCCTTCCAATACACTTACTCATTCAGAACTTTGGGCCTTATCCAAACTGATCATTTATTTGTCAGTCAGATGCAGGAGGTCAACAGTTTCTGAGATCAGGCCATAAAAAAGAAATTTTAGTTTTCAGCTCTTTCCATGCTGTTGAGAGTGCTTTTCACTTTGAGCATGGCTGATCCCACAGCTTTGAAATGACATTTTCAGAAGACAAATCCTAGAACTGCTGTAGAATCTGTTGCATTTCTCAGCACATTGATAATCAGCAGGGAGAGGGGGTACCACAGCATGGTGCAATACTGCTCCCACTAAAGGAGGGAATGGAGCTGAATTTCACTTGCCATGCCAGTTACAGCTGAAATGACAAAGCCCCATAGGTATCTATGCCATTGGATGGTGCAAATACAAGTAACCTTTGCTTGAGATACTGCTGGCTGTAACATATCACAGAGGAAAAAGGATGATTTAAGTGGAAGTGAGTGTAGCCACAAGCCAAAAGCTTCCAGATGAAATAATGCTCTCTTGTAACAGGAGCAATTACAATGTAGCTGTCTGTACTGCATTTAGCGGTGCTGCTAAATGCTGCACTACTCTCAAGTACCTGAGCAATAGGAGCTGAATTTTTATGGGTAAAGAGCAGTTTTTGCTCAACACATCCTGAAGCCTCTGGAACTCCACAGAAGCCAGAGACCAGGAAGACAGTTCCCCAGAATAAGTGTTTTGTACATGAATATGAAGCTTGCATAGATCCTATCTCTGCATGACTTCCTTTATACATAAGCACATATGGAGAGAAAAACACACCCAAACTTACTAGGCTTTATCACAAATATAAATTACTATTTCCTTTGGGTGATTGAAAAAGTCTGTTCATAGTTCCTCTATTTTGGACAAAAGATGTATTTTCATAAAAATGATCTTGCTTGGAGAACTGCTTCACTGCCCATTCGTCCTTGCTAGGAAGGAACAAATTGAACAAACAAATGGNTCACTCAGAGGTATAACAGAGGTCTTAGCATTGCCCAATAAATTAGCATCAGGAACATAATTTGATTTGGAGTCCTTGACAAGTAGAGAGGTCACCATGTCTCTAGACATTTAATTAGATGATTAATTACCCCGACCACTTAAGCAAATGCTGTCATTTATTTCTTACTAGACTATTTCTGACTTAATAAGTTTTCCAGATTAAGGAGACTTTCACTGCACACAGTTTTCTACACTGTAGAAAATGTTGCTCTGAGAGAGTGCCTCTAGGTAGGACTCCCTTGTTGTTTCTGAGACTTGAGGTTATATTCCTATAAAATGTTTTGTTCTGTGAGCTGGATCTACAGGTTGATTCAGGGATCTTTTGCACATTGATCATTACATACATTGTACTGTAAACTAGAGGACCTTTACTAATATTTTTGTTCATTTGTTTGCTCTCAGAATTCTGCTGCTTGATCAGATCTGCTTTTCCCAAGCAGTTTAAAAGCAAATTAGTCTCCAAGCCCCCAAAATGACAAACATCTAAAGTATCATTGCCCATTTTCATCTTCAATATGGTGATTTGAAGATTAACGGGGTAGATGCCATAGAAGAGCAACAAGTAGAATAAGCTTCTTCTGAGGGAAAAGTATGAATTTTTGAGGAGGCAGTTTCTTGGTGATCCTTTTTGATCTCTGTTTTCTCTTTGCAGTTTGAAAATGAATCTGTCTAACCTTTGTTTGATATGATTAGTTGATAGAAATCAGGGTATTTGGAGGGGAGAAAAGGCAATTGCCACAAATGCTGCAAGGTTAGTACTAGAAAACAAGCTCTTTAAAACCTTAACCTATGAAGAAATCAATGTAATATTTCTAACTGAGATTTTTCTGTTGGCTGGGAGACACATGGGTTTGGTAACTGCATGTAGTCTTTTCTACCTGGGATATTGGTATTTGCTTAGTTAGGGTTATCATGGAAGAGTATCTTCGACTTTGACACCCACTTTGTGTCACAGGATGAGGAACTTGAAGCTTTCCCAAGGGAGGTGGGTGTGCAGTCCCCACTGTCTGTATCTTCACAAGAGCTAATGGGCAAGTGACTTAACAGCTGCACGTTCAGATGTTCATGGAAAATGCATTTGTTCTGCCACTAAGTGTAAGAGAAAAAAAATATCACCTGGTATCCTTGGCAAGTCCTGATGAAATAGATAACAATATCGAACTGGTTTGTTAATAATCAATAATACAACACATGCAGAGGACCCACAGAGCAAATACAGCAGCAAGGGAGCTTCAACACCACCAGCTCAGGGCTTCTCAGGCTCTAGAGCTAAAACTTGCTACCTTGACCCAAATCCTGGCTAGGAGGAGGCTACCTTGTAGAACAAGGGGAAAAGATGGAGGAAGCTGTCTGGATACCAGAAATAGAGTTGGGTTTTATGTTCCTGCCATCAGCCAAAGAAACCAGCAGCTGCTGTCAGCTTGTGCATCTAAATCTACATCTGGCAATAGCCGTGCTGCTTCCTACATCGCAAACAAAGATATATTTGGGGAAAAAAAAAAAAAAAAAAAAAAAAAAAAAATTTAGAAGTCATGGATAGCTCCCTCCCTCAGCAAGATAAAAGTTATTGTTTTAGAGGCATATTTCAATCAAAGCTAATAAGAAATGTTTAAAATTTAGACACATGTAAAATTAAAATTGAAGATTATTATTGAACTGTTTATCCATTTCTTTGTGCTTCAGTTGAATTTTCAGTTTTGATGAAACTCAAATGCTCAAGAGATAAAATTTTCAATTTTTTCTTTTCTAATTTTGATTTGACCTAAGAAACTGAGTTTATCCTGAAGAATATGACTACATAAACTACTCTGTTGTTTTCTTAAAAACCTTGCTTTTCCAATACAATTTACTGCTATGAATGTTACCATTAATACAATCCTATACTGTGTGCCACCTGAACAAGAGAAAAGGTATATAAATTACAGAAAGCTAAATGGGTGAAAATCTTGTAACAGGTGCATGTGGCGTAACTTTATTGAAGAAGTATGATAGAATTATATAAAAGCACCAGAGAGAAAAAGACTTTCATCCTTGAGTTCCTAAAACAACAAAACTGTCTTGGAATCAAAGAAGAAGAAAGCTGCTCTATGTGAGTTGCAGGGTTCCCCCTGGCTGTATTGATCTTTGTTGAAGAATGTTCTCTCTTTCATCTCTTTTTAGCTGTAGGATCTGGGTTATCTAAGAATCTGCAGCTTCGGTGGCACGAGGAACTTTCTGAAGGGGGAGTTGTAAATAACACATAGACAGACTGGACAAAGACTGCTTCTCTTGTCCCTGGGAAGACCTGTCTCAACTCTTTGAACAACTGTCAGCTTTCTATACAGCACAGATAAATTGCCTTGTTAAATCTTCAGTGGATATCCTCACAGTAATTCAAATACTTCGTACTAATGAAGAAAAAGAGGACAGACAGGCAGATCTCAATGGTTGAAAGCTATCATTGAAGCGTAATAAAAACAAGGCTTACAATAACTAAATATTTCATCCACCCTGAATGAATTGCTTTGAAATAACATCTTTAACATCTCTAACAGATGTTAGAGAGAATATGAAGTGCTGGTAAATGTCAACTGAAAATTATCAGTCCTTTATTTTTTTTGGATTTACTTCTGTATTACTTACTTGCTCCATTTCCTAATTTTCATTTCTTATTTGCAGTTGCTGATTTTGTGCTGCCTCATCTAGGTACATTCTTTCTGATGTTGTGGTTGACTTCAAAAAATAACTTTGTATATGGTTTGTTTAAAATTCCACCCCTAGTCAATTATTAATTTAGTTAAATACCAATGTTTCAGGAAGATTACAGTGCTCCTTCCCAGAATGATGCTTTGCTACTCCCACCTCATTCCAACCCTCATTGACTCCAAGTCCAAGCCAGGACATGTGCTTTGCTTTCCTCTGGGCATCTCTGACTGTCTGTCTGTCTTACAGCCCCCATCCTGGAAACATCTTGCTCAGCCAAATGTAGTCATCTGCTTCTGCAATCCAATTTGAGAGCACCCTAACAGTGACTGGTGAGACCATGGCAGAACTGGGCAGGCCATTTGGAAACCAGTCAGATGGCAACATCATTGCTATTCCTGCTGCTGGAAATGGCATTGAGTGTCCAGGGATGACTGACGTGATCAAATGCAGACAATATTTTCTTGCTCTTCTTGTTTGTTGGTAATAGAACGTGTATTCCCTGAAGAGGGATAACTCATTATTACAGTCAATTGAACGTACTGTGTAGTTAAGTCTCAAAATACCCACATGAGAATGAATGCTAAGTCTTCTTACAAGTCAGTGAGTACACCCTGGCACTGCTGACAAGCCCTTGGAGGGCTATGAAATGCAGAAATACACCTCTGGCACAGGAAGTTTCTTAATCACAGTTTCCTGAAGGCTGTGAGATTATTTTGGGAAAAGTATTACCATACAATCATCTTGTCTTATGTTCTCCAAGAGGCATCTGTTATTGGCCACTGCTGGAACAGAGGGACTGGAGTAGGTGGATGCATTGTGGAAATCAAAACTGCTCTTCTTGCTTAGTGAAGCTGATGGGAATTTTGCTGAGTACCTCAGTGGGGAAAGGCTTCTCTCACAGTTTTCACAATGGCAAAATTTAATTATCTAAGTAAAAGTTCTCCTAAATAAACATTTCAAGTATCAGCATTACTGCTTAGATTTATGCTGTTAGGCTTCGGCTACTTCTAGTACTCAGTTCATTCATACACAGCAAGTTCAAACATCTTCATGCTGAACTGAGGTCTTCTATGTGAACCAGTCTTGTTACTTGAAGATTTCCCTGAATTGCTCAGTTATGGGAAGCCTAATCCCAGATTTGCTCATCTTGTTGGATCTGCAGGAAGCATGGCTACTGCCAAAGCCATCCCTGTGTTTAGACCTAGACTAGGTGCAACTTTTCTCTATAGTCAGTGCTCACCTGTGTTAAGAACCGTACTAGGAAAGGAAGAAGACCCTGCTGCCTTAGGAGAGGAAAGGAAAATTACATGGATCTTTGTCTGCAGTTGTCTCTGTGCCTCATCTCTCAGAGATGAAATTAGAAAGAAAGTTTTCCAAGAGGTGTGGGATAAAAAAAGATCTGTGAGGCAGGACATCTGTCGGAACAGTCTGAGGAACAATTTGTTTGTGGTCAAAAGATTTAAGATGTTCTTCTGTATGGATAATCACGGATGTTTTAGAGCCAGATTTTGAAGTTGTATATATTTTACCCATAGGGAGTGAATATGCCATCAGAAAGGCAGATGTTGAACCATAAGACTGTGATTAAAGGATAAATATATACATATGTATCTTAATGACTATACTTAGAAAGAGACCCATCCTCCAATTTATATGGAGGTCACAGTGACTGATCAAATTTTAAACCTACAAAGTCCAATATCAGCTAAAATATCTGGGATGAAGTGGAATTGTTCCTGCTGCTGTGTTCATGACAATAACCATGACTAAAAATTCAGACACTTGAGAAAGCTCAAGAAGTCAAATAAAATTCTTGGAAGAAAATCCTGATATCAAAGAACTGGCAACAGAGCCTGCCCACAAACATGCTACGCTGTTCCTATTTTGCATTTTTTCCGTTCACCCATTGTTCTGTCCTTTCAGATGCCACATAAATCCTCCCAGTGAATTTTCTACCACCCATAAAATAAACCCCAGATTTTGGAGGACATAATTGTTTGAAGAGGCAGTTGACATGTATCACTGTTTTCCATTCCTAAATGTAAATGAAGTGTGGTTACTCCTGGCATATGGTTTCTATTAGGATTTTGGTTCTGACTGTAAGAGCAAATTTGGGAAAACAAACTTACTGTTTCCAAAGCAGCTCATTGCCTCTTGGCTCCACTGCATGAGGCACTCAAGCATGTGAAAACAAAGGTTAATTGCTTTAGCTTCTACACAACCTTGTCCTCCTATTTTTATTTTATTTTATTTTTCCCAACAGGGTCTAATGGAGCTGAATATGCAGTTTGTGTCTTAGAACAGATGTAGAGCTGTTACTTGAGCACAGTTCTGATTCCTATTTGAAATTTATAGAAATTTACCACTGACTTTATGTGAGGTCACTTCGAATGGTCCTGCACCTCAACAGCTTCTTCTGTTCCTCCTCATCCCTCGGCCATCCCTCAGGGAGGGGAGAGCAGGGATAAGCAAGCAACCTGCTGGGAATCACTCCATTAAAATGAAGTTATGAAGGATTTAGGTTTCTGAGAGCAGTGACAAAGTGGCATGCTGGAGATGTTTCTTGTGTCAGAAGAACAAAGCCATCCTGGGGTTGTCCCTGCCTACTAAGGATACTTTCTCCCTTTAAAGTGTATCTCCATTTTACCCTTCTGAAAAATATGGTTGATGATGCTGTCTCCCTTCATTAAGCTCTTGGAGATTTCTGGGAATTGAAATAAACTACACGAAACCTAGCAGCTTTCCTCGCTCTGTGTCTTGCCCATTCTTCCCTTCTCCCTGCACAAGTGTTTGCCCTTTGCATGCTCCCAGGAGTCAATCTCCCTCTTATAATCATAAATCTGAATTATGTCAGAGACCTTTGAACCCTTGGTTTAGATTTCAGATATGCTACTTAATACTGTAATGGATTTTCAGCAATGAACGTTGAACACAGATTTTTACGTGTGGTTTTCACGAACTCAGTTTCATCAATTTTACACAGTTGATCTTGCACCAAACTTGCAAAATAATCACAGGAACTGATATGACGCATCTGGAAGCTTTCGTGGCACACTGTACAGAGAGCAAATAACCAGGCCCTTTTCCTGTCCAATTTACATCCCACTAAGGTTACAAGGTTGCCTCATCTGACGGCTTACTTTGGGCTGAATCATCCACAGAGCCTGAACTCACAACCTCTGTGATTGCAGCTACAATTTTCTATGACTGGAGCCAAACCCACTAGATTCATTGCCTCAGAGGCAGTAAGAGCCTTATCAGCCTTCTCCACAATTCAGACACTGGGAAGGAAATAAACATTTTTGTGGCAAAGTGTTATGGTGATTGTAAGCCCCAGCAGAAAAAGTCTTTGATCTGGTTTGTCTGATGTGTCAACCTCACCTGTCCATTTCACTTTACAGTCAACACCAAAAATCAGAGATTCTCTTCAACAAATGCTACTTAATACAGCACCTGATCTCTTAAAAATTAATTCAGCTGAGACTACAGCTCGTGCAAACCTCTGTGATTTATCTCTTTAATACAAGACAAAACACTGCTTTTCATTTCAGAGACAATGAGAGACAGAACAGGGACTAAGGCATCCTGCGATAACAGTGTTGTGTCAGCTGAATATTAAAACAGTTATATAAACCAGAGTGATATGCTAACAGCTAAGCAAAGGTGGGATAAGCTCTTCAGGAATGGGAAAACATACAGTTACTTGTAAATACATTCCTTACAAAGGTCACAAAATATTCCAGATTAAAACATTCACCCTTAAATGTGAATGTTTCAGCTTCAACTGAGAGGAGTGATTCAACTGATGCAGGAGATTTTTATCTAAAATTTGGCCTTTTTTTTTTTTTTTTAACAAAATATAGCATGCAATGAGACAGGCCTGCTGAGTGTTTACCTGGAAAGGATCTCCTGACCCCTCTGTTACAGGGACTCAGATATTCCCTTGCACTAAAATCTCAGGTGACTATCATATCACTTACGAGAGGGGAGATGGAAGGCTGAAGGAAACTCCCATGGAAGGAACAGAACCCTTTGTAGTCACTGTCTTTGCATGGTAATAGAACCAACGAGTTGTGTTACAACAACATTACACTCAGCTTAATGACTTTGCCTTCCTCATCTCTACAGTGACTTATAAAGCATCATGAATGCATATCAAAGAGTTTGTTCAGGCTAGATCAGGATCCACATGGCATATGAATGAATTATTCACTGATTTTCTTAACCACTGTCATTCTTCTCCCATCACAGAATACTGCTCCTTTTCTGGCCTTAACAGACTCCTCTAAATCTGTTCCTATTGCACTGAGGAAAGTTTTGCTTCCAGTGTGTCAAAAACATCTGAGCCGGGTCACCTAGGAAATGAGAAGTGATAAATTATTAATGTGCTCAAGAATGAAGGGAGAGAGGAGGAAAGCTCACAAGCTTCCTTCCCATGCTCTTTTCTCCCTCTCTCTCTCTCTCTCTCCCTCTCTCTCTCTCTTTTTTAATTTATTTTTTTAGTAGTGTCCCTAGAGTGTTGAGCTTTTCTGTACTGTGGTCCTAACACACAGTCTGTCTTCCTTTTAAGTTAGAAATGAACCCTCTCTCATCATCTCATAAACTCCACATAGATGCTGATGCTCTC
This sequence comes from Florisuga fusca, assembly GCA_038090715.1. NCBI lineage: Eukaryota > Metazoa > Chordata > Aves > Apodiformes > Trochilidae > Florisuga > Florisuga fusca. The sequence goes on along the minus strand of JAAWXA010000010.1, from coordinate 2,327,208 downwards.
TATGGACATTTCTGCAGAGTATAAGGGAAAGCAGGGTGGGAATGCATTGTGCTGGTTGAAACAAGAGGGCCTATAGACAGAAGGTCAGAGCCCAGTTCACTGGATAGACTGTACTGACCTGCTCTTGAGGCAGACATTGCCTGCCTGGCACAATCCAAATTTCCTCAAAACCAAGGTGTGCTTAGTTCTGGTCTTAGTAGTGTGAACCAACGCCCTGAATCCATGTGAACTACCTCCAGCACACATTTCTACCAAACTCAGTTGCTAAAATCACTGTGATAATTACTGTTTGACCTTCATGACCCATTTATTGGTTTTTTTATGCAGCCAGAAAATAAGGAAGATTCGATTTTGACTTCAAACCCAACCTAAGTTTCTATGATTCTATAATCCCCTTTTTTTAGCATTGACCTGCTGTTTGTCTGTGACCATGAGAACAAATATTTGCAATGATTTGGTAGGCACATAGAAAGCAGATTGCTAGACAGCCAATTAGCATGCCAAACAGTTTGTTATTTCTCTCTTGAAAGGCTGGGGAGCCTGGTTTTTTTGTTTGCTTGTGGGATTTTTTTTCAGTTTGCTTCTCTCTGCTTGCCTTGACTACACAAGCGCTGATCAGCTTTTCAGTATCTCATTTTAATCTCCATTACTCCAATGAAGATAGAATCTCTAATCACTTATCTATATTTCCAGGGTTTTCAGAGTCACACATAAGGTCTCAGCCTGACAGACAAAGATACATAGCATGTTGCAGCATGGATATCCATCAGAGATAGAAATCTAGATAGGAAGCCAGCCAACACATTAATTGCTTGCAAAGTCCTTTGACATTTTTTCAGTCAGGGAAGACATAAGAAGTGTGTGTGACAGGGGGATGGAGTTGTGGGGGTCCTGCCTTCCTCAGCCCCAAAAAGTCAGGAGGGTTCAATTTGCTTTGCATTGTGAGAGCCTAAAAAACTCCTATGCCTCTTTCTGAACTGCTGGAACTCAAAAATGTGAGAATGGAAGGTAAAGCTTGTATGACAGGAAACCAGAAAAATTTTAAACTCTTGTCCTACCTGGGCAAGTAACTGAGTATATGGCGCCCTGAAGTGAGCTTTTCTATGAACTCCAACAGTCTTTTTTTTCCTTATTTCTTCATACTTGGCCATCCTAAGATATTGCTAATTATGTGCTCGTTCCCATGCTAGCCCCTGGATCAGACCAACCACCATAACACATCCTTGTGCCTGTGCACCAAGGAGAACTACCAGCCTCTTGGGTCTGTTTTTCACAGCAATCTCCTGACTTGTGATTAAAGCAAAGTGCATCCTCAGGGGTGCAGTGGTGCCCATGACTTCTTTCCAAAGAAGTTTTAAAGCAGGTGCTCAAGTCCTTCCAGAGAGTCTAGCCCCCCTGCTGCAAGGGCAGAGATGAGGTGTGCTGATTCTAAACTGGAACCTGTTCCAACAAAAGACTCAGTGATTGTAGATGAACTGTCCAAATGCATACTTTGATGATGAAAATTCCTGTTTCTTTTTTGTTTGGTTGGTTTTTGTTTAGTTTTTTGATTTTTTTGTTTGTTTGTTTTCTTTTTTCTTTTGCCTTCAGAGAAGAGCTCAAAACAAAGGCTAAGGCAGGAAAGGCAGAGCAAGACAGTTCCGACTGTAGTTTTCTGCTGCATCTCTGGTTCTGGGGGTGTTTCAGTGCAGTTCAAAACAGGACAATTGGGTGGATGGACTTGGAAGGAGGGAAAATAACCCACCCTGCTGATCTTCCTTTCCCTTAGACTATATGGTTGCTGCCATTCTTTATTATTTTATCAAGCTTCAAAATAGAGCCAGAGAGCCCAGTAAGAAGCATACAATTATCTACTCTAGGTGTTCCCATTCCTGCCCTTTCTCAGCTATTATTCTTCCTCCATGCAGACAGCAGAAGGAAGGTGACAGGTTTATTAGCTCACATTCAGCTGTGCTTTATTGATAGCCACACAATAGTGAAACAGCTCTTTGCAGCCATTTCATTTTTGATGAAGGATGCTGTTTTAATTGTCATAGTTAGTCTTTTGTCAGACATTCATACCTTGCTGAAGAACTTAGGGCTGCACACTACCCGTTACTGCAGGATTAATGAACGGCAGGTTCTGTTCGTGCAAATCTGACACTCAGAGACTACATGCAAAAAGAGGAGCTTGGCTAATCATTGGCTAAAGACTGACGGCAAGGGAGTAAAAATTGCAAGCAGCCAGGGTCTTTCACAAAGGTAGCCTATTTTTACACTGGAGATCTACTCATTTGAGAGTTATGATCACAACAATTGCTGTTCTCAACCATTCTAATGAAGACATACAAGAGTGGTAGTACATTTTTACAATGAAGGCTTAAGATGCTGAGCAGGGTTCCATGGGGAAGTATATATATATACACTCAATATTTGATAAGCATTGTGCTTAAGCATGATTACTTGTGGTATTTAAGGAGAATGATAGCAAGATTCATATGCAGAAATTAAGAAAGAATAGGGAATATTTTCCAGAGGCGATTTCTCACAGAACTTTTAAGTCTGAAATCAAGAAACCTTAAAAACAGTGCTACAGAGAGGAGTAAGACTTGATCTTCAACCATTGCTCAGAACTAACAACTGGAGTCAACAAAATTAAATGAATAAAATATCCACTGGAACCCAATGCAAAGTGCTTCACCTCTGAAAACTCAGGACTCCATCCACAAGGAAAAGGCAGACATAAAATGGCTGATAATTTTTTCTATACTGACAACTGCATATCACGTACAACTTCTGTTTTAAAAGTATTTTTTAAAAGTATGTCTTGCATTACTGTTTTCTCCTAGTATCTCTTTGTATATATTCTTGTGGGGAATAGGAGGCAGGTATATGTCCATAAATCAGTAATGGTGGACCTTTGTGATGTCTAGTCCAAATGCATGGTAAAAAATCTTGTAGTAAATTCCAAGTGGCTGGCAATAGTAAAGATCTCTGTTGGTGCTGATGGTTTGCCATCACTGTGATAAAGGGATTGGTTCTTTGCAGCTAGCACCACAGGGGAAATTCTTGGGGCTCTTGAGACAGCAGCAACTGTGTCTTGAAGAGGGTAGTTTTGCAGCTTGTTAAGAGTCAGTGTTCAGGGTGACGACTAAATTTGGGTTGTTTGATCTCTCCAGAAGAGAACCAAGAGTTTCAGAGATGAAGAGAAAGGGGACAGCCTGAAGGAATGTGGGGGAATTTTTCAACTTTAGAGTTTAAAAAGACATCAGAGCCAGAAACCCAGTTGTGAATATTCCCCAAATGTGGGATTAGTTTTTATTAAATTCCATATTTCACACACTGTACCCATCTGTCTCCTATTCTGTTTCTAATCCTTCTGACAGAAACGACAAGTTAGAGTATCCCTGAACTCTTCAAACTTTGAATTTGGAAGCAGAATATTCATCATAGTTGATCCCTTGTTGTAGCAGAAAGGAGTTGGATAAACACGTATTGATGGTCCAAAACCACTAGCGTCATCTGCTTCTAAGACAGAAGAATGCTTCTGGTTAACATTTTTGCTCTTCATTTACATAGGATTCAAATAGTAGTTTAGATGCCTGACAAAGGTAAAAGAAATAATTTCGTAATACATAAAGAGAAAGAAAATAATTTAGGCCTATTCTTGTAAGAATTTATACCATTCAGTCACCTGCTAAATATTTATTAATAGCTTTTTAGCATCACTACAATTGATTAAAGTTTAATCACTTCACATCCACTTAAAACATAGGAAAAATAACTATTAATGGCAAGGAACCTCATCTAGAAAGCAATAGCTGTTCTTCCATTAAGTCTTCCTCTCCAGTGATGTAGTTGGATCCTAATGCATCAGCCCTATGAAATTCTAAGCACTGGTTCTCATCCAAGAAAACCACTTAAGCATTTGCTTAACTTTAAGTCATCCATCTCTGGCAGATGTCCTAAAATGTGGCTGAGCTGAAAGAATTTTGTGCAGCTAAAAGGTACTGTCCTATTTAATGACTGTTACTGAAGCAAAAGACATCCAATTCATTGCAAAGCATTACCAAAGAAGAAGTAGAATTAATTAATTCATTTAATGCGATCAATAATAGTATTAATCCCAGGGGGGAACACTTGGCAGGGGCAGACACATTATGTAAGTTCACTGCAGATCATGAATAAATGTTCACTTTGTTCTTACATAATTATCTACCAGGGGAGTCCTCAAAGGAAGCTTTAGGTATCTCAGGCTCTTGAGAACAACCAGGGGGAACCCTTAGGGTTTTGAAGGAGGTCAGGTGGGGGAGAGAAGAAAGTGAGCCTAGGAGGGGTCTACTTGCCCTGGGAGAGATCTCTTCTTTCTCCCTCTTCATCTGGAGCAGCTAGGTCTGCAAGCACAAAGTTGCTACCTGCATTGTTTTCTGTCTTGAGTTACTTTTGGTAGCTCATCATTTTTGCAAAGGCTTTGCTCACACGTGCAATTTGTACAGAACATGACTAAGCCAATACGTTGCAGGGAAATGGCAGGAGGTAACAGATGACACAAAGTCATGCAATCAGCTTGATTTCATACTTGTCTGCGTTAACAAAATGATAAGATTGATATGACACATACTTCTGCTGATGGTAAAAATAACTAGGGTGAGCAGGTTTGTGGTGAGGAAAAAGGCAGAAGCTAAAATCAGAGAATTCCTTTTACTTGCTCCCATTCTGCAGAAATTAATCTCCTGATATTTGATGTTGTTATTGTCTCCATATCGCAAATGAGACAAATGCTGCCTTTAATCAGAAAGCCTAGAAATCTGAATTTGCTGGCGTATCTTGGTAAATACATACCTGACAAATTGGCAGAGCTCATTAATACTTATTAAAATGAGATGGTTGCTGAAATTTGGCAAGTTCAGTGTTCAAAACCAGTTGGTTTACTCAGACATTTTATTGAATAATGGCATGTGCCAAACAAAACAGTCATAAAAATCTGAGATTTATTTGCTTAACCTTACACTTCTCTGCTGCAGTGGTACGGACTATTAGCTTTCATCTTGGAAGCAAAAGTGCATTCCTACTACACTTATTTCTCTCTAAATCCAAACAAAGAGAATAGTCTCTATAGAAAAGACAAATGAAAGAAGTTTATTTTTTTAAAAAGAATTTTAATTTCTTCTCGTTTATCAGCTGAAATGCTATGGAGGGTCCATGGAAACGAAACAAATGGACCTCAGTACATTTTCTTAAACTCTGTTCATGTTTATCAATCTCAATATTACCGTGAAAGCTAGAAATCAATTTGAGATCCACCCCCTTCCCTGAATGTTAAGAAAAAGATATTTTAAATTGGTAAACAGGAAGTGAAAAGTGGAGATACAACATCATTTGAACAACATCTGATGAAGCCATTTCCTCTTGCCCTAAGTTGCACCGAGGATTTAGATTGGATATTAGAAGAAACTTCTTCATTGTAAGGGTTGTTAAACACTAAAACAGGCTGCCCAGGGATGTGGTTGAATCACCATCCCTGGAGGTGTTTGAAAGATGCATAGATGTGGTGCTTAGAGTCATGGTTCAGCACTGGATTCAGTAGAAATAGGTCAATGGTTGGACTCTCAAAACTCTTTTTTAAGCAGAATGATTCTATGCTTCTAGGATTCTCTTACTCCTCTTGTTAGTCATTCACCATGAGTGCAGGGTACATCCCTTGAGTGTTCTACAGGGAGACCTCAGCCTCACTAGTAAAAGAAGTGGATCAAAACCTATGTGCTGCCAATGCTGGTTTGCATCTGAGTCAAGGAATGTCCTGGAAATACAGAGGGGTTCTCAAAAATAACTGCAGTGACAGATGTGTGAAATACAGCTATAAAAAATAAGCCCAATTTTTAACATGTCAGTAAATCCATCTCTCTTCCTCTCTTTCCCTGTTCGTTTCTCCTGTTCCTGTCACACACTTTTTATGAAAGAAAAAACCCATCATACTCACATGCTGAAATTAATGCCAGACCAGGCCTCAATTCTGAGCATCATCTATTGCACACAGTGCAAAGAATCCAAACTGAGTCATATCAGACTCGCACAGCTTCCCTCACCCATGAGCCACTGATGTCAGATAGCACTTCATAGGTAACTACCACTCATCAGAGACAGATCAAAGAGAAAGTCAAACTAGGCTTACCTAAAATGCCTAGATATGGAGAACAGTCAGATGTACTAGTATTTGGAGAGCAAATTGTGGGGAGAAATCTGGGAGGGACACTGGTGAGCAGGGATGCAGCTAAGGGAGCTCCCAGTCCTCCACAACCAGATCTCCACTTGAGAAGGGAACCAGATCAGCCATACCATGAGACCACATACACTGGGGAGCTGCGTTTCACATCAATCAACAGGTGAAAGGGCCCAGCTCTCACAAGGTAGTTGGCAAAAGCCACAAAAAAACTCTGTCTCCATGGCTGGTTTTCTCTACATCCATGTTGTATTGATAAAGACATTAAGGACTCAACGAGTATGGGAGAGGAACACCATCTCTTCAATATTACTCTTAGGTACAGGCAGCAGGATTGAAAGATAAGTGTTCTGTGTACAGCTAGTGACATTTCACCATACCGATGGGAAGCTGAGACTTTTTAAACATACCATCTCTCTTAATCTTCTCTTTTTTTGTTGTTTTATCTTCTTGCAGACAAGTAGATGTCTGTTACCAGTAAGGTTTAAGACACATGCTATTGCACTACCAGTAGCATGAGATCAATTAGCAGATTCTTATGATAAAGAGCCAGAATGGATGGTGTGATCACCTCGTGCATCTCCCCCATAGTGTACCCCCAGGAGAGCTTAAAAGATCTGAATTGATTCCTGTTTGACCTCATAAATAACTTTCAAGATCATTTCTAGTTTACTTAAAAACACACCTCTCTCTCTTTTTCAGAGACAGGAACATTTGATTATCATAGCAATTACTGAACTGACAGCAGATTAATAAGCCTGTAAAGAAGCTTGACTACAGGACCTTTGATTTCTTTGTTGAGGTCCTGTTGTATGATCTGGGGACCAAACTGGAAAGCTAAGCCAGAATTTACTCAATAACTCCTGAAACTTAATTTACCTACACTACAGAAAACCTGATCATCTCAAGGGATTTGATGATAAAGAATTTGTGCATTAGAGCCAGAAACTCTAGGACATTTATCAAAAATGAAAGGTCTGATTAAATAACCTTTCTTGGCCTCCTTTTCTTCTTTTCCCTTTCAAAGAGCACAGTTGTGCATTTATAATACAGGAGAATGTTTACCTATTTCTGGAACAGACTGACTGTCCTGACAGAATACTTTTTGACTTTCTTTGGGATAAGTAAATATCCCATAATATTTGACACACTTTAAAAAAACAACAAAAAACCCCCCAACAAAACTCAAAAAAACAAACCACCCCCCGACAAAACAACAAAAAAACCCCCACTGCAGAACATGAGATTATTCCTAGATGCAGACTTTTACAGCTCTTTTTATAGAAATAAAGAATTTACTTCATGTAAGTAGGTATGCACCAAAGTCTTAGAGTAGCTGGGGAGAAAAAAAATGTTAAGTGTATAGAAGTTGACTCCTGAAGACCAGCTGAAGAACTGCTTCTCTTTTAGCTAACTATTGAACTTTCATTGGTGGCTGAATCAGAGATGACAAATAATTAAAACATCCAGTTGACAGATAACATTTTCCATTTCTACAGTAGTGTGAAGGTCCAGCTATCTCCAAGGCTGCTTTTTGCTTCCATGGAAAGAAGAAAGAAAACAGTATTTCAGCAATAGCTCAAAGAAAAGGGGAAAAGGGTATTTCTTTATTAGTATTATCTCTTTCCTAAAAAGACCCATAAACCACAGAGCTCTTCATAAATAGTCCTTATAAGCCACAAGTCAAGCCACCCTATGATTTTACTGCTTGAAAAGAGTTTTAAACAGATATTTCTTTTTCCAAGAATGTGAACAGGAAAGATAATTTCCCTGTCCTTCCAATTATTTTTCCTCATTTCCCTGCATGATCTCAGATTTATCCAAGCCTGGTGTGGGAATTCAGGATGGATTAGTCTTCAGTTAAGACCCAAATTCAACTTTATAAAACATCACCATATCAACTAATTCCAAAAGGGTTTGCACTTCACAAAGGGTGCTGTCAGAAAACACTTTCCTGTATATTAGGGGCCCTCACCACACTCCCTTGCACTGCAAGGATGCTGTTTGCGGGGTAAGAAATGTGTAGGCTGTCAGTTTCAAGGAGAAATTGTTTGAACAGAGGCAGGCAGAAAGAGGACAAAAAGAACAGGCAAAGAAGAAAAAAAATTAGAATAAAGAAGCTTTTGTAATTGACTGATACAAGGAAAAGAATGAGTGCACAATTTTTGTGTAAAAGCAAGCCCAGGTGTTTACTTTATAACTGTGTGCAATGATAAATGAATGCAGCAGATGCTCCCTGTGTGCTTGTAGTGTGTACATTTCTATCCATATGCTTTTTCTTTACCTCCCTTTTCAGGGGAGACAATGGACAGTTGTGTATTTTGAATTGATCAGGGCTCCCTTGAACTTTATACAGAAATTATGAAAACTCACAGATGACAGCAAACCCCTGGCAACAATAGTTTCTCTCAAAGATAACTTGACTTAAAGTGATGAAAAATGTCTTTGAAACTGGCCTTTCACTGAAGTTTGACTTTAAACATCATAGACATTTTCATTAAAAAAATAAACAAAAATCTCAGCTTGACAAAAAGCAATTTCTGCTCTTTTAAATTTCAAATGCTGCCTGGTTTGTTCTTTTTAAAAATGAAAATCTGAGGGACGAAAAGACAAAGAAATATTCAAAACTACCACAGAAATTATGTTTATAGAAAATTTTCAAGGAGAAAAAAATATTGCTCAGCTAGTTTCAAAAATTGGTAGGTCATTAATAATCTAAATATCACTGACTACAGCAGACCTTTCCACCACATCTAGGAGTTTAGCCAAAAAGCTGCAGGTAACACTGCTTTCATCTGTACTTGTCAAATATGATGCAAATATATCTGCAGCAAAAATATGTCGCTGGATGCAAGTTTTATGTGAATTCATTTTATATAATGCCTTTATATGGAAGAGCAAAATGTGAGGGTCACAAATTATGGAACAGCTGCAGCATAACCCTTGGTTCTTCAAAAAAATCCTGGTCTCCAGACTTGATAATTTTTGGCTTTGTTTTTCTCACCTACTTGGAAGACTTCAGAATCAAGTCTTCTGCTGACTCCAAGAAATCATTGCATGGTATCTCAGCCTGTTTTTTCCACAAAATGTATCTGTTTGACCTAGTTGGAAGGTTCTCCAGAAAAACACCTCTGGTCAATGGAAAGCTGCTTTCTAAATTTCAACATATGTTCGTGGACAGCTTAATCCCCCTCATCACTTTCTACACACTCATCTTGGGCTGAAATTTTTTCTTATCTTTACTATTTCTTTTCCCTGGTATTCACTTCAATCTCTAATGCACTTATTGGCAGTAACCACTCCTCCATCTCCACTTTGCTCAGCTAAACAAACCAAACTTTTATAGTTTCCCAAGAGATTTTCCACTTTCCTGATCTTTTTAGAAATAGACATCTGCTTTACCTGGAGTGCATCTCTCTGAACTCAGGTGACTGTGTGCTGCATTTGAAGCTTGAATGTCAGCTCAACAAAGCAGAGGCAAAAAAGAAATTTTCTCACCAGTGGTCTGCAAGCTCTCCAATCATACCAGTCTCCATTCAGCCTCTCCAGAGAAGTTTCTGCCTCGAAACAACCACTGATCTTTGGCTTTCTTATCAAATAAGGACAGTCATTAAAAAAACCAACCAACCAAACAAACAACAAAACACCACAAAACCCATAAATATCCCCAATAAAACAACACACCAAACAGAAGTCACCACAGACTTGTCTTTTTACTCCTAACAGGTTTTATCTTTTTGGCATTGCTAGCTGACTAATGTAGGAAAGTGTTGGAGGGAGTGTTGCTGATGCTGTGTGGTATGCATTTGCATGTATGTTTGATCAAATGGTTCCATTTCTTAAGGACACCAATTTGTTGGGATAATTAAGGCAAATTTATGAAGCACATGTAGAGCTTTAGGTATATACCTCCCTTCAGCTCTGTAGGATCTGAGTGCCTTCCCAGCCATCAAGCAACGTTTCCCTCCCAGCACAGTTCAGTCCCTGTTCCCCCCTCCAGGACCTGAGAGCATTTCCATGCTGCCATGCCAGCTGCTAAGGCATTCCAGGGCTGTCTGGTTGAGTGGGGTTATATTCCTACACCCCCCTCACCCGCCAACCATCACATCAAATTTGTGTTCCCATGTAAGAAATCAGTGTGTGCGAAGCCTCTGTGTGCTTTTGAGCCAGACACAGCATTGCAGCAGAGAAGCAATGGCTTCTTTACCCAACTCCAATCTGTGAACAAGCACCCCTCTACCACAAAGTCAAATGAGTGAGTTCAGCAACACCTTGTTGAACTCTGAGCACAGTGGTGGGTGCTCATTCATTCTTAAGGTCTCAGATAAAAATCTGCCCCCAGTATCTCTCAGGAACTAGGGAACAGCTTCCTAACCAGTTTGTCAGCTGTGGCTGACTGCACAAGTGCTTTCACTGCCAAGTCCAACACTATAATTTGACTTAACTTTAAATGTGCTCTATAGAATCTATAGAAAAGGTCTGAGGCTGAACTAACCCATCTTTGGTCTGGAATGGCAACTAGCAGATGAACAGGTTTGTTTTGTTGTTTTTGTTTGTTTGTTTGTTTGTTTTTTTAAGATACCTGCAGATCTTACTAACTAGCTGAATATTTCTAATGTTCCTTGGAGAACAGTCAAACAAGTTAAAATAAACTGATTCCACTGGGACTTAAACCAGGTTTGCTTTGTCCTGGAATGCCCACATATTCTGCTCTCTCCAACCAACCAAGAAGCAAGTGGCTATTTGCTGAGCACTGAACATTATGGATGGATGGTAGGAAGCCTTGTCACATCTAGATATTTGTAGCAGGCATGAGACTAGTTCAGATGTGACCACAACTCAGGAGGTGATACTTGCATGGGTTCAGGACTGTACCAGCATCATTCTGTACATGTATTTTATCCCCTTTACAGGCACATTGCATCTATATGGATGCAATGTCCTTCCTCAAGGAAGGACCTGTGACTCAGGAAATCTGAGAACATTGTTTAAAGAAACCCACACCATGGGGTACCCTTAAGATATAGAAAAAATCCTAGCCATGACAACCAGGCCTCAGGAGATCAGTATGAACGGGATGCTTTTCACTGGATGGAAACCATGAAGAAGGCAAGAAGCTAGGACAATTCTCCTTTTAACTCTGCATGAGTGACTCAGACTGAGGGGCTTGAGGAAATAATGGTTAGGAACAGCTGGAGCCTGTGGCAGACCAAGGTCAGATGTTCCTCCCTAACATCTGTGCCACTGACTGTTGCCTAGCAGCTTATTCAGAGCTCTACCTTGTTCCCTTTCTTATGACAATGTTATACTTCTTTTCAGAGGCAAAAATTGGGAATGTGGATTTTTAATACCCTTTTTTTCTCCTTGACAGCTACAGATTGAGAAAGATAGACCCACAAAGAAAAGAGAATAAAATCTTGCCCCATAAGACCTTTGAAGAAAATGTCTTTTAGAAAGGCCACACTCCACTCACTGTGTAATATTTTTTCAAGGTCTAGCATCTTGAAAAGATTGCATACAGCAAACTAGACAGGCTAAGCAGACTTAGAACTCTTGTCAATACGCATGAAATTAATTAACATTGTGTAAGCAAGTGATAATAATACCTCATAAAATCTGCATTAGAAAAGTTAGAACACAGTTCATATTAACTTACTTCATAAAGGGAAGGAGAAGTGCGTTGTTTTTTCTGGTGAGAATTAGGAACAGTGTAGCTTGAAGGTTATAAAGGAACCTCCAACACCTATGGTCAGAGATCTCAGGTGGTCCCATGTAGGGAAACCGGTGAACTTGGGTGAAGTTCCATTAAGAAACGGCAGGACCTTACATGAATGTTGGGTTCAGCTGGGCTAAATCTATTTGCAGTAACTGAATTTTGATGCTTGCTTTTCTTTGGACAAAGAAAGGAAAGAGGAGAGAAGAAAGAAGAAAGGAAGGGTGAGGAGGATGGAAAGAAGGAAGGAAGGGAAAGACAGAAAGAAGAAAAGGAATAAGGTAAGGAAGAAAGAAAAGGAAAAAGTGAAGTGGAAGAGTCACATTCATCCCCTATGCCTACTTTTCTTTCTTCCTACATCAGTAAGCAGATGATCATGAGCCAGTTTATGGGACAAGGAGGAAGGGAGAAAGAGATAGCTTCAAGGTATAAAGGCTGTTGCTGTTTTGTGTACTGCCCTCAGTGCCACCACAGCTCCAAGTACTGCACTCCACACTAAGAAAAAGCAGCAGTATCAAAAGCTGCCCAAATGCCAGAATTAAATTCTGCCTGTATTATAGTGACCTGGTTTGTGATCTATTGCTATGACCTTGCTGATGATTTGTGGCTTCTTATCTGAGATAGTCCATGAAGCCATAAAACATGGCTTGTCTTTTTAATTCCATGCTGATGCCATTGATAGCTCTTCCTTGGATGCACTTAGCCAGCTTGCAGAATAAAAATACTCCTGGGCTTCTTGGCCCTATTATTATTTTCTCTTCCACTATCATTTTGTGCCATGTAGGTACTGTAAAAAAATTAAAAACCTCAGCAAGCCCTCCTCTCTAAGTATGTTTTTGTAGCAAGTTTAATGTTAATGAGCACCGATTACTCTTAGAAATCATCATAAAAGGCATAAAAAGGCTGATACTGTACATTTTCTATCCTCTGGAGTCCATCTCCAAGATAGAAGTGCAGTTCTAAGAGAGGCGTAAACAAATTCCCTCTGTGAGGGGATGATAATTTCTGGGTACATTCTGCTTTTGTGGTTTGGGCATGCAGCACGGGAGTGCTAGGCCACTAGGCATCTTTGAGATGATGGAATTTGCACCCTTCTGTAACAAAAAAAAAGTAGAAGTCACTTGATTGGGAAGGTGTCCTCAAGATTGTTACTGTAAAATCATTCTCGAGTACTGAAGGCTGTCATTAAATGAATAAGGAGCTAATCAGCTTTTCTTCTTCTAGTGCTCAGTTGTGCAGACAAGGAATTCTTTCAAAGAACAACTAGAGTGGCATAAAGTAAATGAACAAGTTGTAGAAATGGTTGCTAGTTCTGTGAAATAAATAAATTAAAAAAAAAAAAATGCCTCCCCAAGAATAATTTCTATGTGGTAAGCCATCAAAATGAAGTTGAGGGGGCTTTTCAGAGTTGTAAGGATCTGCTGCCAATGTTTATAGAACAATTCTATAAACATGTCTCAAATCCCACGTTCAAGATATCTAGCGATTGAGCCTCTACATAAATTTCTAAGGAATTTGTTGTTTAATGTTATTTAGTTATGAGTCACAGTTGCCATAGGAGGCAGAACAGATCACACATTGCTATCACTGTGCCCCTGGGTCTCCACAGAGCAGGTAACAGTCACATGGAAACCCATGTGTAGCAGCTTTGTGCCCATTAGTTTTCTTCAGGGAAAAAGCAAACATTTGCTATTTATCAGTCTAGTAGCTGAGAATGGTAATATGTTTAATATTCCTTTATCTTTACAAGTCTCTGGAAAGCAGGAATTTTGACCCTATCTTACAGATGGCAGGTGAAGGCAAAAAGCTGAGTATTGAGAACCAGGCAGGTGTCACACTGTGTGGTACATGCACTGACATGACACAGAGTCACTTGGTGCACGTTTGTAGGATGACAATTTGCTTCCCTTAAAATCTGCCAAGTTATCTCGGTTGACTCAAATATCATCAGCACTTAGAAGCTTTAAATTGGGAATCAGCAGAGAACCCAGCCTTCCATCAGTCAGGCACATCCCCTTTTTGGCATGTTTATCCAGATAAGCACATAAGGCAGGAGACTCAGAGCTCCTACCAACTTATTTATACCTATTCCATGATAACAGGATGCAAACAGTGGATTTAAAGGGGGACTAGACAAGGTCACAGAGAGGGAAAACAAATAATTCATGGAAGATCATTAAAAACTATGAAACTATGTCAAAGTCAGGAAAGCTGAACTGGAAATATGTTAGAGACTGGAAGAATATCCAAAATTCTTTTTTAATCCCTATTCTTCCTCTAACCTTACTATTCCCTAGGCCTCTGGGTTTGGGCACCACTTAAGATTTGCTATACAGATACTTGTAGCACAGCCCAGTAGTCTGTCTCATATGATTATGGGTCTTTGCAAAACAGCTTTATGGTTCACCAGGCTTCCTCAGTCAGCTTTGTGTCTCACAAGAAAAACAATTTACGGGAATTTCTTCTTTGTGGCTATTAAAAGCTTCTGTAATTAGAAAAGAATGTAACTTCTTCTGTATGGTCATGGCTAGGTAAATCCTCCTATCTTGCAGCTGTATTGGACCACAAGGGGATGTGAAGACTCTGAAGAAGTCATGATCATTCTGGAAAGACATGGAGAGATATTTCTTATACAGCCTTGGAAGTTGCTGGTGTCAGTAGAGATTTCAAGCGACAATTATTTTAAAACAAGGATGAAGGATGATTAGTAACTAAAACTAGTAACTACTAAAACTATTCTGTTCTGACTTAGAGATACAAGGTAAGGAAATCAAATTATGGCCCTTCATTAAGATTTTGACATATCTTTCTTTGTAGATATGCCCGGTGTTGGATGTGAAAAATAACACCCTTTCTGGTGTCAGCGAGTGGTGTGTGGGATCCTGAAGGACAGCCAGCCCTCTGCCTCTCCACTTCTCTCCTAATTAGCAGTGGAAAACCCTATCCCCAGCCTGCCCTCACACACTGCACTGTTCCTAGTACAGGGCTGCCATTTCAGAAAATGTACTAAAATCTTTGTCAAATTTCTGCCTGTCTTTGAATCTTTTATTAATATAAAAGTGATATTTTTAAGAGGAGCTGATGAACAGGTTTGAAATGTGTTATTTACAGAGCATTCTGCTGAGATTTTCTCCAATATTGGCTATTTCTCTTCACAAGTAATTTTATTTGTTAATTATCAAGAAGACCTGAACATGCAAAGAGGATGCATGTTGCAGGTAGAAAATAAACTTTATATATTTTCCTGAATTTTTTTCTCCCTCACATAGTACTGGGAGGATTCTTCAGGGGCTTTTTTGAACAAAGACGTTATGAAAATGCTAAAAATCCTAGTCCAGGTCCTTTCTAAAACATATCTCACTGTGATCTGACTTTATTTTCACTTCTGAAATTTCAGGTCATCCTCCATCATGGCTTGAATCATTCCCACAGCAGTGCTGTTAGAAAAAATAATCCCTACTGCTCTGAAGTTCTCATTGCAGTTGTAATTCCATGGAAGGCTATGAACCTGTTTCCTCATTGACTCAAACTATGTTTACAGGCTGCATGTATTAACATGTGATGTCTTCCTCCTATTTCTTCTAAAGTAAGGAACTAACTCAGGGTGAGAGAGAACATGAGTTGGGTTGCCATGAAAATTCACTTGGATTCCTTGTATTGCCCTGAATTTTAGATAAAGGTAAACAAAGGGATGAGTATGCTGGCATGGCTGCAGACTGGGAAAACATAACCAAGCTATTTTTGAACTGCTAATACTATGAGAGCCACATCAAGAAGATTTAGCTGTAACCCTCAACAGGGAATTGATATTGCAACAATTAGCATGGGCTGAACTTTAAGATACCGAAGTTCCCTTTATCTCCTGGGAGATTGGCAAGTGCAGTTAGCCTTGTCAGTGTAACATCTACTGGGACAACATTCCCATGGAAAAACCATGCTTAATATTGAGTGCCAGAAGCCTGGGCAGACAATGTAATATGGGTGGTAAGAGGGAACCAGATGGAGTGATTGCAGAAGGAGTGGCTCCCCTAGC
This sequence comes from Florisuga fusca, assembly GCA_038090715.1. Lineage (NCBI taxonomy): Eukaryota > Metazoa > Chordata > Aves > Apodiformes > Trochilidae > Florisuga > Florisuga fusca. The sequence goes on along the minus strand of JAAWXA010000010.1, from coordinate 2,311,263 downwards.
CCTCCAAACACATTGTAATTTCCCATGAGTCATTTGGAAGATATTAACAGTCACTTAAGCCAACCTAAAAATAACATTTGTTTCTCCCGTTTAAACTAGTGACATTTAATTATAAAGGAGAAATGTAAATAACTTTGAAATATCTCCAGCTCTGAGAAGCTCCTTTAATACACAGAACTAGCTGCCATGTATCAAACAATCACTGCTCTCCAAATAAGAAATTGTTAAGCAATATATCCCTGAACTAAGCACTACAAGGCACATGCACAATGTGTTTGGAAAGGATGCCCTTAAACACAATACTCAACAGCACAGCCAGTAAAACCCAGCTTTAAGCCCTGAAACAGGTTTGCTTTGCACATATCTGTCCCAAAGAAAATTTTCCTGTGACTTTCCTGGTCCAGTTAATGTCACAGAAGGCATCTGTCAGAACAATAGAATTCTTCCCACTACCCTGAGGAACCCTCTCATGTTGCCTGCTGCTGTGAGTCTCCTACCAACAGAGAGATGTTTGCACTGGCAGGCAAAGCACAGGCACCAATACTTGTCAAAACTGAATGGTTTCAAAATCTGCAGCCCTCTAACTACACCTCCTATGCCCTACCTCATGGCAAATACCTTAGAATCCCACTGGTAATGCAGCAGGGAGCAGCACTATGCCAGGTGGCTATGCCAGCCTGGCTTTCCTTGGGCACTTGTGCATCTCACTGTTGCCTACACTCCATGATTTATCTGCACTGACTGCTGTGATGTTGAGGTTACAAGACACTCATTCCCAGATTTGAGGTTTGTTATGAATAAAAAGTAATTCCTGGCTGGCTGCTTTTAAAGGCTATTCTTGTTTTAACAAGAAGAATCCATATTTCTTTGCTCTGAGGGAAGGCTGATTCCAAGGTTAGGAAATAACATGCAGGGATTGTCCAGTCTGTAGATCTGGGGGTTTAGTGGGAAGCACAAGGAAGAGGAAGGTTGTTTCTTTTGGGTTTTTTTAAGAGATCATATTTTCTAAAATTCACCAGATCCTTACGCAGGACTGGCAGGTTCTCAGAACCAGCCTAAGATACATGCTGCCTGCATACATCCCATCCTAAGACCAGTCCCCATTCCCAGCAGCTGTCTCACCTTTTCCCAGTACTAATACCCACCTTCTCTACGGCATTCAGAAAGGATGTTACATGATTCACTAGGATATTACATACTTTTTACAACATCAGACATTATTTTAACCTGAAGAGAGGTTTAAACACAGCTTGTGATGGTAGAATTCAGTAATTTATGGAAGGGAGAATTGAAGCTTAAGTGGAATCAGTGGCAAACTGGCATTATCTGATGTAGCTTAAGAATTTTATATAATTTTACTTCTAATACTCTACAAATATTTGAATAATATAATCACTTTTTACATATGTTTAGTCCATGGAAAACTAAACTTTTCAAATTACACAATTAACTGCTTTAAGGAAAGGCTTATTTGAAGTGCATAAGCTCACAGTGATTTATGTTTTAGTTTCTTCCTAATTTTCACTTCCATATGAGATCCTATTCTACAAATGGATTAGATAGTAATCTGTCTGGATTTGTGTCAAATCTAACCCCTCTTCATATATTTCATGTTCGTTGCTTGCTGTAATGCCACAACCATGGCAGTGATTGCATTAACAGGAAGATGAAGTTCAGTCTGTCCCATAATGAATGGCAGGAAGGTAGCATAATACTAATTAAGAATTAATCTTTTAAATACAAAAATATTGCTGATAGCAGAGCTTTCTGTTGAATGCTTGGAGGCACTGCAGGAGATTGGATTCTTCAGGTTCATCATTAGCCCTTTTATAGTTTCTTCTGCGTACCTTTTAAAATACATCAATCTTTAGGGTCAGAGTCATCGTTTTTAATTGTTTAAATAAGATTATAGGTACTTTCTTAGGCCATTGAGTTTTCCATCTGTGCTAAGTGTTTGCAAAAAACCCTATGATCTCATGAAAAAAGAAAATCTGCTGACTTCAAGTAAGAAATTTGCATTTATGCAACAAGCTTTGCTTTTACACCCACTGAGGAAAAAACCCCACATTTGTCAGATTTTTCCCCCCCTTTATACTTCTTCAGTAAAAAAATTCCGAATGCTCTATTTTATACAACTGATGTTGATATTCTACTGGATACTGACACAATCTACAGGAAGTAACTGTGTTGCAGAAGTTTTTTGCTTTTTTTGTTTTTACCTATTTATCCCTTTTCTACAAGGCCCATGTAGAAATACTAGAAGCCATTTTGGGAATGGGGCAAATGGATGCTGGAAGTAACATTCTTTATGGAAATGGATTAAGTATCTATGAAATAGCAGCAGATTTGTGTGCTGCAATTGAAGCTGGACAATGAGAGGGAAATGGAAACTGACAGATTTCTGAAAGAGCTGTTGTGGGCAGGTTTTCAGTCTTTCTGCCTTAACACAACCACACTCAAAAGGCTACTTTGGCTTTAATAAAAGCCATCTGCTCCTCTCAGTTTTACTCTTGGTGGCCAAATGCCCACATCAGTTAAATCAACACCAGGACTGCCAAAATTTGTTGGTATTAGTAAGATACCTATAGTGGGGATGGGGGGGGAGTTATGGGCAGAGTTGAGCTCAGCAGTCAGCAGCCAGATTCTCAGAAGCTTTTGGCACATTGGTTGCCAGGTTGTTGAGAGCCTGAAAGACAGCAAAGAGCCTGTGAAAATCTGACTCCAGCTGGATGGAAAGACCAAGCTGGGGAATAGATCTTTTAGATATATTGAAGTTTGTCCTGTTTCTGTCAGGACTGGGCATGTTCAGCATGTAATCAATGTGTTCTGGCACTAAGGCAGAATCTGCACTAATCAGCACCTCTCATGAGCTCAGAAGTGGCACACTGGCAGGTAAAGCAGCATAGGTAGAAATACACACACACCTAGAGGATTTTTTTTTTTTTTTTTGCCCCCTATGAGTTTTATCAACACTCTTTCAAGCTTAAGAAAAATTGCCATTCACTTCCAATCCCAGTGATGACACCTTAGAGCCTCCTGCTAAGCTACACAACTAGCAGCATTAAGGAAAATATTTATCACCATTTGGCAGTTGTAAACTAACAGAGCTTTGCTTTTCTAACCCACCTCTCAACTTCAGCTTCCCTCTGCACCCTACCTAAGCTGGGCTAAGTGTGCAGACACACCTGGCTTCTGCCACACTCAGAAAAAATCTGGTCTGTGTATGGAAAGACAGAATTTTGCCAAATATTGTATATAAACAAGAGACTCACAAAAAAGGGAAATTTTGCCTAACTTGAGAGAAATTGCTGGTTCTTATATTTCCTGACTTTTGTCATAGCTCCTCACATAATTTTTTGTTACTTACTGTCCAGTCTACTGGGGCTTGGGCAGGATTTCTGAAATGACTAATAACAAGCTTGCCTTTCTAATGCACTAATGTCAGTTTAGCTGTACTTAACCATCACTACAATATAACAATTTGTTCTTAAGAGCCTATTAAGAGCAGGAGTGTTAGACTGAAAGAACAGTGTAAGAGAATGTTGCGTATAGGACAGATATAAATTCTTTTTTGAGAAATAAAATCAAGTGACATGCAACAAAATGCTATGTATTAAGCTGTGCTAAGCAATCAGAAAATTAATGATTGACAGAGCTCATCAGTTCTTGGCAGGCTGATCATCAGGACATAGGAATTCAGACAGCCCAGGACATAGAGGACAGAGGTACCTGTCTCCTAGATCCCTTCACAAAAGAACAATCAATAGAAATTATCAAATTTCTATCACAACCATGGGCAAAAGAAAAAATTAATGAAGAAAGTGAATGTCTGACCTAAAGCTAGCATCAGTTACAAGAAAGAGCCCAAATTCGTAAATCAGGCCCTCAAGGTTGTTTCTACTGATTGATGTAGTTTTATATATCACCAAATGGCATAAATACTCATAAATTCCCAGAAAAACAAATGACCACAGATGAATAGAGTACCAGACCATCATGCACCCTGAACAGCCTCTCCTCAGAAAACAGAATTGGTTGCATGTTTTGTTTCAACTTCTCCTTGAGGCTGCACAAGAATTTTCTGTCATTTCAAAGGTCATGTTTGAGATGCCCTCTTGAGGAAACATGATGCAGATTTACAGCCTTGTCTCAACTAGAACAAATACAGCCAGGACAATAGCAACATGATCTTCATACAACCAAAATCCTCCTGACCTGAAATTATTTTAAAGCCATGACTTGGCTGAGATGCAGAGGCTCTATGCTTGTCTGTGTTTCCAACCAGGTTCACTTACACCTGCCTTGTTTTGTTCCATTTTTCTGTTTATTATTTATGTTCCTAAAGCACAGAGATAACATCTGATCTACTAGAAGCCAAAGAATAATGATTTTTTTCTGATAGTAAACGAAGGAAATAAAAATACATCCAGAAATGGTGGATATTTAAAATTCATCTCTCTTTGTAGCCGTAAGGTATAAGAGAATTTTTCAAGAAAAATCCCAGTACTACCTCTAGTACCTCTGATAATTTTTGTAGAGACATTGAAAGGAGGATAAGCACTTAATTTCATATTAATCATTGAGATTGTCTAATTTTTGAATTCAGGACATAAGCAGGTATAAACATCACATCCAGGAGAGACAAAATTCTTGGGATCTCTTACAGTGAGATAAAATGGTAGTGAGATAAATGGCTCAGACTATTACATGATTATCTGCCAAACAAAAGTAGTTCAGATGTCTTTAGACATTTATCTATAAAACCTGAGGAGTTACATTGTCTCAATAGCTAAAAAAAGTATTGTTTTGGCTGTGGAAGTTCAAATACAAAAGTAGTAGTCAGAAATACTTGAATTTGAAATAGAAATTTAATCTGACATTAGAAACATGCATTTTAAAACCCAGAATTATACACTGATAAAAGAAAACCAACTAAAACTCAAATTTTTGTCCCTGAAATCCTACACTGAGGACCATGTATCTTTATAAGACAAGTTTTTGCCAAATTGTTTCTATTGGTGCACAGTCTGGAAAAAAAAAAAAAAAAAAAAAAAAAAAGGACAAAAATTGATGGTCCTTGCATTTTAGACTTCCAGACTGTGCACCAATTCTACTGGTGCTCTTGACCTAAGATCTGTATCATTACCTATCATTCAGGTGTAGGACTGAAATTTTTTTTTTTTTTTTTTTTTTTTTTTCCTAGAAGAAAGTGATTACAAGCTGCAATGGTATTATTAGGGATTTCACTGGCATCCATAAACTGGTGCTTTGTTTCTGTAGCTCACTGCTTGTCTACGTGCAAAGCTGCTTAAAAGTGACCATTTCACTCAGTCCCTTGGTTTCTCTTGTCACTTGTCTAAATCTGTCCTTCTGCACCTGACACTTGCCAGTCTTCCTTTACTGGAGGCTAACCCAATAAGGTGGTACAAGTTACTGGGTAACCTGAAAAACTGAGAAGCAAGAGACTCACAAAGAGGTAGAATTAATTTGCTACTGAGGCCATGAGCCAACTGTACTCTTTCTATGCCTTGCCATTCAGTGTTGCATTTCTCCTGGATTAACAGTACCATCTATTTTTGCCTTCTGTTGTCCACTTTATGACTGGGAAACATGCTATGTTCTTTTGAAAAGCACTTTGAATTTTACGAGGTAAAAAAAAAAACTTACCAAACAAACCAAAACAAAAAAGACAAGGAAATAAAAAGGGCCTCTCTTAAAGAGTTTGCTTGATTCATATTCTAATCTCCAAGATGTGAAGCGCCAGACACAGGGAAGAAATGCTACACATTACATACAGTAATACAGTTCAAATAAAAAATTTTTGAAAACCTGATTTACTGACTGAAAAAAAAAAAAAAAAAGATTTTAAGTACCAATCATAAGAAGTGCATTGTTTAGAAGGGAAAAAGCTCTTCAACTATTAAGAAACCCTGCTAGCATCCTTCACTCAAGTATTTAGTTTTGCCTTGCTTTTCTGCTGTTTTTCTGTTATTTGTGAATAATGCAGCTAGGGTCAAAGTTATTCCATGGAGAAAATTCTAACCAGTAAACTGACAGAGAAGTGGATGAGGCTCTCCACATGATGGTTCCTTCTCCCTGTGTAATCGCTAGACAAGTCTATTCATAAATGGCCCCTGAATTCCATTTAAAAGCCTATCAGCTCAGTAGGAAAGGTCTTCTAAAGCCTTCTGACTTATGGAGAAAAATCTCTTCTAGCTGGCCTGAGGGCAATTTCTTCCCTCTGTTTACCTCTCCTTGAAAGGCAGCAGCCCAACTAAATTACTGTCTTGAAAGCCTTCATAAAAAAAAGAAAGAAAGAAAAATAGGAACTTCAGAGTTGAGGCAAAGAGATGGTCAGGGTATTGCATCCTTTGGTGCCAGCAGCATGTGTGTCAAGGAGTGCATGCGTTAGGACTTAATCCAAGATCCACTCATTTCCAATCTCTCTTCTGATTTTTGTGGGGCCAGACCCATAGTTTTCCCCAAGAGTACTATGTACTTTACAGAAGCCTCTTTCCAGAGAAGAGGCATTGCAGGACTGCTTGGAAAGCTGGTGATGGGATCAGCAAGCCAGCATGCATGCTTTGCCTCTGACTTCTACTGAATCCTTGAAGCAAACTTAACCCATGAAAATGAAACCCTGTCCCAGTCTGGCCTGGAGCACAGCACAGACCAGAGCAGCACATGTACTTTCTGACAAGGACTTCTGCTCCCTCCACATGGGAATGACTTTACTTTCTCTGTGCAAAATGGACCCCACATCAGCTGTGGCCAGCATCCATAACACCTCTTTCACAGAGAAGAGGTAATATTTGGGATTCTTAATTGATACAGGCTGCTCAGGTCCCATTGTGAGGTATCAATGGGCCTCAATGAAAAAGATTCCCTTTCCACTGACAGTAAAAGGTGATGAAATATTATTCAGGGGAGGTCAGACCCCCGGTCAGCATCTCAGCAAAATCAGAAAAACTTTTGTTTTTGAGCCCCAAGCACGGATGCAGTCTCAGCAGAGGATTTGCTGCAGCCTGGAAAGGTTGCAGTGGCCAAGGCCATGGTTGGTGCCTCCCTCAGTAACTTCTCCTGGTGGGCCTGGGTGTTACTGTCAGGCAGCCTCACATTGCTGCTACCAGCTGACATCACCAGAAAGCTGCTTAAGGATTTTTCTCTTAAGAAACCTCATTTGTCAGATGTGGACACAGCAGTGCTGTTCAGAACAAACTCCACACTTCCCTGGAGACCTCGGACTGCTGGCACTGAACCCAAATCTCCTCTCTCTCTTGGGATAACTGGCTGTGGCCCTCCCACCACAACCCTTCACAAGCTAAAAAATCCCTTTAATCCTCTCCTTCTGTCCTCTTTGCAGGAGGAACCCCAGGTGGGAGTCTCTCTTCTCCACACCAAGCATCAAGCCTTCCTCTAGCAGGCTTTTACACTCCTGATAGCACCCAGACTATCCAGAGAAACAACCAGCCCAAGTCTCTAGTGAAGATCTTTCCTCACAAAGTACCACACTGTGGTGTGCAGGACTGCTGTTGATTTCTAGGGATTTCTAGGAAACTGCAGGTTTCCTTAGGGGTGCCCATAGCCTCCTTACTGTCTTCTGTCTTTCTTCCTTTCATTACTACACAAAATGGCTCACCTGGAGAGAATGATGTTACAGATCTTCACTCTGGTTGGTAAGTGACAGGGAAAAAAAAAAACAAAAAAACTGTGAGATGCTCTTTGGGCTACCAAATTCGTGCTGAAAAAAAATGGGTTTGGATTTCTAGGCCTTTCTTGAAAGCCTGAGCCCAGCATCACTCACACTCAGGACTTGTACAAAGCTCAGTGAGGAAACTGAAGCTTGAAACACAAAGTCACTCAGCAGAGACAGAGGACAACTCTGTGGCAGCTTGGAATGAATCAGATAATTTGTAGGAATTTCAGGTGGCCCATGTGGAGTCATAACAAGAAAATCTCCCCTGAGTCTGTTTGCACTTTATGTAGATTTCCTCCATGAAGATATCTGGCTCTGTTTTTATAAAATCCAAAAAGAGATAAAAAAAGTTTCTTTTAATCACTGTAAGAATCCCATTTAATCAGACTACCATCTGGGTCCATTTCTCTAGCAGTGATGAATTAACCTAAGCACTGCTTAATTTTACTAGGATTTTTGGTACTATATCAAGTTTTGCAGGTTTTTTGCCTGTCTCTGTTACATACCTTGCTTACAAATGAGGACTGAAAAAAGGTATTAAATGCAAAACCTCTTTAAAAAAATTCATATTAATACCCATGCTCAGACTTCCATTCTCTAAATATGCACGTTCAGAAAATATTGCTATGAACTATCCTATGAAGCATAAAAATTGACTCTGATTATGCAGACTTAAAGCAAGCAATCGAATCCAGTGTTTCCTAACTGAAACAGTTATCTAGAGAGGAAAGGAAGATAAGAATCTGAAGCATTCTGGTCTTCTTCTAGAGTGACATGGTTTGTATCATGATCATATTATCCACATTTGTTTCACCAGGGAATTAATTCAGATATTGGATTCCTAACTTTATGGCTAGCTACTTTGAAATTCACAAGCTAATTAAAAATAAATCCACTGTTGAATTTTGAAAGGGAAAAAACTCACAGGTAAGACACAAACGAGTTAAAGTGAGATCAGATGAAACAATATTACAGCAAGCTTGAACTCGAACCCACTGGAATCACAGCCAGAAGATTTTTCTGAAACCATATGGTATCTGCCATGTAAATGTGAAGAAATATTGTTTCTAGCCATATAGCTGTCTGAAGCATGGCAGATGGAGAGAACACCACATGTGCCAGCATGTCTAATTAGCTCACTCTTTCAAAGTCTGATCCAATGTCCATGAAAGTGAAGGACAATTTTTCAGAGTTTTTCTACTGCCACTAGTAGGTGGCTCAGGGCCACAACAGAGTAAAAAAAAACAAAAAACATACTGGGCTACTGAGTAGTTGCAGAGTTGTTTTCAAGACAGGCAAGAGAAAGGAACAGATCAAAAGCAATGTGGAGACTGGATGACACTGACCATTGACTGCTTAGGAATTTACTGTGGGTCTATAATGAATCAAACATTTCCAACTCAGCTCAGGATGTGTGTGCTCTTGTACGTTCTTTTGATATAAGCGTATACACTGAAGGTTGATTTCCTTTTCTTTTTTCCTTTGTTTCAGAAAATACTTGTTTTTCTCTCCCAGTTAAAGCTCTACTCTTCCTATTCCTGTTTTGTCTTTTTCTCCATCCCATGCTCCTGTAGGTTGACATGCTACAAGGCGTTAGGCTGTGCTAGGGATACAATTCCCCAGGAGCTGGTGTTCCCACATCAGCTGCTTGCCTGAGCCTGATTCCTGTGCTTCATCCTCTGCCAGCTCTTCTCCTCCTTAAGAACACACGTATAGCTGAAGGACAGTCAGTCACTTCTCTGGGGGCTGCAACAGCTTCAAGAGAGAAGGGTTGCTTCTGCACAAGAGGAAAACTTGCTGCCATGATTCACAGCACAACAGAGGGATGCAGGCTCAGCTGAGCTGCAAAGAAAGTTTATTTGCCTTTTCTTTGGGAAGGAGGCAGTAGGAAACCTCTACCTCAGATCAGAATCAACCTTGTTAATGGTGCCTAATCATGCTGACTGAGAAGTGATCCACTCCCTTTACTTATCTGCCAGAGGAAACCAAGCTGACAGCTGCCAAGACAGTCCCCACACAGCCCAGTGTAACCACTCACACATGTTCAGCTCTGCCAGCTTGTACAGGTACATGGGGGGTTATATGACTTAAATAGGAAAAAATGGAGAGTTTGGGTCAAGACTAACAGCATTGACTGTCTAACTAAACATTCTCATTCAGCATCATGGGGATCTTACTCAACTTGGAGAGGCGTTAAAAAAAAAAATAAATCAGATCCTGTGGCTGTGAATCAGCATCTTCTAGAGAGGAGCAGTTTATTCAATTGCTCCTTTTCATTGCTGTGTGCCTGGACATATCTACATGTTAGAAAAAGAAGGAACATTTCCAGAAAAGCAGCATATTTTGATCTACCTCCCTCTTGAAATCTAGGGTGTGTTCAAATGTCCCAACCTTGATTTCCTACACAAAGCAAGAGCAGAGTGTACATGGTTTGGAAGCTGCCTTTTACTCAGGGAGAAAAAAAGTTCAAGTCCCAAAAAAGTGCTTTTCATAAAGAAAGACAGAAATTTAACCCCTACATAGCACAGTTAAAACCACATAAAAAGCAGAGAACTTGTACATAGCTGCTCATTTACACAATGGACATACAATTACATTTCTAGAGGTCTAACACAAATCCAACACAAGAATGGGATCAGGAACATTATTGTCTGGGTGGGTACATTGTCTTTTTTTGTTTGTTTTTCCCCCATCCCAAGTTAAATTTTTTGCTTGTGGGGACATTATTTCCATACTCTAAGAGAACACAGAATATGCACACACTATCTGGGCTGGCAACTGTCCAGCAGACTATGTGGTTCTTTCCCTGCCCACTGGCTCCAGCTCAATAGCTTCCCTTTTAGAATCATCTTTAAAGCTTAGCAGATTTCAGTTCAAGTCCAGGTTTAAATCTAGGTTTTGGCTTAAATCTAGGTTTCGGCTTAAATCTAGGTTTCACATGAGGGCTCTGCCTTTGAAAAATGGCTTGGAAACTTCCTACTTTCCAACAATACGTGGACTGAGATGCCAGTGCAGGACAACGTATAAAGGTCTGAGTACACGCTCAAGGCAGGGGTCTAATTCTTCCTCTCTTCTTGGAGGATTCAGCTTTTAAAGTTCTTTTGAAGAATTCTTCCAAGGTACTTTCTAAAGCAGTTAAAAAAAATCTGGACTAATGCTAGCCTGGCTGATACAAGCTAATTTTGTGTTCAGATTTAGCCCGTGAATAACTGTAGTCAAAACTAAAAGACACTATCCTCCTTCTTCATGTAATTAAATATAGCCAAATGAAACAAATGTACCTCTCCATCTTAATTTTCTTTATATTTTTTTTTTTTTTTTTCCCCCCCCCCCCGATTTGATGTTCAGAAGTGTCTAGTTTGATTTTTAGAAGATTTATGTAAGAAAAAAAATTCTCAACATTGATTTAAGCCCCTTTTAAATTTTCGTGGAGGTTTCCATGATGTTTCCTACTTTACAGTTTTAATCACATTCGTAATCCACTCAGCATATGGTAAAATCTAAGAAAATTCAGTCAGAGAACCATTAGAGTAAGTGGAATGAGACACATTGCCTATTTAGCCTTATATATTGCCTGCAGGAATTGCTTTTGCTTCCAGGGAAATAAACCCTACTTAGCGTGTAGCTCTTCAATTATTAAATGTAATGACTCAGAAGAAAAAGTTGTTCCTTCCTGTTCCCTGGAGGTAAGTAGCTCATGAGTTCAAGAACAATGGCAAATACCCCAAAGCTTGAATTCTAGATAGCAGTGTTCTACCTACAGCTTTGCAAGTCAATACAGAGCTCCTGCTTGTTTAGCAAATCCCAGCATTTTGTGTCTTGAGATATGAAGTGACTAGCAAACACACACAAGGAAAAATGAATTAAGTATACTGAAGGGCAGAAACATCTCACTAAAGGATGTTTTTCCTCTGGTTGCCAGTTTAAAGATAGTTCATACCTCACCGGCACACATAATCCAAAAGTTAATTCTGAAGTGCTTGGCTCTGGTGGGATGTATGATGCAGATGGATTTTGTCAGTCATGGGGTCGAGTCCTCTGCATTTGTTGTAGCTATGTATCAGGTTAGACCCTGCTGCATGCTGGTCCACAGAAAGTCTACTCTGTAGATCACTCCATACTACCACCACTATGTGAAGGTCCTCCTAACAGCCCTTCTGAAATACTGAGATATTCAACTGTGGAGCAAATGGGGAAGATTAGTTTTCTACTCAAAAAGCTCCTTTGCTCTTGAGGCTGAATTCATCAGCACTTTTATTGAAACTTATGGTTCATTTTTCCCAAAATAAATAGATACTAGAAAATTCTGTATTATATGTCACCGTGGTTTGTTTTTTTTTTTCAAACTACTCTGCACAGAAAACAATTACTATAAAAAGCAGAAGAGGTTTATCTTTGTATTCTTGACTTCACACTACATTATCCACAACTGACCTCTGCATACTTAGTAACTTCCTTTGGCTAATTTGCTTAATCTTGAACTTTGAGGTGATATTTCGAATTTATTATAAATGGATCGCTTTTGCATTTCAGATAATAGACTACAAGCTCTGAGTAACAATGACACTGAAAATGCAATAAAATTGTTGAGACCCATTTAACAGCAAAATGAAGAAACAACATATTTTTTACTGCCAGAGTTTATTGAGAATGAGCAAAACAAAGAAAATAAATTATCCATTGGTTGGGAAGAGTTCAGATCTTAAAAGTATTCCTTAAGCATAATCTCTAGGGATATAGATCACTCAGTTCCCTTGGCAGCAAAACAGTTGTATCTCATTCATGGAAAAAAATGAATTATGGAGGTGATCAATATAATGTAGCCCTGGAGTAGCAAGAGTGCAGAAGATCAAGTTCTACATACAAAGCATACAGGAGGTCACTGGGGGAAACTTTCAATTATTTTACTCAGAAGAGAGACTGGCAATAAACTTGCATCATATCAGGGATGTTAAATGTCTTTCATGCTACTTTGAAAAGCCTAGTTTGTGTTTATGAAACTTCTATTAACTAATCAACAAACAAACAGCAGACTACTCCTAATAAACCACACTAAGCAATAAATCACAGCAGCAGACAGGATAACAGAGCTGTTGAGGAAAAATGGTAACTGTGCTGAGGAGGGACAAAGCTCCAGATGCCGTTTTCTCAGGAGAGGTTCTGGAACAACACAAAGCAAATGATAAATGTTGCCACTGCTGATCAGCTTGCACTGGGTAATGGGGGATTGTGGACAGAAGCAGGTTTTCAAGAAAGTGCTGTAACATCTGAAGATGGGGTTGTGGAGGTGACACCATGCCCTGAGGCCTTCTCAAAGCAGAAGCACAGGGAATACAGCTGACAAAGCAATACACTGAGTCCAGTGCTACAAATTTGCACTCTGTCTGTGTACCTGCTTATCCAGACAATCCACAGCTTTTCCAGTGTTCCGAGCCTCAGCTATCACACCAAGCTTAAAGGCTGGAGGCTAAGGTGACATTAGCCCAAACATACCAGTATAGAAACATGGGCATCCAAAAACATCTGTCCAGAGGTCTGTATATGAAGCTACACTAACATCTGCCATAAAAACATAGTGGTAGTACATTGACTAGACAGTTCCCACTGCTGACATCAAGAAAGACCAGAGCAAGACATGGGTGACAGGCAGAGGCTGGAAGATCTGCACAGACACAGGAATAACTGGTCTCCAGCAGAGGATCTTCTGTTTCACACTAAGCATAAAAGGCTCTTTGAGAGCCAGATGAATATTGTTTGGGACATGCAGTGGAATGGGCACATTCCCAACATGGTCCTGCTAGAGCAGGAACATGTTTCATGGTTTAGGCTCAAAGAAAAAATGCAGTCCAAATTTTAAATATGATAAGAATTATGCTGCGGGACTGCTGAGGTTGGATCTGATCAAGGTGGGGAAAAGATCATATGGTGATGGATGTTTACACTGACCCAACATTCAATTGCACTCTGAAGCAATACTGTTAGATATCTATGTCTGTTGTCCAAAATGACTCTCACAAAAACTCTGAAAGGCCTGGATGGAGATCTGGACAAAAAAAAAATAAATCTGCATCTCAGTTCAGATAATAGGGAGAAAAATATTTCAGAGCTATACAATATACTGATATAAAAAATACAAACACAAACCTCAGTATTGAAACCTTAAATTTTTTCCCATTCTGAAGTGAAGGGTGGGGTGTAGGGGGAAATGTTTTCTTAATGGTGCCCTGTATGGTGCAGCAGAAATTGTTCTGCAGTGAAGGAAATATTCCTCAAGGATTTGTATTATCAAGGAATAAAGAGGCAAAGCCCAACATCAAATACCAAAACAAACCCTGAATAGAGCCTTAATTGTACATGTGGAATAAGACAGCTCTCTGGCTGTTCTTGTTTTAATGTAATTTTGAAGCAAAGTCCTTCAAGCACCGGGGAGGGAACATGGATGATAAATCAGACTACTCCTTAACTGCTGTAATTCTAAGATATTTTGCATTTTCTGCTCAGATCACGTTTTAGGTCCTTTCTGTGTGCATTGGTGATTAACCTCTGCAGAGGAAATGGAAGGGACTAAATGAATAATCCCAATTAAATACAAAAAAAGTAATTTATCAGTCTAACTGTACATCTTTTCTTTCCCTTTTCTTGGCCAGTTCATAGTTGATCTCTGCAGAAGAGAAGCCTCCAGAAAATTCTGAGTAGTAGTGTTCTTCTGATCCACTTTGATTATCAGAAAGCCTAGTGCAGCTGTACAGCCAGGCTTGCCTGTTGTCTTTAGAATTGTGCTGCAAGGTATGTATCAGAACACTTCTAAAAGCTCACCTCCAGCCTTTGGCTTCCTTAATTTAAAACAGTTAATACATCAGTCTCACACATAGAGTGTATTACAGATACATAGATATTTCTATAACTTTCTAACATATCTTGAAGCATCACAATGGTTATTTTCCATGAAACATCCCATTGCCTGGGACAGAGCCTGTGAGATTGAGGGAAAGTGTCTTTGAGACTATGTCTGAACAGAGTGCCTGGCCATGGTTTGGAATTGTGGCATACTTTTCTTCTCAGAGGCATTCCCTTGACCCCATCATTTCCTTTTCCTGCCTAAATAACACCTATAAGAAAGAAAACAATGAAATTAAACAAAGTCCTGTCCCTGCAAAGACTAGCACCAAAAGAAGACTCGAACATTTAATAAATTCCCTAAAGTTTCAGTACTGATTTGAGAGCAAATAATTTCTGTGAGGAATGCACACCAAATCTCAGGACAGAGGAGAAGAGTGGATTATAGTGGAGGCTCTAATCTCCTGGTGGTGAAACCACTTGTGTTTCTTTATCCAAGTGTACATGCAACCTAACCAGTTAAACAAAACCACTTCATTGTCACATTTCCCATTTCCAATTAAAAATTGAAGTTGATTATACCTTATTGAACTTTGGACATGTTTGGTTCAAGATGGTTTATTTTCTAGTTATGGTGGTAATTTTTAAATGCCTGTTAGGAATTGTAGAATCCAGTGGCTTCCCTAGCAAAACTGTTCATTCAGTTTCATAGTGTTTCTGTCTAGAGCTTGAATCCATGGAAACACACAAAAAATTTCCTATTTTAAACTTTTTTGGAGGCTAGTATCTGTAATGCCCAGGAGAAGAAACGGTCCCAACTTACACCAAGGGAAGTTGAGATTATATATTAGAAACTCTTCATTGAAAGGGTTATTAAGAATTAGAACAGGCTACCCAGGGAAGTGGTCAAGTCACCATCTCTGGAGGTATTTAGAAGTTGTGTAGATGCAGCTCTTAGGGACAAGTTTAGTGGTGGACTTGGCAGTGCTAATTTAACAGTTGGACTCCATGAATTGAAGTCTTTTTCATCCTAAATGATTCTATGATATTTCCACACCCACTAACCCCCTTGCACAAATTAAGTTTGACCACATTTTATTGGAACTGTAATTTATGTAAGAGAAGACTGATCTTCACATTTCACACTGAGTGATATAAGTTCTGAAAAACATTCTCTAGAGAGGGTTATAGTGAAGGGCCAGTCTTCCTGGCCTTTTGCTCTATGTACCTAATGAAACAAAATGGAACTAGGATGAAGTATACGTGGTCCTAAGATTGGGAGTTGCACTACACGAGCCCAAGATCTATTCTAGTCCTACTTTCCCCATTTCTCTCACTAGAGAGGATCAGGATGCAAGTTAGCTCATCAGAACAAAATTCAAATAGATTTTTGGTGTTCAGCACAACTCTCCTGCAAAGGGAAAGCCAAATGGACTCTTGACATTTACAGCTTGCTACGTGGCTCTCTCTCAGCCTAATGACAAAGAAAAGATATTTGTATGCATTTATTTTCTGTCTTGTTAAATCTCTCTTGGGTTCATATCCAGGGAATTTTGGATTAAGTCTTAATATTTGAGATGAAAAAGAAAACTCGTGACTATGTTTATTTTCTGCCCTCTGTTCTTACACGCCATCGTTGCCATGTTCTTCTGATGTACTTCACCTCTGCAAGCTTGTTCAAGGGCACTAGGGCAGACTCCAGTCTGAGAACAGAAGTGTTTATGGCTACACACAGATTAAAGCTAAATGTCAAAGTACAGAAGGAGGCACATGAAAGGGTAAGTATTAAAAAGTAATAACAAAAAATTGATTGGAGGAGGTGAACATTTTCATTAAAATTCCCTTTGATCCAAAATATAGACTTTTGCCCTTTGCTCCAAGAAAAAAAATCCCAAAAAACCAAACCAAAACCACAGAATAAAGTACTTGAGACAAAAAAAAAAAGGCTCAATTTTATCATAACCAACACATTTACATCTCTTAAGAGCTAGCTGAATGTTCTTCTCACTCAGAGCTACCAGTGAAGAACACAAGAAAAATATTTCTATGCATATCACAAAAAATACAAATAAGAATATATTTTTTTCCCAGAATAAAAAAATTTAAGTCATGTTTTGTGGGAGAGACTGAATTTGGGCACAAAACCCAGAAAACGTTCCCAATGAGGATTCATTTATACTGTGGTATAGAAGAGAATATAAGAAACAAAACCAGGAAGATCAAGTGGCAAATTGCTTAAAACAGAGATGGGCAGAAGGTAGTGCAAGGGAGGGGTGCAGACAAAGCATCAGAGAAAAAATTCCACTCTAAAAAATAAAAATCACACCATAACCAGAGCATGAAAATGTGTCCAATGAAAACAAAAGTTGCAGTGACTTCTCAGGCTTATTGGTTGACAAATGCTTGGGCAGCCTGCTATTTCTTAAATGTTCTCAATCCTCTCCCATCATAAATTTACCACTGAAAAGAAACTTCTCAGAAATTAAGCCCCTCTTCCTCTCTTCCCTCCCACACAGCTGTATGTCATGAGTTACAAACGCAGATAAAGAGCCTGCAGGTAGAACTGAAAGACCCAAAAAAAGTGACTGCTAGGGCAGTATGGAGGGTGCTGGGGCTGCCTCTGCTAAATACCTGCTCTCAGCATGCAATACAATGTTATGACACAAACTCTTCCAGTAATAATCTGCTGATGGTTTTTGCTATGAATGGTTGATTTTTCTCCTCCCTCAATTCACGTCTACACAAGGATGAAATTGGACAATTAAAAATGGGTTTTGATAGGACAAAGTAGGCCAGAACAGCTTGCAGGCTGAATACTAAAACTGTCATCTGAAGGAAAGCCTTCTCTAGTCAGGTACTGACTAGGATTTATAAATGGAATATTTTGATGGGAAAAGGGAGAAAAATTTTATATTGATTACTTCACTGTAAGAACAATACTTTTCCAGGATGTCAAAAACACAAGTTCGTATTTTTGGTCTGAACCATAAATTTGCAATTCCTTTTCTTCAGCAAATACTCTAATTCCGAAGTTATTGCCTTTCTGTGACATCTCATGTTTCAGTGAGAAATTCCATCTAAGGTCAAGTTGGGAAAAAAAGCCAAGAAATATTTTCCTACAAAAATTCCAGAACATCAAGACATTCCTAATCAATTCCAGCCCTACTGGCATCTCTTGAGCTTTTCTGTCAATTGACTGGCTCCGTTGTGACCCTTTAGCTGTGCAAAAGGTCTTCAGGATTCAACAAGGTCAACCAGCTCTGAACGCCCCATGTGGAGGGAAAACTTAGAATAGTACAAAAGCATTCCTGCAAAATTAATCACTAATCCCTTTGCATACATTCCCACCAAAAGCATGAGTTTTGGTGGGAAGGACATTTGTCTATTGATCTCCAGAGTTAACTCATTTAACCCATTAATTCATTTCAATTTGATCTTTTCAGCAAGTAGAGAGGAATTCAGTCATGGTGATCACTTTTCATCCAATACAAGCCACAGATTTGTGAATGAAGACAGTTTGGATAACCTGATTTGCAACCTCTACAGGTTACAGCAGTGTAAGTTTGCAGCATACCTGCTACTTTCACAGCTAAGTTGTCTTCTGTGGGTAATAGCACACACAGAGACCAAGAATCCAGTGAGCTCACATATTTCTGAATCATTTTTAATGCAGTATCTTAATGGAAGTTTGCCTACATTGGGGGAAAGTTAAGTTGCCAGTTACACTGCTGTTACTTACTTATTTCCTTGGAGGCAAGGGGAAATATAGAAAGCCATCCAGTTTGGAAGTGTTTAAAAGTTCTACTGAAACAATTCTGGGCTGGGGGGTTTTTTGTGCAGGTTTGGTGCTTTTTTTTTTTTTTTAATAAATTATCAATATTTCTCACCACTTTCCCCCCCACAGGATTTTTCAATCTTTCTTCAAATTGATTTTAAGAACAAAAGTAGCCCTCTGATGCTCTTATTTCTCTAAGTCTCCTCTTCCACCTATCAATCTCCAGCTCTCAAAATGAATTCATTCTTACAGCCAGTTATACCTGCCAAAAAAATACTGCAAACTTTCCATCCCTGAAATTGACTGTTTGAGAGTAGGAAGTGCCACCACAGAGTGTCCTTCACTGAGCTGACTGAAAACAAGGATTTGCTTCAGCCTGTATGCCTTGGTAGGGATGGAAGAACCCAGAGTCTTCACCAGACAAACCACAACTTCCAGCACATCATAGCTGAGACATAAAAACAAAAGCATGGCCACAAAATGAGGCCCTGGGTTCACACAGCACAGTAACCTGGCTGCCTCATGAGCTTCAGGTACTTCACATGATGATTTCAACAGCATATTAAAAGTAAGGAAAAAAAAATACAGTTTTTTTCACAAAAGGGACCATTACTTGTGTCTTTATCTGACCCTGCTATAAATGCTTAATTTGTCTGGAATGCCTGTTTGAAATAAGAACATTCTATTTGTTTATGTGTTCCCCTGATACCACCTCTGGGACTGTCACTTTGTGCAGCAGCCACAAAGTGCAGTGCAGAATTCACTTGTTCCTGTTTGTTCCTTGTGATTTCCAAGAAGATAAGGGACCTTTATCTTGTCTTTTCAAATCAGACTGAGGAAGAAAAGTCAAATCTCACTTGTAAGGTGATAACTTCTAAAGAGTAACCAATCTTCAATTCCTTGGCTTGTCCCTCAGCAGCTGACAGCATCATTAAAGCAAGCCATGAGACTGAGGTTTCATGAAGACATTTTTGATAGGCAAGGCTGTCCTACAGAGCTAAGATGAGATAATTACCCTGAAAAATCTACCAGGACTGAGAGAGTGATTTAAACTAGAAACAATATGCTTGATTCTCTCTTCATGCATCCAGACAGCAGAGAAACCCATACAGGCTGCAACACGGGGTGTACAATCTGGGACACAGCAGGAATAGCATATGGATTTCCCAGAGTAACTGTGAGGATCAGGCTTTTTCATATAACTGCATACAGCAACTAAACCCTACATGAAGTCATGAAACAGGAAGAAAAGGAATAGAAAACAGAGACAGGAGATTGAAACCCCTACCTAGCCTGACACCTGAGCTGTGCCCTGGCCATTGTCAAATTGATTTGTTTCTACACTTGGCTTCCCTTTCTTGGTTTTGATCTGTCCTACCCGTGTTTAATATTCTTGTAGGGCAATTAGCAGGCTAACGTCCTTTAATCAAGCATATAGTGACAACAATAAAGAGCCTAGTTTTATTCTGTGTTGGCTCTTGTCTAAAAAGTAATTTGCTTTCATACATTCATTTGACTTTGTCTGTAATAGTTCCATGCGTGGCCATAAGCAATGAAGGAATCTTAGATTATTTATTTCAACTGAAACATCATTCCAAGGGGTGATGCCAGAAGCTGAGGTTGAAGTACTGTTATTTCTAAGCTTACCCATTCTTCATAAATGGTTTGAAACAAAGTCATATTTTTATATACTTGTATTAACTTAAAGGTTGATGTATCACAATATTTGAGTTTCCTTTTTTACAGATTTAGTAATAAAATCTGGTCTAAAAATAACATGTCCTAAGAGGTTTCTATTATTAAGCCATTTTTAAGCCATCAGTAAAATGTTCTGCTTCTTGCATTGCTGAAATGATGGGAAAATTAAAATAAATAAGAAATCTCAAACAACTTGCCAAGGTTTTAATTACAAGATTATAGGTCTGGAATTCTCCACTTTATATTCTGCTAGATTTAGCAAGTAAGTGTCTATTTATGCTTTCTTTCCCAAGCTCTATTCTGCTATGCAACACACAGAAAACACACTGTACAGTTGTTTCTTGTTTTCAATTTGTGCTAAAAGTCAGGACTACATGGAAATCAAGACCTATGGAGAGATTTGTGATGACTTCAGAAAGAAAGTATTTAAATGAATAATTCTATATACAACCCCCAAAATTAAATAATAGTTAAGATTAAATAAGATTAAATAGATAAGATTTCCAAAGCTAGGCTTTTGTTAGGAAACACTGAAATGAATATGGTGTCCAAGGTGTTGATTGTATCTCTTGTTCATACTAAACAGTGTATGTTATGTGATACATTCCTTGAAGGCACAGTTTTTATTTCAGGCAGTAACAAACCAATGACTCTCTACACCTGTTAAAGCACACAAAGACATGCCCAGAGGCTACTTTAGGTCACAGCACTGATATCACTGTCATTCAAAAAAAACCCAGAAGATAAGATCGTTTCAAGAACATCCAGGGTTCGACAGTTTTGAGAAAAAATTTCCACTAAATAACCAGTTTAATATTCATGAAGCCTATTTATAGCACTTACCTTTGCTTGCTGACCCAGAGAGGGTAGTTGCTCAGGCTGCTCATCCATAAGAAGTTAGTTCCTGGGTATTCTGCACCAATCACTGCAGAGCACCTAAAAACTCAAGCACAGCAAGATAAAGACTTACAGGAAGACTTTTATACTGATTTGAATTCTGTGTGGCTGATTGCAGGCAGCAGGGAATTGATTTGGGATTTAATTCACCTGTGAGATTTGGGGTGGAATTCACCTGTAGCAGAAAGACAGCCTGCATAAAATAGAACAATCCCGAAGCAGCATTTTGACTTGATCACAACGTTGTTTCAACCAAAAGAATGATTGAAAGAAGACAAATAGTGTTTACATTCACAACTGGTTCAAAAGAGAAAAATAAATTGTCAGCACAGTGATAGAAGGAGGTAGAGATCTTACAGCAAAACACCCAAGTCAAGCCCTGCCTTTGGGCTGAGCCTTTATAAAAGGCCCACTATTCTGTAATTCTAAAAATGCAGAACATGAGGGGTTTTTTTCTCACTTTATCCCATATGGACTCAGCTAGCACAAAAGATCTGAAAAGGCTCAGTAGAGAGCTCAGATATTGCTAGGTCAAAAGAAAATGGTGCTTTGGCTTTATTTACAAAGCAGTTTGATAATGTGTATTTCTATTTCAAAACAGCTGTGAACACTGTCCTTGTAAGTCCAACATATCTGACTTCTCACAGTTGTGTGGATTTTCCTGGAAATCATGGGAGACCACCATCGATTCAGGAATGTCTTGGGAAGCCCACAAGTGTTCTTGCAAAGACTTGGTGGGTGAGTGTTGGTATTGAAGAACACTTTTTGTTTTTCAAATATTTTAACAAGTAACAGATTCTTCAGACTGGAACAAAGGCTGTTGAATAAGAAGGCAGATTGCAAAGGGGCACCATGCTGACCTCTCCACTGGGTGCCAGGTCAGTGCCCATAACTGCCTGTAAAGAGAAACTGCTCATCACAAAGTTATTTGGGTCTGTGCTATGACCACAGAACATTTTCTTTAATAGATTCACCCATTTCTGCTGGATGGGATGCTTCCTAATATTCTAGGTACAAGTCAGGGGAAAAAATGAATGCAGTAACGGATGTGGATCTCCTTTCTGTTAGCTCTGAAGTTGTGGAAAGTTTCACAGCTGTATCAAGTCTTTATCCATCCTTAGTTAGGTTGAGTCAAGCTCATCTTATAGCTGAAATTCAAGAACTTATAAAAATATTAAATAACCAAGCATATGTTTTCAGTTACCCTCCTTGAAAAGGAAGTTGGTCTGATGACCTTCTGAGGTGAAATAAATAGAAAGTACATTTTGAACATACAGATTTTCCCGTGAATTCTTTATGGGAAATTGATTTTTTTCCATACAGAAGTTACTTAAAAAGTAAAGGTCTTGTTTATAGAGTGTAAAATATTAATGCAAACATAATGATCTCAGAGTTGCATTTCCAAACTTTTGATCCATTTACAACATGGGAAAGAAAGAGTGTGTGAAAGGTTTTGATTAGTCTTAGGATCTTCTTAATTCTCGAAGCACAGAAAAGCATTTGCCCTGGGGTTTTTTTTGTGTTCACTCTGCATTGAATCCCAGGAGTAACATATTTCTATTATTTCTTCATAAGATAACCTCTGAGACTGATTTCAAACCAGTGTTCTATTATTATGCATATATTACACATTTACATTTCCATAATTCTAATTTAATACTCAGTGATGTGTAAATGTCCTCTGAGCCTGATACAAATCCCATTGAAGACCGTGCAAAAAAAATTCTATGTATTTCAGAGGGCTATGGAACAGCATTCCCCAAAGAAATTTAGGCTTACACCCTGCATTAGATCTGCTCTTTTTCTACATCTTCAGTGAGCCAGAAAGACCCTATAAATCACACAATTGAGAAATCAATGCCTGTAAAAAAGAATTATGGTAAAATCAATCTATTTGGTAATATCCTAAGCCAATGCTTCAGATGGACAGCATTCAGAGCTCCCTAGGTGATCATTATGGTTCAAGAAATGTTTGGGAGAAATTATTCTACTAGAGACAGTAAACAAGTATTTAGTAGAGCCAGTGAAGTTGTTTATGTTTCAACCACAACAGAAAGTCATCAAGGAGAAAGAAAATGCTTCCTAAACTCATGACAAGAATTCAGAATTAAGGACAGTTTCACTTCAATACCAGCAGTATATGTCTGGAGACAATCCACTGACTTCAAGAGTCATCCAAAATGATAGTGGCTTCCTGAAGGACGATTTGAAGCAGTAAGTGCTATTTAATTGTTCAGTTTTTGGACCAGTTCTTTATTTTAATGGAACTGCTATACCTTCACTCCAGTAAATCTAACCTTCCAGTTGAAGCTACAATTTTTCATGGTTGCTTTTCACATTATTACATTATTAGTCAGGTGTTTCCTTAGTTCATAGTCAAGGAGTTTTCTTTTGACTTGACTCTTGGTGTTTATTTCCCTTCTAGTTGACAAAATATGATAAACAATTCAGGTTTCTGTATGCTTGTTTTGTTATAAAGATGTGTTTCCTAGTGTCTGAATTACAAGTGAATAAAACTGAGATCTTCTACTATCTCTTCACATAACTGTAACATTCTCCTATTCTTTTTCTATTTTTTGTCCTTACAGCAGAACAAATGGTGCTGATGACACTTGGGTTGCTGGTTTTGACTAAACTGGCAAAAATGCATAGGAACTAAATTATTCTGGGAGCTCCTCTGCTACACTGGGAAGACATTGGCTAAAAGAGCTCAGAAGTCATTAGTTGACATGAAAAGTAATGTATGAGCTTTGTTTTCATAATGAGACAGGTTAGTAACAAACTAATGTTTTCAATTGGTTTGAACCTGTGTTTTTATGGCCCCCCCCCAAAAAAAAAGGAAAAGACTGAGTGATCTAACTGCATCTATCACTTAGTGATAGAAGTGATATGAAGAAGGCTGCAGAATTTATACAGTTCCTGTAGCACAGTAACAACTTGTTCTACAGGCTGGAAAACCTCTGTACAGTTTAATATTATAAAAGGAGGAACCTGAGAATGAACTCTGTGTGTGTGTGTCCTTCTTGAAGTTCTGGGGAATACTGATATGGTTTACTACTCACTGTCTGCAGACTGAAGCCCAGCCCAGCATGGTTCTCTGTACTACTGTCACTGAAATACTGGGAGATTTCTCAAAATCTGACAAAAACTGGAGTTCCATGTGTCCTGGGGACCAGCATTAGCAACCTAGCAGTGATGTGAAGCACTCATCTGGTGAGTGGGGCTGGTGCCCTGGACAATGCTCCCCTCTTCCAGCAGATTCTCTTCATTCCTCAAAAAGAAAAAAAGGTCAAAAGGTGACTTCCTTAATTTTTTTCCTGGGGTGCGTTGAATGTTGCAAAATCTCATTTTCAGAGTGCCAGTACTGGTCATTATGACACTATGTCCCCATGTGCCTGAGACGTGGCACTGCAGGCGAGGAAGTTATCGGGAGATGAGCCTAGAGAAGGAAATCCTCTAAAATTAAATAAGTTGAAATACTAGGTATACTGCAAAGCATATTCTCAGGGACCAGGCACACCACTGTTTAGATTTCATGGGTCACAGACCAGGAGTTACTCTGCCCCCAGATCAAAAAGTATTACTGGAATTCAAAATAACAAAGCCTTGAGTGTACTGCTGTGGTATTTAACTCCTATTTTGTCCAAATAATCCATGCAAACCCACCCCTCCTCCCCCGAACCAACGACCACCACCACCAAAAATAATAATATTAATAAAAACAAACAGACAAAACCGCAAAAAAACCCAAAACAAAACAAAACAAAAAACCCAAAACCAACAGCAAAAACACCCAAAACAAAAACAAACACCAAAAAAACACTGAGAAAGTCAAAACAACCAAATGTTATACATGCCACTTCAGGCTCTTCTGCTGCAGTAGAAAGAACACTTTTTTCCTTGCTTGCAGCTACTCTGGAAACACTGTCAGTTATAACCCTCAGTGCCTGTGGATACCCCTTATTTACTGAATTCTCTGTACCTTCTTTTAGCTGCTTTGTGTGTATTGCACCAAATGGCTCACACAATCATAAAAGCACAGTTACAACTTCTTTTTTATCATTTCTGTGGTCTGTGACTGAAATACCTCCTGCTAATAACATGCTGATAAGAATGAAGGAAACCACTGTTTTCTATAAAGAAAGAGAGAGGAAAGGAAACACTACAACCAGGATAAAAAAAAACCTTATGTTGGCATATACTGCCTGAACACTTGATTCTCAATCCTGATCTTCCATCAATGAGAGACCAGATGCAACAGTGGAGCCCGGTATACAGACATATTCTGCGTATAAATAAATAGCAAAAGTAATACTGTACAGACACAGGTCTGGACTAAGTGTTTCCCAAAATCTGGTATCATTCAGACCTGGATCAGACATTGCCTGTGACAGTCACAGAGCTCAGATCCAGAACTCCCAGCTCTAACCTGTTTAGACTCCAGGTTTCACCCTGTCACTACTGTAGTAGTATATTTTGCTGTTCTGGTTTCCCTCTTGTGCTTTCATACTTTTTATGTTTATGAAATGACTTCTGCTTGTAGGAAAAGTGTGACTGGTTTTGTTTATCCTACTTATTATATGAAAACAATTGGCAGGCTGTCATTTCATTATTAAATTTGAAAACAAAGAAACAACAGATTATTACAAGACTGTTTGAAATGAAAATAAACCTATTTCTGCCTTAAAAGTTTAAGCAAAACTTAGAACGACTAACAGTAGGTAAAACTAGTGCCACTAAATACCAAAACTATTAAATGGCTAACCCTGTTGTCAGGAAGATCTGATTTCAAAGTCAACCTTGACTACCTTCCAAAAATTGCTGGGAAATTTATGATTCAACAATGAACTCTTAATTACTTCCTCTTTATGTTGATCTGTTTTCCTGGAAATACAATTAATTCTCTATGCTGAGCCTTTAAGAATGAAACAAATTGTAGCCCCTGCTCACTTTGGCAATGCAATCACTTTTAATCAGTGCATAATTAGGATTTAAACAGTATCAACCTGTCCCTGTTGCAAGAAGGTAACTGCGCTTAAACTTCAATTACTCCTAAATTTAAAAATCAATTGCAAATAAAATGTCCTGCTGCTGATGCTAAAGAGATTAGAAAGACCAGAATACATTCACACGAGATGCTAGTCATGTCAACACAATTGCAACAAGCAGCTGCCATAATGTTGGTAATTCTTCTGTAATGCAATATTAAGGCTTTTATCTAATCAAAGGCTGTGGGCTAAGGCTGTCAAAAAATACAAGATGCTTCAAAAGGCAGATTGCTATTGTTTTCTATATGGCTTTATCCTGCACAGGATAAAGGAGCTATTTTGCTTTGACAAATGATTTGTATCGTGAATGCTTAAAAAATCCATTTTTTTTCCTCAAAATATATTACAGCAAGATGACAGAAGAGTTGAAGACCAACCATTGTTTATGATGCCTCAAAGGTTTGTAATAACAATCTCTTTTTCTAAATGTTTATCACCATGTTTTCTGGAGGTCTCCAGCATGATGAGCACGGAATAAAGACACAGTGAGTGAGGGAAGGGTCTCTCAAGGAGGCATGACAGAGAGCTGGGACTGCCTGTGAGGAAACCTGCAACAGGATTTAAATTCCTTGGTTTTATACACTCACCCCTGCTAAGAGTGCAAGGAAAAAAGGCTCCCAGCTTCATAGCAAGTGGCTGAAGAAGCAAAGCTGTGAGCAGGCAGTGGAGAGCATTGTGCTCCCCCTGGGACCTTCTCTGAGCAGGACTTCAGAGGCACAGAAATACTGAGCAGCAGATCTGGACTGAAAACTTGTACTGCCACGGGCAAGGAGGGAAGGACCATCAGATCTTCTTGCCTCAGGCACTGTCATACCTAAGGAAAACTTTGAAAATGTGTTAATATCCTTCTGTGGAAACTGTCAGAAAAATACCTGAAAGTTTCATCATGACCACTTGGAGACTGTTACTTTTAAAAGAATTTTTTCCAAGCAAACTACTGGGGGGTGTGACTTTCACATACCATGAGAGGAAACAATACTGAATTAATGGCAGCAGAACACAGAAAAACTGAAGTGTGCTGAAATGAGTGTCCAGACCTCTTCTAAACTTGTGAGCAGATACCGTTCTGCAAGCCTGTCATGCCCCTTTCTGCTAAACTACATTTAGTGCCTTTAGGCTCTTGTTCCTATCAAAATGATTGTGGGGAAAAAACCCAAAAGCTTTGAGATACCTGGCAAGAATGTGGTCAGGTGCTCTGTTCTAATAATTCTTTCATGTTCAGTATTCTGGAAATGAGGCAATGTAGAAATTAATGATAGCATATACTAGAATAAAAGCATTGCAAATCCCACATGGAGATTTCCTGCGTCCTCCACCTTTTTTTGGTGGAGAAGAATACTTTTTTCCTATCTGAGCCATGCCTCTGGTCTGTCTTCTTCTCAGAAACCTCTTCATTTTGTGCAGATGCTGAACAAACAGGCTCATGGCAGCTGAATCAATACTATGCAATAAAGCAATGCTAGCGGACACCTGTTGTGACACAAGAAGAAACTTATTTATTTGGTACATCCTGGCATATCCCAGTGCTACGATGGTCCCAAAGGAAAAGCAGGACCTCTCTTCACCTCCACTTCTTTTCCTTTATTCATTGGTGAGCATGCAAAGTGCTGTCTTCTTCAAGTTGCCCCTTCTTTTTTTGAAACAGATCACTATGTTTCTCTGCCAGAGCTAATAAAGACTGTTGCTGAAGGCAGCAAGATGCTGGAGGAAACTCTAATGGTCCCAGGTATAGGAGGATTTACTCTAATTCTTAGGAAAAAAAATAAGGCTTTGACATATATGCATGTGGAAGCACTGCTTTGTTTACTTTCTGAATCCTCTGTCCTTTCTTGGTTCTCTTGCAGAAGTTTATTGACAACTGCTGAGACTGAATCCTAGGGCAGGCTGGAAAAACTGCGTCTGAGAACAGAGGAAACTTCTCATTCCCTAACTCATCTCTGCAAATCCACAGCTGTAACCTGGGGTCTCTCTGACACACACCCTGGTGTCTGCAGTAGGTTTTTATTCACCCTTCACTGAGGCATAGTTCCCACTGTGGCACCATTACCTCTGCACTCAATTCCCTCACTGGATCTCCTAAAATGAAGCACAGCCTGACATCCTACAGTGTGTGAAACTGAAATAAAAATGTTATATCTTTTGGTCCTGTGTGACACAAGTGTAAAAATCCTTATCATCCCTGTGGCTTGGTCATTCTAACCTAGCCAAGTGCCACTCAGTACAACATGAACTTAGAAGCTGCAGCCTGTGTGGGGAAAAAAAGCTATGTAGAGAAGAAAGGAAAAATATCCTCAAAATAATTAAGGTCAGATTTTCCATTTCTCCTTCCACAACCTTCCTGCAATTATCTATCTCTTAAACCTATCAAGAGCAAGACAAATGAATTTTCCTTAGAAAGGAGGCAGCTAAGTCCATACCTATCCAACACAGCCCCTGGTCTCTGTGAAAAGGCATTAGTTGCATCCTGGTCCTGAAGAGGAATTTTGCTTCATGGCTCAGTGCCAAACCTAAGGGTCTGCAGAATGTGGCCATTGACTCACCACGAACAGGGTGATCTCATCTGCAACCATATCCACCAGGGGGTGACTGGAAGTTGGTGTGGAAACCACTGGAAAAAACATCTTGGATCTGGGTTGCAGGAAGCCAGCCTGGCTTAGTGCCTGTTGTTACTGAATCAGAAGGTTAGGGCACAACAAGAAAAAGGAAGTATTTTGTGTTAAGGTAAAGGAGCAATACAGTTATCTGATCACCCACCAGGCTTGTAACAGCAGAACATGACCATTTTTAGATTACTCACCTGATCAGTTACCACACAGCTCTCTCTGCCTGAGGGAAATGCCAGAATGGAGGTTGTCTCCATGAGGACTCCCATGTTCAGATGCACTCCTTCCCCTTTGCAGCTGAACAACCAGGTATTAGTCCTTTTGCTATTAGATACTTCCTTGGAAAAAAAAAATCAAATTACTTTTGATATTAACTCTGCGATTTGACAAAAATGCAAAAAAAAAAAAAAAAATCACAGAACTTCTACATGCTATCTAATCAGACTGATCCTAGATCTTGTGGTGAGTGCTCTTCTGAGATGTTTTTCAGTCTGATGGCCTCTGACCAAGCTCAAGCTTAGTGCTGCTGACAGGGACACAATGGCACTCTTAGGAAATGAGAAATGCCTTCTGCCAGCAGCTCTGAAATGAGTTCTGCCACAATAGCTGTCTTGGCATCTCATGCTACTGCCAGAGCCTGTAGTGTCAGTGTGCCTTCCATGTTAAACCAATACTCAGCTCTACCAATAAGAGTAGAATCGAATCAAATCAAATCAAATTGAATCGAATCAAATCAAATCGAATTGAATTGAATTCAGTTGGAGGGGATCCAAAATGGTCATCTAGCCAACTGCAAATAAGAATGGAAACATCTCAGTATTTTGAACAGTCAGAAGTATTGAAAATCCTGATTTTATTCTTTTTTCTGCACTTCACCAAATTTGGATAAGAATGTGGGGGGGTTGCTTAAATGTTGGCAATTTTCAGAGAGCTGTGTTATGACCTATTTTTTGGGAGATGTGGAGACCCATTAGAGAGAGAGCTCTTAATACTACATTTATAGAAACAATGCAGCTTTGCTTTTGCAGAATAAAACCTCTGAACAATACTAAATTATCTGAAGTATCAAAAACCAGTGGTCATAAACAAACAGTAATTTATCTCTATTTTTCTGTGACAGTAATAAAATGGCTTTTCCCTAAGAATATAGGTACTTTTTTGTCTTGCAGTATTTTGACTTGACTGAAAGAAGCTGATTTCTGAGCAGCAACTGTTAAACTTTAAGCACACAAAAGTTATAGGTAAAGTAAACATTTTCTGATTATTTATTAGAAAATAATTTTTGAACCAGGTCTTCCCATAATGTGTTTTGTTGACCTAATGGACCACAGTCATTTCAATACAAAGGCAAGAAGCACCCACTGAGGAATGAGAACTGCTGCCTCACTCTCTTCCCTCAGCCAAAGCTTGCCATTATCTTCACTTCCATCTTCTTACATAAATGTGCTGTTTGATACCACACGCCCTTCTGAAAATTATCATCTGTGGCATTGCTGATCTCTCGGATACAAATTGTGCTGCACATTTAGGACTTAGTGAGAAATCTTGGGGGTGTGCTTTATCTGAGCATTCAGAAGGAATTTTGCTCACAAGGGAAGGTGGGAATAAAAGTGTTGTGATGTAATTTCCACTGAAGCTATTAGATGAACTTTAATTCACTTTACTAAGCTTTGGGTAAGTTTTTTGTTCAATTCCCTTTTTTTTTTTCTTCCTGATGCTCTTACACTTACAATCCCTTTGCACTGAGAATGAGATGATTATTTATTTCACAATGATATTTTTTGATAGTTCAGCTGCTCTTACTGGCTCCCATGTTCAGAACAGTCTGAATTTCCTGGTACCTCTGGAAAAGTGATATTTCTCCTCTCAGTTTCTCAGAGTAACTCTGGCTGTTTTCTCATTAGGCTCACAGCAAGACCTAAATGAAGCAGGTGACTGGCACTGAGATTTCAGTTCTGATGAGATCTCTGCTACACAGTGATCTATAGCTGTAACATTAAGTATTGCATTTGGATGAGAAATAAAGATATAAAATGAGCTGAATATCAAAACTCAACTACCTCCACTGGGGTAAGACATGATTCAGTTATTGCCCTTTGTAAAGCAAGAAGATACATGTTTTAGTGAGTTCCTCTTTTCTTCATGACATCCCTTAGCAGGTTTGACTCATGCTGTTGTATCATGTCCTGTCCCCAGTCCCTTCCCCAGCACAATGCCATAGTTTTTCATAGCAAGAGTCTAAATACTCAAAAGGCCAAGTCTGCTACTACTGCAATCAATAAACATTTTGCTATTATCTGTAGAAGAAAGTAGATTGTAAGTGGAATTGAATAGATTACATGTTCATGCAGAGATAAGAAGCTTCCTCACGACTAAATTTTTTTATCAGATTTGGAGGTCCTTTGTTTTGCACTGTGTGGAGAGCTGCCTATTTCACTAGTGTTGCAAGCCCACGCTGAGTGTAAATAGGTTATTTCACAAAGATAATGCTTATAATTAAATTGCAATTGTTGGAGGGTTTTGGCAGTCATTCTGGTTATGATGCTACTGTAAGAAAATTATAAAGAAGCAAAGAGCTTCAGATAATTGTGAGGACAAGAACACTGGAACCTTTGATAAAGTTTTCAAGATCTGCCTTTTTTTTTAGTCTGCAGGGACAACTATGACATTGAAACTTATTTTTATGTGCTATAAAATAAAATCAAAAAGTTCTTCCTATGAATATTAAGGAGAAACACTTTATAATATACCAGGATACCCTAAACTGAGCATATCTATTTTGAACAATAAAAAGATGGAAATGCTTACAAGAATATCCTATCAAAGTTCAGTAAGGCAACTGTCCTTAAATACTGAAAGACACCTTTAAATTGTTGAAAGTTAAGACAATTAACTGTCATTTGGGCTATCTGAATCTGAGCTGTCTCAGCATGTATGACTTGACATACTTGCTTTTCTATATTATCTGTATTTGACTGCATATTTAAATAATATTTTTTTTCATCATAGTTCAAAAGATAACACTTATGCCTTTTAATTTATTATTTATGACTTCGATACATATTAATTTTATACTCTGTTCTGTTCAGGAACATTATTCATTAATATAGTCCATTTCTTCTATGTGAGATCTTCTGTTCTTTGGAAGTGTGTTATGATTTGTATGAATTGCATGATTTTATTTTATTCCGTATCTGAAAATAAGGAATTCCTCATCCCACTCAGATTTCATGTTTCAATCCTGACAGTAATGCACCTGAATCCATTGAATTGAGGTGGAATACTGGGAGAAAGCAAGACCTAATTCTTCCTTTGTTCTGACTATTTTTGTGTCAATGAAATGTCCTTGTCTTGAAAAGAGCTGCTCCTTCTTTACTCTACTTCAAATGAGACCAGAATCAGGCCTCATTGAGGGCCAATTACAAATTTGTCACAAGACCTTTCTCTTAAAAGAGCCTGAAAGTTTGTGCTCAGTATTACAGAGCTGAAGTTCACTCTTCTAGGAAACTTAGCAGTCTAAAGAGCATTTCCTCCCTAGTCTTCCCGTTCTCCAATACTACAGGTATTAGACTTCACATATGTAGAGCCTAGCAGAAATTATCCTGTACATCAAGTTTAAATTATAGTATTGTTTCAGCAGAAATCATGTTTCAACAGAAATCTATAATTCAGGGTTCCAAACAGAAATCCTAGTTCCTACATCCAGGATTGCCATAATGTTTTTTTCAAGCTCACTTCTAAGCCCCACAGGAATTCAGACTCATCACCTTGTGGTTTTGTTATATTTGACACCAACAAAAATTAGTTATTCTGAAATGAAGGTCACAACTTTAAACATTTGTAAACCAACTCATTTCTTTTCCCTTCCATGTGGAAAGATAAATGGGCTTGATACACTGCAAGTCTCTGTATTTACTGTTCTTTCTATTAATTTTTCTCAAAAGAATCACCTCAGAACTTAATGGAGAAACAGTCTCAGACTAGAACATCACGTAAACTGCCACTGTGTTGGCTGCTGTGGTTAAAGATGTCTATGTCCAATGCACAGGGCACTCATAAATGGGCAATTACAGTTCCCAGTGAAGGCCTGCAACCCATATAATGCAGCTATACCTTTTATTACATTGATCAAATGCAATCAGGCTTCTACAGTTACATGAGAAAGAAAAATCTATCCACTTTGATGCAATAAGATCTTTGCATGCTATAACAGACATTAATTACACTGAGTTCATTAAATTAGTCACTTCTAATTAAGCTGACATACATGGAGTGCTTTTTATGTTCAGCTATTTTCTAGGCTAGGAAATATATACTAAGCAAACTGAAGCAATTAGTTCCTTAATGAGCACAAACTGATACAGCCTTGCCAAAATTCAGTGGGACTTTTCAAACAACATGGGGGAGATGCTTGCCATTCAAATGCAAATTTCCTTACGTGCAAGCTCGTGCACAACGAATATTTCACAAAGTTGCCTACAAGAGTGGATCTTACACAAGATTTTTTTGCTGCTAAGGCAGGAATCTTGAGTGGTTGAATTAGATGCAGAAACCAGCAACATTAGAGAAATGACTGGAGCCCTCCAAAAATGAAATAATACAGGACTGTAAATTTGCTATAAACTTGGAGGCTTGTTAGCAATGACCTGATACTGTGCAAGTTTAAAAAGTGTTATGCTGAGCCTGCTGCAAGGAATACAGTAAGGATAACTATATTTTTGAATTACAAGTTGTTCTGTGAACCTGCATGAGGTGAAATGCAAGGAGATAATCTCATCCTCTGTGCAGACCACATTCCAGGTTAGTCTGTGCCTAACTACATTAAGTATCAGAAGTAAAAGGCTACTCTCTCTTAATTCCCAAAATTTAATTACATGTGGAGGTGTGAATATCAAGGAGAGCATTGCAAGTCCATCTTTTCACATGAAAGTACCAACTGGGAGAGCAGATAAGAGAGGAAAGGGCAGAAAATTGGCTAAATGGACAAAAATTTAACATCAGTCAACAGCTATATAAAATTATTTGAATCTTCTGTGCCCCCAGTTTAAACTCTTAAGATTCTTGTTTATTTTTACATGTCCCTAAACCGTTCATGAAAAAGTCTTTGTTCAACTATACGCCAAAGGCAGTGTGGAATCCATTATCTGCTGGGATGTCTGGTGAAATAGTGAGCCTTTCCACGGGTGAAGCTCTGTGTGACTTCTGCACATGTGTCATTATCAAGAGCCCAGCATATTCCTTTCCTAAATCGACAGACCCTCCGAGCCACTCACAGCCTCTCTGCCTTCCTTTATGCTTTTAATCGCTGCTTGTCAAACACAGAAAGAAAACATGATGATTTATACTACCTGAGATGGTCATAAATTTTCATCTTAGCATAATTTTTTGTGTCTTATTTTTCTCTTATTAATGAACCTGACAAATATTTTTTCCCCAGATATAGTATACAAGAAATGTTATCACAGTTGTTCATCCATCTACACATACTGCTAGTGAGAAAAGGCTCAGCTGTCAAGACAATCAGAACCTCCTGTATTAATGCATCAAATCTCCCATTTTAAATAGTAATTTTTCAATTTGGAAAATCTCAAGAAAGGAGCCACTGCAGCTGTTGATTTCACTCAGCTGAGGATGATAAGAGACAGTGTCTACTTCCACACAAACTGAGAAAAATGAATCTCATTATTTTTGATGATGTAGAAAAGAAATAATGACCTCGTGGGATCTTATTACATGGCTGAAAAGTGAATTAACTCTGGGATAACCATATCGACTGAATTACTTTAATGATCTGTTTCCTCACTCTTCTGGGTGATCTCATAACAATTCTCATAATCTGGAAGTATGCGTGAGAGTAGAAAATGATTTTCCTTTTCAAAATCCAAACTTCATTCTCAAAGAAAATCATTGAGACACTTTGTCACATACATTGCTGAGGGAAGCAGCCACGGTAATGATGACACTTTCTATGGCAGTGATAAGGCACAGGTATCATATATCACCCTATAGATGCAAAATTGAGGGTGGCCCTCCTATGGACCAGACAACTCAGCCTGGAAACTTGTAGTAAACATGAAAAGAAAATGAGATGGAAATTAAAAGGTGGAAACTTTTCAGGAAGATTTACAAGAAAGGCTGGATTTTTCAACAGAGAAATCCTCAGGACCTTCTGTAAACCACAGCTTCTGAGAGACTTGAAACTGTGGAAACTCAAATTCATTAGCCTATTATGAGTTAGAAGGTTAAGGTCTGTATCTCCCATTTTTTGTTGCTTGACATGAATATTTATCAGAATTTGAAATAACACTATATAGGATTTCTCATTGAGCAATGATCAGAGTGTAACATAGAATTAACTCCTTGTTGCTCTGCTTTAGGCTAAATAATATCCAAGTTGTGTTTAAAGCTGCCTGCACCATGTCAGAATGCCCAGGATCAATATGTTACTGCATAGTGCTAAAACTCCTTGGTGGCTGGTCCTGAACTTCATTCAGTTCAGTGCTTCAGTGTCCTGCTGCCTCAATGTTACCCCTTAAATTTGTGCAAGGCTAATTAAGGACGTGATCAGACAAAATAATCAACAATTATTCTGCCGTGCGCTGTGATTATTTCAAGTTAAGGTGTGGGCAAACATGCAATTTCAGCACAGGGATTTAATTCTGCAGCAGCAGGATTAGTGAGTTTGCTTTATATTGGTCACCACCGATGTGCAAAGTGGCAGAAAGCAGAGTCTGGCTGTGTTGCAGAGGTGAGGACCAAACACATGTCCAGGGCCATGCTCACCTTGCTGCAGGAGATCTTCCCTTTTCAGCTCTTGGTGGTTTAAACAAATATTTATTACAAAATCCTTGATGGAGATGAGGATTCTTCTAGAGGTTAATTTTCTGGCACCTGTGAAAAGACCAGCTGTTGGGTGACAGTCTGTCAGATTATTTTAAACAATCTAACACTAAAGGGCAAAAATACTGTTTCTGACAGCAGTAGGAGCAGCAGTTTTGCCAGGCAGCAAGTACAGCAGGCGGGTTGTGAGGTACTACAGCACCATATGCTGCCTGCCACAAAAACTCAGCAAGAGGAGGTGAAATCTAAACCCAAACATAATAAAAATGTGGCTGAAGCAGTTCCACTGCATGTCCTTAGCTGCCCATCCTGTTCACAGTCCAAGAAAGGGCAAAAGAGGTGATGTACAGCCACTGTCATCACACACTTCGTTTGTTAAGGAGCAAAGCAATTTTTACCCTTCTTTCTTCAAGGAAGAAGTGGGACAGTGATCAAGAAAATGAAAAAGCCAAGAGGAGTCTCTGGCTGAGCTAGGTACAGACCCTTTTTCTTCCACGCCCCTGGGAGTCCCTGAGCCCTCACACTCACCAAGATGATATTGTTTATCAAGTATACCATTTGTGTTGAAACTTTAACAGAATGAAGAAAAAGGAGAAACCGTGTGCCTCCGTGATTGGCTTTGCATAGTGCTGAATATTTGTTGGATATTGCTTGTGAGAAAGACCATGAAAAGATGCCAAAGAAAGTGTATTATCACTGGAAAACCCTGCCAGTTATAGTTCCTTTTCACCAGAATTTAGTGGTTCCAGTTTGCAAGGTCCCCCTTGTTACACTTCTTGCTCTGAGATGCTGTGTAGATGTAGATGTTTGCCTGTGGGTCAGGCAAAGTATTGCCAGGGGACAGTCCAGCAATGCCATACTGACCCAAAGTGTTTTATCTCAATATGGTAACCTTGTGTTTATGCAATTCACACATGCTACAGATGGATTCACTGAAACTGAGGCATCTCACATTGATTCCTTGATCAGAGCTGCCAGGAACAGCCACGATAACAGCAGCAGCAGCAGTATCAAACACAAGACAGTGGCACAGCCAGCATGGCCATGGGTGCTGAGTGGTTCACACCTTGCTTCTTACAGGTGGGAAGCAGAGGTGTTATCCAGCTGGCTGCAGACAGACAATAAGAAGACACTGAAGCAATAATTTCCATTAACTGAGCAGTCCAGGTCTGAAAGACAAGTATTTTTCACAGCACTGTGCTTACCTTCCAGGGAACAATAAAACTGGTACCAGTCATTTGAAATAGCAAGGAGCAGCTGTTTGCACTGTTGGCCTGCATAAATCTCAAGCCGTTTGTAACAGCAGCAAACTCAGCCTGAGCTGTAGCTGATCTGTAGTGATAAAATCTGCTTTTCTTCTTGGTAAGTGTCCTGACTCCTGGAATATTTCCAAAAAGGTCTCCTTTTTGAAGAAAAGGGTGAGACACCATCATAATTCACTGAAGCAGATTCTCCTAAGGACAATGACACATCAAGTAGCTCCTCAGGCACTACAAAGGATGGAAAAACACGTGACAGAGACTTTTGCCTGAACTGTGTGTTTGTCTTTCATAATAATAATGCCTTTGCAAGTTCCATAAACTGTCATGGCATGTTTGTGGCTGTAGCCCTGCCCCAGAGGGGAGGGCATCTGAATTTCTTTCAGAGAAAATAGTCTTCAAGACTGAGGTTTCAGAATTCATCCACACCAGTCTCAGTAAGTGGACTGAGACTATGGACAATTTATCTTACCCTTTTCTCATCATCTACCACTGAAATGCTTCATCACTTTACCCCTTTCTAAAGACCCCCTTTAGTCTTTCTGGCCCTTGGTCTGATAATTTTCCTCCCATTTTTCTCTGATTCTTCTTGTGCCACATGTGTCTCTCTTCTTGTTCCACCAACTGAGGTTGTAGCATAGAAGCACATTAGAGTAGGAATATGGCTTTCTATTTTACTGGTGCTTAAAACTGAGCAAACCCACTTTGAGTATTGCCACACTACAAACTATACAGATGAAACCACTGTTTGACATTCAAGACACACAAGGGAGCACAGATCAAACCACTGAGATAGAAACACGTGGTTTTTAAGGGCAGAAGAGCTCTTCTGATGTTGTTTGACCTCCTCTTGATACAAACTGTAGAATGCCACCCAGTCAGCTCCATATTCGGCCAAACATTGTTTTGGCAGAACCAGGACATTACCTTTAGAAATTCAGCTGGGCACCACATTACCTCTGGGAAGCAGGTACCACAAAGCTACGTGAGGTTGCATTTTTCAGCCATCAGGAGTGTACGGCTACAGCTGCAGAGGCTGATAATTAACTCACTGCCCTGCGTTCAGCCTTCCTATGTTCTCCTTAATGCCTCTGTCACATCAGTATTTGAAGGTGCAGGAGAGGCATTCCTTGGCCTCCATGTCTAATTCCTCTAGTGAGAAATGAGCATGATCTGAAAGCATGGAGGCAACATATACTGTGTTGGCCTAGCATTTGGGAACTTCTCAAGTTCATTAGTTCCTCAGTTTCAAAGTACAGCTGTGCTTTACATACAAATGGGGTAGATGACTGCAAGAAGAATTACTGATTTAGGACAGCAGTGCAAATGTTTGTGGCATTTCAACATTATCCAGTAAAGGTGCATAACCCTTCTATTTGACATGAAAGTGAATATTAATGAGAATTCATACATTAAAACCCTTCTGGGATAAAGAGAGGAGGAAATATATTTCTATGTTTTTATATTTTGTGTGTGTGTCAAAAAGAAAATTGAAGCATCACTATGCTTCAGTTTGATTAAATCCCCCCAGTGCTGCTCTGGCCATTCTTTTTCTATGGATGCCCAAGTGGTCACTGTGAAGGGGACATTGATTAATACAACAGAATATTCAGCTTTGCACCTGGAGAAAATACTGGAGATGATGTACTTTCTGCCTTTCCAAACCCTAGCTGCCATCCAGATCAATTTATCTCCTTCCTCTCCTCATTCCCTCTTCAGCCATGGGTTTCTTTGGCATGCTTTCACTCCAATTTATGCTTTGGCTTGCTCTGAGGATAATGTGTCCTCCTAAGGAAGTCTGGTGATAGAACAGGTGGAAAGCCTGACTGGTTTTGCTCATTTATAAAGTGAAGATCTATATTGCCAGATCTGCATTACAAGTGACAGAAAGGCACAATGAGGAACCTGAAACACTCTCCCCCCCAAAACATGAGCAAGTGGCCTGTGTGTCTGCACCCCCAGCATGCTGACATGGGCATATACAGGCTGTGGGTTCCCACAGGTCTCAGAAGCTGAGCTTTGACTATGTCAAGTTTCTCTGTAAAAGTTAGTGAGTTTGGGGGAGCTTAATTTTGCTGGCAACTCTGTCAGACTGTGAGCAGGGCCAAAATTCCTGTCTTTTGCTCACCTTTGCTTAGCTAGGGTCTGATTTCTTGCAATGTTCCTCTTCTGTACAGCACCTTGCATATTAGGGTAGTGATCTTAGTTGACATTCTTGCTGTTCCTGTAATATAGATGACAAAATTATATTAAGAAGAAAAAAATGTTTAAAAAGATAGCAGTGCTCACCTGACAGATCCAGCTGATGTAGCCCTATGAGATACAACATCTTTCTACTCCTTTTAACAGCTTAGGTTTGGTTGTAGAAACATCATATAAACAGTCTCAAAAATGGCAATGCTGAAAAAGTCTGTTCTGTGCAAAATATCAAGCCATTGTTAATCACCAGTACTATGGTACCTTCTCCCACTTACTCCTGAGGATCTCTCTCTAACAAATACTGCCTCTATGAGTGTTTTCTCTCTTCTAATCCTGGCCTAGTTCTGCACTCATGTTTTTTTCCATGCTTCTAATTCTCCACTTTGCAGCCAGGTCCCCTCAACAGGCCAGGGGAAACCTTCACTCACACTCAGTTTGATCCTTAGTGAAGTTCAGGCAGTCTGAGTGCCCTTCAACTACTCCTTAACGAAAGCTGTTCACAAAGGCAATAAATTCTGCCAAAGAGTAACAGCCAGGTAGACATCAGTCTTCACACACTTTGCTGGTCATCAGGGCTACTATGCAGGAACTGAACATTAAGAAATCAGAACATTTTGCAAAGGGCTTCAGGTGACTGGTGAGACAGCCTCTTGAATAACTTAAACCTTCTCTATACCTGTAGAGAGGAACCATGCAAGGATCTGTCAGCACTTGATGCAAAGAGACAAATTGAGTTCGTGTACTTTGGCAGAGCTCCAAAGAAACAGAAGCACATGGGAATTTAGTTGAAGAGCTCCACACAGGAGACCATTTGGTTTTTTTCCCCCCAAGATCTTCCATTGCGCTAATGGATCCTTTAAAGAAACTACAATGTTGTGTGGAAAACCTTTCTGAAAACTGAACAGCCTTTTCCCCTAAAAAAAATATTGCTAGGTCAGATGAAAATTTTTCCTAAAAGGTAAAAATTTTATTTTTGTTATCGTTATGCAGTTTATGTAGCCGTTTAATCTCTATTAATTATTCCTCTTTCTCTAGGCTCCTTATAAAACATGAAGATAATGCTGCTATTCTCAGTAGCCTGAGGAGACTAATATAATGTCAAATGCTGTTCTGTCAGGAATGTTTAAAGAGTTAGCCTGAATTTGTTTTCCTTTATTTTTATTAATTTGTTTCAAGCTGTCTCCTGGTACACTTCACAAAACCCTTCCTCACCTTCCTCTGAGCTCATGGTCTTCAAAGGCCTAGATCTCTTTAAGTATTTTCTCTTATCTTAAATTAAAAGTGAATCACCTGGCAAATCTCAGCTGGCTCATTCTTAACTCCCTCCAATTTATTTATGTCATGTAGTTCATTGCTTATCTGACCTGAACAGAATTTGACTAAACTTAGTACTACTGCAACAGTGATACTATTTTACTGCTTTGTGAGATGTTCTATTTGCAGATATTTTTTTTTTTTAAGCGTTTTCAGACTGACCTGTGAAACAACCATTTTCTGATCCATTTCTTCAGCAGTAATCAGTCCTTCCAGTCTTTATCACTCAGCACGCAGTGTGAGCCTGAGGTTTTGTTCCAAGTGACTAGGATAATTTCCCAAGGATGTCCCAAATGTTCCTCCTTTGGTTCACATCTCAATCCTTCTTCACTATCATCTGCAAAATTAAAAAGGTTCAACACAGCATTTGTTGTTGTCTTTGTTTTTTAAAAGAAAATTATGCTGAGTACTTCTTATTCTCTTAATGCTTCTGATGTTCAAAGATGCTGGTTATTCTTATGTATGTAATTACAAAATTCTGACTCATTTGGAATTTTGTCTTTTTAATTGTCTTATATAAACCATTAACAGCAGCAGAGCCACTAATGCACGTCATGGTGTTT
Organism: Florisuga fusca; assembly: GCA_038090715.1. Classification (NCBI taxonomy): domain Eukaryota; kingdom Metazoa; phylum Chordata; class Aves; order Apodiformes; family Trochilidae; genus Florisuga; species Florisuga fusca. Next base: position 2,270,534 of record JAAWXA010000010.1, on the reverse strand, counting down.
CTGATACGTTACTGAACTGAAGATCAAATCTAACAGCAACCCAATTCCTTTGTCACAAAGTAAGTTTTCCACTAGAGAGATGATGAAAAGATCTCTGTTGGGCTATCCAATAACTCAGCTGGTCACATGGCTTGTGTATGGCCATAAACCAGGAGGAAATTCCTCTGAGTTACTCTGAAGGACTTGTAGAATAATGAGATTGAAAATGTCATGGCAGAGATAAAAAGATCAGATAGATGCAGTTATAATAGCTGGGATAAAATTAAAAGTGTTATCTAAATCTGTGCTTCAGATTATGTACACCAGTTGAGTTAAGGAATAAGTCCTTCCTGTGAACGAGTTGTTCACAGAGCAGAAATAGTGACATAATTTTTCATTTCATTCTGATTGGAATAACTGGTGACATGGCTGCAGTTTTTTTCATTTTGCTTTGATGCAAATGGCATTGACCATTCTCAGAGATTAAATGATCAAGTGTTACCTTGTGGCTTAGAAATCCCCTTGTTTTGATGGGCACAGCACTCCTGTGTGAAGATAGAACTGATTTTAGCCTGGACCTTCCTAGGGATAATATGAGTGACAATCCTCAGCAGCAAGGACACTTACATATCAGTACAGGGTCAAATATCTGATCTGGGGGATCAGATATCAGCTGGGAATTTAGATAAGCAGGCATTTTAGAAGTAGCTTGATCTCTCCTTCTCACATCATTTCATGTGTGCTCTTAGAAGTGTTACAAGATTTAGGAATATTTAAGTTCCTCTGGAGTAAGCAGTTTCACAAAAGCAGGGTTGCATGTTTGGCAAAAGCCAATCAGCAGAGGGTCACTGAGCCTAATGTGACAAAGCTGCTGACTTGTCAAAGCATACCAGTTTGGAAGTTTTGACCCTGCACAGAATGGATGGATGGATGGATGGATGGATGGATGGAGAAGGCCCTTTACTGACTTGTACCTCAAGTCCCATATTTCTGCTGACTAGTGCAGTATGCATTGTTGAGGTGCCAAAGGCATCCATAGTATCTTGGCAAATTGCAGTCCTCTTTGCCTGTTTTTCTGAATGAGCAGTACAGTTTGAAGGCCTGGATTGGTAAAGAGATATTCTCCATAGGTGTTTGCAGAAAGGTACCAAATATGAGAAGAGTTAATCAACTTGAAAACAAGCAGCTATGATAACTAAGTGGCACCACAAAAGATAAGTAAGACAGACACACACAGATGCTTTGGTGTTTCTTTAGCAAGCAAAGTATTGCAAGGCTCAAAGTTCTGACCATACGACTGAGTGAGTGAAATCTGCTCTCATGACTGTGTCCCCTGTGTGTTTCCTGTACAGACAGGGAGTTCCCTGTACTGAACTCAAATTCATTACAACTTAAACTTCCTAACTAGTCTCAAGCCAAGGGTAGACAGCCTCGCCAGTTTACAAACTGTAAATGTCATGAAAAAGCTGAAGACCAGCCAGAAGGGGAGAATGGCTTCTCCAGGATCCCATCACTTCACTGAAGTGATCACATCACTTCACTGTACCTGGGCACCCTCTCAGCTCCTTAGACTTAGCTGGTTCATTTTCTTCCACGGGCTGAGATGGGGCCTCTCAGCCACCACCACACTAGAGACGTCTCTACCATTTGTGTAATATAACCCTAAAATGAGCCACAGCTTATCAGGGTGATCTGAGCCCACAAGCCATTGTTTGGTCACCTAAGGTCATACAAGACATATCAAAAGGTCTGTAGAAAATTATGGTATAAAAAGTAATGATTTAGTTATTATTAATTTACTTATTATTAATTAAAGTTATTCTTACACTTAATCCAATTTTAGTAACAATAAATTAAAATTAAATTTTGGATTTATTATTACTATTACTGTTATTATTTTGTCATTATTCAAAACGTAAACTAGATAGAGAAAGGTTCTAGTTCTTAGGAATGTCAGGATTGAATCCTCTTGTGCTTATTGGGAAGCTCATCAGTCTAGAAGTCTCATCATTCAGACAACTGAATGGAAGCAGCTGGACCTGTGGTAATATTTCAGCACAGCACTTCACAGGGTAGATTAAGCCTCTCTCACAAAGTGAAAGACAAACTCCTCTAGGAGTAATGATTTGAGGTTTCACCACAACAACAGGAGGATGTCATCCAAAAATTGAGTGTTCCTAATAAAAAATTTGGGGCTCAGTTCTTCCAAGCTACCGGTTTCAGAGGACATCTGTTCTGCAAAGCAGCACTGAACTGTCCAAAGTAAACATATATTAAAAAAAAAAAAAAAAACAAAAGAAAAAGTTAAAATCTTGCTGCCCATGTGAATTTCCATGTTCCTATTGTATATGTGTGGGAGCCAATCAGTCAGCTTCGTATTCAGTTTCTATGCCACAAACATTTTCTTCTGGCTGGTGAAGAGAACTAAACCTGCACAAACTGAAGGAAATATTTCAAAGCCAATTTATTTCAGAGTAAAGGAAATAAAATGTAATATAGCCCCTCAAATAAAATCTTTTCAATGACCTCTACTTGGTTCTTATCTACCTCAAGTAATAACAAATAAATAAAAAGAAAAAAATTAGGCAGGAACAGTACCCTTTCTCAAAAAAAAAGAATCAAATTCCTTCACTGTGCTGATGATACTGAGAAATATAAAACTGATGCAAAGGAACAGCAGCCGCTATTTATTTTCTTCTAGGGATATTTTTTCTTGTGATGGAAGCCAATTGGAGTTGCTCTCTGAAGAAACATGAAAACATCAGAGAGAACAATTTTTGCCTGAAAAGAAACAAACAGGCTGGAAATATTTTTGATCTAGGAAGACATCTTAATATGCCTTCAAAAAATGGAGAAAGAAAGAAGAGACCACTGTGATTTTCCACACAAATATAATACAACTTTACTCTTGAAAATATTGTTCTGATTTTTCTATTAATACAATCTGCTGAAAATATTTTTTTTCAGTCTCACTTTGCCAAAATTTTCCAACTTAATTATTTCCTTTAAAGAGTAAAGAAAAAGATGCTTCTAAAGCATATTTCAAAAGTAGCGCTGCCTGTTGAGATCACGAATTCATGTAGGAAGAAGCTTTTTATTTTCTAGTTCTTGCATGAATATTGTCGCTTCTTTTGAAGCAACATGAACTTCATTTTGAAGTTACTTTTTTCCTCTTCTGGGATGCACCTTCCTCTCTCCTCAAAAGGCAACTGTTTGTATTACAGCAACCTTGAAGGCAAATGTGGCACTCCTCTGGGACAATCTTTAGATCTCGTCTTGGGCAACAGAAAAGGCACCATAACTCTGCTGAGCTATGTGCCTGTCCTTGTGCAAACATCTGGGTAGTTGCTGATCTGATATCAGCCCCCAGGTGGCTGAATGAATATTAGAATAATAAGATAAAAAGCATATCTGTGTCAATAAGCATTTGAATTACTGTTTGGACATGCAAAAAGCTGAAAGCAGAGTTTGCAAACTCATGCGAAGTTTGCAAAGGACCATACGTATCCAAAGGACCATTGGATATGTATGGCATGGATGGCAAGGGGCCTCCACAGAACTCTGCATTGCTGCAGAGCAAGCTAAAGAGGGGAGATGGAAAATAAAGATTGGTGACACCAAAGCAGGCATCACACTTCATAATTTCCATAAACATTCAAGGCTCATTCTTAGCGTGCAGAGAAAAATTCCCGTTTGGACAACCCACCAAATGCTGTCAAAAGTTAAGAAATAGCAAGGAAACAATGTAAGCAAGCTTGCTCTGCCAGCTGGCCAAGATTTTTTGAGACAAAGTCCTAGTTGTCATGTAATATCACAGTTTATTTAGTACAACAGATGACAGTCAGAAAAGCACAGAGAATGCATTAAATCCTCCAGGTACTTAGTGGTAGAAGAGGATGGACAGAAAATTCCAGCAGGCTTCAAGCACCTGCTATCTGGAAACTATAACCACAGTACAGCTGGCTGTACGTATTCCTTCCACTATCCTACAAAAACAGAATAAAAGATGATTTAATCTTGTTGTTCCTGGTTGATTTTGGGAAGTTGTCCTGATTTATTTGCAGAGATATCTCGTCCATTGCTGAAGTCCTTTATTTTGGAAAGACTTAGTCTTAAAAATCAGATTGTGTCAATAAAAGAAATCTTGTATTTTTTCTTTTTCTTAAACCCTGTGTGTCAAATTTAGTACTAGAGTATTGACATGATATTTCTGACCTTCCCTCTCTCTTAAAAGTCTTTGGCTTTTAAAAAATAATATGAATACAGGTTAAGATACTTGCAGCATAAAAAGAGTCATAGTTATGGCAGTACTGCCAAAACAATGCACCTGAATAAAATCAGCATAAAAGTAGCTAAACCCAAACAAGACCAATAGCTTCCTTGTTGCCACACAAGAGTTTTGACATCTGTAAGATGGTAATTTTATTCCAGACACCATTCATTCTCGTTGTATCTGTGACCAAGTACCTTCTGGGCACCTCTCTAAAGAGGAGATCTAAAGTGTCCTGAAGGCAGAGATGCCTTTACGAGGAATTTCTTGTCTTTTAATTGAATACACAAATATTTAAATATACTTTTCAGCACACTAATAGTTAAGTTTTTGTTGTTTTTTTTTAATGACACATATACAAATGTAGCTAATTTAAAATTTAAATTTAAACACATTAGGGCACCCAAGAAGTAACTCTGGAACTAAACAAAATAACACAATAAAAGCAAATGAAGGAGAAACTGAAACAGTAAGCCAAAAGAAAACAAGCTAAGATGCTACAAATGTAAACACTTCTCAGTCCTTCAATATTCTTCATGTGTATTCTGTGTTGTTTCCACTGCTCTGTTCTGTTCATTAAGACCACACGGAGTTTACTTAGAGTTTAAGCTTGTCCAGCAGACGAATCTAAGATGTAATATAGAGCACACTGCAGAGATGCAGAGTTAAGGATGGTCTGTGCAATGCATGTTAATAGCAATAAAAGCCCATAAATTTACAGCATGCTGTTCTAATTAGCAAATATGTACCAGAGATGGACGTTAAAGATCTATGACTAATTTTCCTTCAAATCACCGAAAGTAAAGAAATCTGCAATGATACCATTCTAACCTCTGTATGAGTGGTTTTAAGCTCTGTGTGGTTTCATTCTGACAGAGCTTTCCTGCTCCATTTCTATTCCTTGTGTATTTCTGGTATTCAGCCAGAATCAGAACCAAAAATGAGACACCACAGCTCTAAAGGTATTTCTGTCTGGAAACACAGACATGGGCAATCTCAGAAGAACACATGCTGTGAAACTGCTGGATGGGTTTTGAAAGCTTGAAAGATGAGAGTAGCATAGACAAAGGTTCACATCGCTGGTTACTTGTGCAAATTGGACATAAACTATTAAATGTGAATAATGTCTGTCTATACTCACTTCAGTAGGAATGGATCTGTAGAGCAAAACAGCACATACGGACTGTTCACTGACAGGTTCACTGAGCTTATTTTGGGGGAGATTTACTTCAGATGAGCTCCCAAACAGTTTGCATCTTCTGAAATTTCTCTGCAATGTAAGCTAAATTGTACAAGTAGAATTTCTTTCCAAAGCACGTATCTGGCTCAAGAAAAGAGGTCAACGTACATCTGCCTGGAGTTAGTCAGCTCACTTCTGAATAATGTTTCATATTTTGAGAATATTTTATAAGTATTAATTGTAGACAAATAGAAAATGGACTGTTATAATGAAAAAAAATTAAACCGAAATCTCCTAAATTCCCAAACATTCATCTGTGCTTTCAGTGAAAAAATATTGGTGAAAATTTAAACTACATTTTTTTTCAAGCAAACTATCTTGCTATTTTGATTCAACGTTTTTTTGGCTCTTCGCTCAGCTGATTCACTCATCCAGGTTCCCAAATCTTAGCTCCATGCTTTGGGAAAACAAGATCCATCTGGTAGATGCAGACAACACCACCACAAAAAGGATTAACTCACATTATTCTTTTTCTCATTTTCATAGGAAGAACCCAGAACTCCGGTCATGATAAGGAAAAAGTTTCTGTTTTCATGGAAGATGTACCCAGTTGACTAGTAAGACAAAGGTTCTGCAGAGCTTATAGCCACTCTTTAAAGCCAGCCTAGGCAGGCAAACTCAATAGCCTGTTGCACCAGACTCATGGCTCAGAAGCCAGACAAGGACAAAACAAGTGGATGAAAAATAAATCAGGGATGTGGATTTGGTAACTGTGAAACCTCTAGCTCTCTGTATGCTGCACAGACTTTCCATTTAAAAAAAAACAAACAAAAAAACCCCAAACAGCCTGGCCAAAAAGCAGTTCTTGCCTGCTGATCTGGAGGAGAGTCACCACTGCCAACAGCAGTATGATTAAGGTGACACACGTGTTAAAGCTGTGCATTTCACACGGCAGAAATAGGGGAGACAGATGCAGCAGGTGTAGCAGCATAGCACACACTGTTCAAAATAACAGGCGGCTTCCAGCTGAGCACCCAAAAATAACTAGGACTGAATTTAGTGGTCATTCAGCAACTGCAGCACCCCTGGGGACAGATAGGAGGTTTGACTTCTCCGAGGCTTTATGCCTTTGTGATAAAAAATGAGCTGGGAGAACGTTACTTTGCCAAAGACTGCTATTCCAACGTGATGCATGTAATTAAGGCCATTGGCATCAAAATTCTGCATCTTCAAGACTCATCTAGAAAAACACACATCTGTCACAACCTGACAGGTTCAATGAAATAAGAAATATGGGGTTGAAATCCTGGCACACTGGTTATTTTTAACTAGAGGATAAGTCAAAATATAAAGGAAGGAGACAAGAAATGAAAGTATGTAGGGGAATGCCAAAGCTATAATGTCAATAACAAAAAAAATCAGCACAAAGCTTTTTAATTTCATATACCTCATCTTCAAGTTCCAACAGCTGTAAAAATAATTCCTAAGTATGTGATCTGTATGTTAACTAAAGAGTAAGGATCTTTATTACTCAAGGAAAAGCTCACTGATAACTTCCCACAGATGGCAACACTCCTTGAAATAGATTTTTAGTGATGGGCATTATTGGGAAGATTTAACATAGTTGGGGCCTGTTGCTATTGGTTTCAAATTTAAGGTACCAGATGATGCCTTGTTGCAAATCACCTTTTAGACTCTGCTGGTGTTTTATTAGACTGGAGATGAAGAAGGCTTTTGGCTAATGTTATCACAAAGCCCTGCTACATGACTACTCTGCTCTTCAAATTTCTTGACTTGAGGGCAATTTTAGTTAAACAGAAGATACTCAGGCTGTTGAGGAAATCCAGATGGCTGCTTTAGAGCTGCTTCAGATACCATATTGGTTCTAGGTAAAAATAGTAGCAGTAGTTGCAAGACCAAATTTCCTCTTCTGAAGGTTACGTTCCACTGTAAGGTTAGGGAATGTCCCAAACTGCAGGCATCCAGCTGAGACTAAAAAGCCACTTTAAACATAGTTAAACCCCTAAATTACCACTGTAATCCAGTGCAGTTGATTATTGCATTAATTTTATTAGGGAAAAAAGAAGCTGCAGAGAATCAAAAGAAATTTTTGTGATGCTGCCCCTTATTTGACTGTCTTTTCTGCTGGTAAATGAAGGTGGCATTGTCTTCTTTCAAGACAATGTCAGCCAAAATGGGCTGGTGGAGTTGCTGCTGTTGATCTCTCTTATGACTATGAATACGTTTTCTTGGAGACAAAATAAGGCTAATACCCAGACAGTGAGGAAGAAAGAACAGCAAGGATAAATGTGCTGCTTCTGTTTCTGCAGACAGCTGCATAAAGTGCCTATGTAAATGAGAAAAGGGCTCAGTACACATCATATCACCTACCCAAAGTGAGGTAACATACATCACTGACAAACTATTTAAGACATAGCAACCTTTCTGGTCACAGGCTGGGAGCAGCACAGTCAAAGACTTTTTTTTGCTCAGTCTAGATCCTTTTTATTAGTAAAGGCAAAGAAAGAAGAACGAAAACAGACTCAAGAGCAGAAGGAGTACACACTCAGAGGTGTGCAGCAAGGTTTTTTTTTTTTTTTTTTTTTTTTTTTTGTGGCACACTTTGGTCAGGGTTTCACTGAAGGTCAGAGAAATAAAGGCTGAGTGATACTCTAGTAGATTCTGTAGTCTCAAAAGCTTGCAGGGAGGGCAGAAAGGGTGGAGAAGGTAATTTATTTCTACCCATTTGTACTGTTGGCTTCAGCATCAAATTGAAAAATCTCAGAAGAGTTGTTTTTGCCATCCTCCACTCAGCTCACATTTCTTTCTGATATTTGTGTTGGTTCAGTTTATCAACAGGACCTGAGCTGAGTTGTAAGATGGTACCAGCAGATTTAATGTGTCATTATGTCCATCTTTCCATCTTTAATTTTAAGCTAGCTTTATAAATAATTTGCAACTGTGACCTTTTTTTATCTTGATCAACACAAAGTGTTAAGTCCATGCTCCATATCCAACAAAAAGAAAACTAGACACATTTCCTTTTGAAACTTTAACAAGAAGCTTTTATGGTTTAATTTTCATTTCTTACTTTACACTCTCTTATGCTACAAAATAGAGCCCAAGTGATGCCATGCATTTAATTTGCACAACAATGTTTATTGATTTACCATCCAAAAAGAATTAATCATCAGATTTCTATCCTTTCCTCCTTAATTTAACTAGTTTTCCACAACCATAGTTTCTAGAGACAAGACTACATAGAGAAATATAATGTCTATTAATTCCATATAGAAAAATCAAAGTAGTGTCCCAAAACTTTGTGTTAGAATTCATCTTAACCAAATTTACAAAAATACCTTTTCCTTTATATGCCACGATAATATTTTATGCTGTGGTCTCCAGTGACATGAGGAGGACAAAAGCTGAACTGTACCTGAGACAGGGATAGACTAAATGCTGTCTCAGCACTCACAGTGGTTTTGATCTTATGATCCTCTGCCATCCTTCCTGACTTACTAGGGAATGTCTGCAGGATGCTGATCTGTGGTTGGAGTTCCTTATCCCGTGCATGGAGACCACTAGAGCACAAAGTCCAGGAGTACATATATCATCCATCATAACAGTAACTGATTATGCTAGTGCAGACATAAATACAAATGAGCTTTGGTAATATCGGAAGGGTCTCCAGGACTCATGAGCATCATTAACTGTCATGGCATTTCTGGCTGTTTTGCCCTACCAAGAAGCATGATAATGTCATGATTACATTTCCAATTATGAGTTTAGCAAACTAATTTATGGAAATTGTATTTGAAAATAATGCAGCTGAGGTATGGCTTTTTTCTTTAGTAGTGCTGATGCTACGTTAGATATATAGGACACTACATGAACTTATTCTAAACTCTGACCAAGAAATATAAATTTTCTTTATTTTGATTAAGCAATCAGTTCTCTACAGTCACATTCCAGAAAACTGAGCTGTCCAGAGATTTTCCATTGCTCATATTAGCTTTCCAAAGCACTAAGGCAGATTTTTCTGCAGTCCCAGATTTTGCAGTCATGACTTTCAGTAGGTTCAAAAGCATGAACATTCTGTGGAATTGCAGCTGCCCACACTTAGATTAGTTGAAAGCTATCACAGAACTGAAGCCTGAGGAGCCTAGTGATGGCACCACTCAAGTACTTTGCTAAGTTCTTACTCTCAGTAGACTTGCTTTCTTCAGGCCTATCTCTCTTCCTGCCCTTTCTGCTTCTTTCCCGCAAGTCCCTAAGTAGAATGTCAAACAAAAAAGTACTCAAGTGGGATACAAACATTTCTTTGTGCGATGTTAAAATGAGTTTCATATGAAACTAAACTATCCCTCAATGTCCCAGAATGCATCTCAGTTCACCTAGGGAAAAATCTTACATGAAAATGAAATAGCAACCTAGATCTCCACAGAGAGCTGTTAAATCACTTCCATATTGTGGCTGATAGCACTGTCCCTAGAAACATTCCAAAATGGCCTTCAGACAAGTATGAAGAGAGCTGAGAGACAAACATTAGGTCATTTGTGCAGAAAGCCAAAGCCATGGTATGGTGTTTTCCTATTTTTTATGTTTTGTGAAAAATCAGTATTCCTCTCAGACATGTTGCCCTGTACACCAAGCTGTATAGCAGTAGCTTTGTGCTGCAGGTACCTGACTCTTTTTGAAGCTGCTGGAGGCTTGTGTAGAATTCAAAATAATGAGAGATGCTGATAAAAAGACTGAATTAGAAACTTTAAAACAGATTTGCTTTCTTCAGTGGAAAGCAGTGGAGTTACTCCATTTTGGTTTTTTTTCCAGGGATAGTCTCAGCCCTCTTAGCAAAAAATTGGTCCAATTGAGGCATCATGTTCTGACCAGGTAATAGCCTGTGAACTGACTGCTGCAGTGGAGCTGGAAAACATCTGAGAGATCAGACTGATCTAGTTAAGACCAAGCAACTCACATCACTGGAAAAGTGAGTGGTCCTTATCAAGACCAAGAGCAGTCTTGCTGTATGCATGAGAGAAAAACAAAAGGGCAAAAAAGAAAGTAGCACTTTGCACACGAAAATTGCCAACAGTCTGCATCGCTCTTAAACACACCTGACATTTCTGTTGTGTATTTAGCAGTTGCAATATAATCACCCAGTCCCACTGAAATCAGAAAAGGGATGTGGCTTTTACATTGTATGTCAAAACAGTCTGGAAAGTGTCTCCTTCCTAATAATTTGTTTCCTTTGGTCACCATGCAATACATAGCCAGAAAAAAAACTTATAAGGAAAGTATTTTCTCACCCATGTAAGTCTTAATATGTTTTGAAACTTTGCTCCCTTCCATATAAAGACACATGAGAAAAGACACAATAATTTTCATAAACTGAAAATCCCACAAAAACTAGATCAAATTTTTGGCAATTTGATACTTTGTTTTCCCTTTCACCAGAAATTACTCTATTTCTGCAAATGAGAAGATATTTTAATGCACGAAGCAAAGAAAAATGTACTCCTGTAGTGTAAGAAAACCTCTAGTTGTTTAATGTGTTAAAATCAAGCTTTGGATCGTTTCTACATTGAAACTTTCCATTATTGAAAGAACTGGCATGTGAAACTGAAGGCAAGGTGCCTCAAAACCAGCTGTAATTTTGTCACAAAATGGGACTATTCACCTGAAAGACACAGTGAAGTGAATGTATCTTGACAGACAGGTGATGAGAGAATGACTCTGAGTGCTGATGTGATGCCACTGCAAGAAAGGCTGATGCAAACCCAGCAAGTCTGTTCTGCAGCCCAGAACCTATGGTGATTCACAGAGGTTCTCTTTAGTCTCCTGTATACCAGGCACCTACCAAATAGTTGCCTGTGCTGAAAAAGGGCTCAATGACATAAGAAGATCCAATTCTAGTTACCTAGCAAAATTTATCAAATTACTTTTCAAATGGAATATGTGTTGACCTCATCTCTTTCCTGGAGCAGGTTAAACTTCAACAAAATCATTTTTTTCCAATATACATATATCCTCTAATCATTGCTCAGCTCTCATATGAACCTCTCAGACATTGCTGTCCTTTGAAGATATTTTCATTTGTTTTAGATAGGTGTAGTGCCATGTCTTCATCAACTCGGTCTCAGATGATTCATCTTTCTTATTACATGGGAAAGCAAGCCTGGAGAACAAGAGAGAGATCTAAAAGAGGATAGTACCATATTGATTAAAAAGGGACATCAATAGATCAGAAGGCAAAAGAATTTTACTGCAGTCTCTGCAGCAGTTAAATACAAATGACTAAAGCATGTGCTACCATGAAATTTTAGCTCTGATTTTCTGTTCTAGCAAACAGCCTGTGATTTATCCTTCTAGTTAGAGGTCTTGGTAGTTTTGTACTACCCTGGCTTGTGTAATACCCTGACTGAGGACACAGGGATAGGTGTCCTCTAATGGCTTTGTACACTATTACACCTACTGCAAGTACAGCTGACAGCAGAGACTGAACTTGCTGTGGAAACCTGCTTCCCGTTACCAATTAGTCAGAATTTTGGCCACGATTTGGAGATGGTGCTTTACATATTATGTCTTTCTGCCTGCTCATCCAAGACTGACAGACTGTGGGTGATTTCAGCCAAAATGATTCTTTTATAATTGCTGAAGTAATGGCAGGGGGAAAATCCATCAGACAAGGTTTGACTGTGATGAGTCCTGGTCTTCTTATTTCTGAACACTGACTTTTCTCTCACCCTCTGGAGGGATCATTTATGTTTGGGAGCAGAATAAACTCTGGTCGATGTCTTTTGACCCTTGTGTGAAAAAAACTGTGCAAATCTGATCAAACTATAAAGCTGAAAATACACACTGCAAATTCTCTGGAAGCTCCATATTCAGCTGTTCTAACCTCCAAAGATTTCATCCAGAGCAAAATGCTCTGGTCCAGCCTCAGAGCTCTGCTCACCACATTGGGGCATGCGGAAATCTGATGTTTGAAGAATTCTATGAAGTTTTTTTAAAAAACAAAGTGTGTGTATGATAGTGTACGTATGAAAGACAGTGTACATATATTTTAATAATTCATGTTTTGCATGAACTACAAATAGGCAGGTGTTATTTTACCAAGGGAAGATGTTTGTAAAATGTAAGTATACCTGGTGATACGGTTTTATTCAGTATTGGAAATTAGCAAAAAAAGACTGTCAAGAATAAAACAGAGAAGTGTGGGCTGAAATAATCCACTGCAATAACAAATAAAAGTGGACATGTATTACTGAAAGGGCTCTTGAGAAATGGTGACAGGTTGCATGACCCATAGTCATTGGACTGATACCTCTACATAGCAAAATTTGGGCACTTTATTGGTAAATGCTAAGATGAACATTAAAACCAAGGAGAACCAACAGCATCAACAGATCTGGGGTGAGACATTAGAGATTTCTCTTTCAGTCATCTTCCCCTTTGGGACTTGAAAAATGACATAGTTGCACTTTAACTTCATAGTTGCTGAAGTTAAAACCAGTAAAATACCCCCAGAGCAATAAGAAAGTATTCAATAGATATGACAGTTCCAAAAGAACTTCTGGAGAAAAGTGAGTCTGCTGCTGAATGGGGAGACAATATAGGAAAGGCTGAAGTTCTCCATGTCTTTTTGCCTTGATGCTCATGGGCAAAGCCTGCTGCTGTAGTCCCACACCAGCACAGCCTAAAAAGAGGGAGGCAGCCAACAGTGGGTGAGGCACAGGTTATGGTTGCTGTCATGCTGTGTTGCACTGACTAATCACAGTATGGATTACTGAGCCTTTGCTTTTTTCTTTTGTCTGTAGTCATTATTTCTGTAGAAAATTTTAATTATAGGAACAGGAAAAGTGAAAAGGATAAAGCAATATACAAGCAATAGGTACCCATGGCTATTCAACAATAACTCCTGTATGTGGCACAATGTGTAAGGGGACAGCACAGGTGTGTACCCAGCCTGTGGAGCTGGCATAGCCCAGCTGCAGTGCTGTGGGCATGAAGAAATGTTTGTCTCTTTTCCCCCACTCAGAAGTCCATTCTACTCAAAACTCCCTTCTTTCCAAAATTAGCATTTGAATTGAAAGCTCAAAAGGTGTCAGGGCTAACAGGGGTTATTCATGCAAATCAAAGGCCAAAGAAATCCCTAGCACTCTGCCCAGGGTCCTAATTCCTGCATTAAAAGGAAAGACGGTCATAACCTTATGATTAAGTCATTAGTTATGAAAGCTCTTCATGTTCTGTCAACTTCTTTTCTGTGCTTGGAGAGCAGCATGCTACTCTGAATCATAATGATGTAAAAAAATCCATTCTGAAATCCACAGCTTAATTTTAATTTGGCATCTGCCTTGGCTAGCTAGCTGTATATCTCCTAAAGCTACAACACAGCAGTTCTGTGCTTTCAACTTAAAAAACACTACTGAAACATCCTGTGTACTGATCCAAACTCCAGATGTTAGTAGATCCTCGAGTAATTTTGGTAGGAAGCTGGTAAGAAAAGTGATCTATCAGAGATGTTTTCTTTTGAGAGGAAAGAGGAAAATCTTTCCTGAGGAGTGGAAGGTCTGAGCAAGAAGTTGGGAATGATGACAAGCTATTTGGCAGCTAATCATCTAAAAAGTTTTAGATAGAAATAAGACTTTTTAACCTACAATTTTCTCATTGCTTTCACTACAAGGGGAGACAATATTTAAGTCCCATCCTACCTTACTGCAAGCTTAATTGTAAAGACAACATCATCTGCAGGGAACTTCCCTGAATCACAAATGTATCCAATTTTCCTGTGCTGTTGGCTTTGTGTCCCTCCTCCTGTTTGGTTCAATAATTGTCACCTTTAGAAAGACAGTTTCACCACAGCCATCACTGCAGGCTGGATGCTCAGCTGGAGAGACTCTGATAGCTCCAGGGGTGTCAACACAGAATTAGGCTGATTTGGCCTATGTCTATCCCTGGACAATGTGATTCCCTACAGTCCAAAAGTTTTACCCATTCTGTGCAGAGTGTTTCAGGGGAGCAAGTTTTGTCCTAAATAGTTAGCTTGAAGAAATTGCCAGGCTGGTGTATGGTTATGCTTCACATTCCTGTTCATTAAAAGTCTCAAGATAACACTCACATGTAGAAGATAGATGGTTATAATACATGCAGCTTAAAAGATACTTCAGAAAACAAGGCATATGGCAACATATCAAAAAGATGACTTTATACCAGACAGAGGGATCAGCGATGGAGATTTGTGCAGAGAACTTAATTCCCACAGTTCACAGCAGCTGGTACACAGCTGAGAGAATACTGCTACTTAACATGATCGGCTCTTCAGCCCTCAGAATCTTACCCAGGCAGCACCCAGCCCTGAAAGTGATGCACTTCACTGCAGACAGCAGTAAAAGGTCAATATAGCCAAGCAATTATTACAACTTGTGTAGCAGAGGCAGTCTAATCGGGGTTGTAGAGACCTCACTGTGAACTGCTCAGAAGGGTGAATAATGCTGCTTTCCTGCCTGAACTTACCATCTGCCCTTGGAAACAGGGCTGTAACCACAGCAAGCAGGAGTGAGGCTCATTTGGTAAGTGCTAGTGAAATATTCTGTAACCATGGTAAGAAAGCAGAGGACTCCAAGATATTTCAGCAGGAGAATTTCCAGCTCCACACAATCAAGCTTCATATGAATTTCTATCTCACATCCCCTTCATCAAGTGCATTACCTTCACAATCCCGAGAATTTTATAAGTAATGTTTCACCTTTTTCTCATACACTGTCATTTATACAAGATGATAACCTTGTCAAAAGATGTCTTTCCAAGCCAAATTAATCAATATAAAATTAACAAAGAGGTGAAGAGCAAAAAAAATATTTTGAAAGAGATCTGTTTTCAAGAACATTGCACAGTCTGCCATGAAGACTTAAGACAGTCTTTAAATAACAAGCCAATAAAAATACAATTTGATATTCATGTTATCCCCAAGGGTACAGAAAAGACATTAGTACTAAGAATGTTTTATTGTTATATTTTGTTTACAAACTGGAAGGTGTCTGTGTATCTATGCTGTAAGCAAAATCAAGGATGTGAAGTCAGCAGCTACAAAAGCCCTAAGAATGCTTCTTGCTTCTAAGTTGCATTATATTTTACTTATCTTGATCAGGTGTGCTTATGTACTCAAGTAAAATTCCTGTGTGAATTTATTCCTTGTAGCAAAGGAAGACTCAAAATGGATTTTGAACAGCACCTCAGTAAGGCTCATTATTTCCTCTCCTTAGCAGAAACCTCATCTTGATGGAGTGTAGCAAAAGTAACAGACTTCAAAATGATGTTAAGAGGTGTGTAGTTGGTTCTGTGGTGAAGATAAGATGCCCCTAATTTTGTCTGGGCACACAATAATAATCCCTTCCAGACTACACTCAGAGAGTTCAGTCAGTTGAAATCTGAAAAACCTCAGTCCCCAAAATGGAAGATGACTCCAAGTTCCAGTGAAAAAAGGCAGCAGAATCTGAGCCTGGAGGATCATTTGCAGGGGAAAGGCAGCACAGGCACAGACAGAGCATCCCAGGAAAGTTAGAAACATTTCCATCAGACACATGCAAGATTGCTGCTAAATTGTTGTGTAGCTAATGCTTCTCCCAAACTCAGCTGCACTGAACTTCTGTCAAATGAGCTGGAGAGCAGTCAAAATTCATGCTAAGTATTTGAAAAAACAAAAATTTCCAAATCTAGAATTAGTTTAGAAAGCTCCTGCCCTGTATAATTTTTTTCCCTTGAGCTGAGCTACCCTAAACCCTCAACAGAAACTTACTCAAATTTCAGACTTACTGATCATCCCATGACAGACTATGAGATGAGTTAAAAAAAAAAAAAGAGTAATTTTATATAATTGGTCAAACCAGATGTATATATCTCTGAAATGAGATCTTGAACATATGGTTTCTGAGGCTGTTTGAGGAGACTGATGATAACAATTTCTACGGTTTTTTTTTTTTTAAATGTAAAGGCACTCCGAATATTCAATATTTTGTTTCTTAAAGCTGCAGTGCTTGGAAGCATCTGTCTTTAAAATAATTTCACCCTCTGCTGAAAAATAAATTCCACTTTCTTCTAGCCACTGAAGGAGAAATAGTTTTAAAAATCAAAAAGATACAGAAATAACTCAAAATATAAATACAAAATAATACATTTATTTAAAACAAAACACCCACAACTTTGCTATTTTTAAGTTCAGTTTAACATTATTGATTTCTTATGCTTAGAAACACTACTGTTAAAAGTTCATTAATAAATTAAATGAACTGATCATCCTTTTTGAATCCCTGTTCTGGGGCTGTGGGTTTATTTGAAAGCAAAAGAAGCTCTGGGTGTCCAAACAGAGGTCATGTACCTAAGTGTTGTGCCTCAGTTAAATCTAATGAGAAATAGTCTGTTTCCTCTTTGCAGCAGCTGAAACTTACTGAAATTAACTTTGAAATACTTGGCTCAAGGAAGCATGTGCACATGTTTTTTAAACTACTGTTGTTGATAGTTTGATCTATGAATTTAATATTGAAGATATTTCAACTCTCTCACTGTAGGTCAAATAGCCAGCAATTTGCATTTAAATGGATTACGGGCATATTTTTCCTGCTATTATTACTCTATGTCCTTTTCATGTAGCTGTTGGATACGAACACTTCTACTGATCCAGACAGGATTTTAGTAATCAGGGCAGGAGACAGGTTAATATACTGTAAATTAGACTTAACGCTCTTCCCATATATATTATCACGTTGATATCAAATCCTGATATGAAGCATCTTTTCTCAGCCCATTCGTCTCCTAGTGCACAGAAAGAAGGTTTGAAGGACAGGCTGGTGCAGCAGCTTGGTATAACAGAGAGATCCATAAAAAAGATGGAGGCTGGAACACTGTGCTCCCCTGCAGCCAGCCCTGAGCCAGCAGTATTCCTGCCTTTGAAACCAGACAAACCTCTGTGCAGCCACTGCTGCCAGACCAACATACAACAGCTTGGCAGGGGTGCATTGGATTCCCAGTTGAACACTGCATGTCTCAACTGGGTCATTGCAGGAGCTCAGCAGCACAGGTTGAGATGGGCATCGTGGAAGCTGACTCTGAACTGCCCAATTTTTATCCAGCCTGCTGGAAGCATCACACACCGTCCTTGGCACAAATACACACAGCAGTTTGTCAATCAAATGGGTTTAAATCAATTGCAGGAAGGAGATTTCTGTTAGATGTCAGCAGGGGGAAAAACCTCCTACGTTGCCTTTACTACTGGAAAAGTTCTGTAACAAATCACCAAGAAAGGCTGAGGCCTCTCCACAGTTGGAACTTCATAGAAGCCAGGCAGAGAAAAGGCTGGAACAGGTGTGAGCATGGTGAGTGAGGGAAATTCATGTGGAGGTTGTGCTGAGCAGAATGAACTCAAGCCTAGGGGGTGTCTCAGGGCTCTGCCCAGCTTTATTTTCTGTTCTTTAGTAGTATCTATTTGAAAACTCCTCAATATTTTTGCTGATTGCCTGTTACAACTACAGAGTTGAGAGTGGGCTGGGTGTCACTCATACAACTCTTTAAATAGGAACATGCACTACTGGAAGAGATTATAACATCTGAAGGAGATTGGTGAGGATACAGCCACTCTCTCTTGAGCTACAACAACCACTTGGGCTCCCTAGTTAAAAAAGAGATGCTCTTTGACTGCCTGCTGCCCTTGCTGGGGCAAATGACAGCAAACAAACAGCCAGCAATTTGGCAGTTCCTGCCCAGGACTGCACTGGAGCCACTAGTACAACAGAGGGAAGAAACAAATAGGTACATAAAAGCAACAGCACCAAAAAAAGAAAGAAAGAAAAAAAAAAAAAAAATTAGAGTGTGAGTTATCTCAGAGACATAGTCACTTCACCAGCTGAGTAAAACTCAGTGTGAAGTATCTTGGCTGACCCTCTGAAATCTGCAAGTTTGCTTTGAAACAGCAAAGTTGCCCAAGTCCTTATGCTACCCACATTTTGAAAATCACCACCTGAAGGATTTATGGCAGGGTGCATGGGCAATTACATTGCTCTATTTGTTACTGTGGAAACACATTTTGTGACTGGCAAAAGCAATGAGAAAGATATTGAATGAACTTCGGAGAAACAATATTTTAAAATTAAAGCCAAACACTTTCACACCAGGAAGCTTTAGCCTCAAGGCAGTCATGAAACGCCAGGAAGTCAGCAGGAAAGCACCACCAGCTCCTGATGGGATTGATTTTGTAGGACTAGCTCTGTGTCACAGGATGCAAAAATAAATGTAGACTCAACTAATCGAAGTAGTGCTCTCACAGCTGGAGAGCTTTGCCCAGAAATGGGTGCAACAGGGAGTAAGAACACAATGGTAATAATTCCTGCTCTATTTGGCTGTATTTTCCCTGTGACAACAAACTTTTGAGATTTTTGTCCTCTTTTAAATCTTAAGCTTTCCACTGCCCCTTAGTCACATGGAACTACTGAATTTTCCAGACATTTACTAGAAAATACAGAAAGAGATGCATACATGCAGTATGGGGTCCCTTCACATGCCTAGGACTGAGGAAAAAGGCACACAATGTTAAAACAAACCAAGACAAAAATGTTTCTCTGTCAGTGCCACTACTAGCATCTGATGTGTGTGACTCCAGGGCAATGGCGTTCTGGCAGTCCAATCTTGACATTACCCTTAGTCCTTCTATCCCCAAAATCCTACCAGAAAAGCTATTCCAGGGAGCAAGCTCAGAGAATCAGGGTGACAACACTTTGGCACATGCCAACAGAGAACAGCTTCCAACTTTCCACATATAAAACTGAGGGATCAAATGATGTCTTTGTTTCTTTTATTATAGGTAGTTTGGAAACAAAAATTTTCCAAATTAGCCAATAATCTAAAGTCATTAAAAGAGTACAAGACATATAGGGAAAACAAAACCCATCTGTTACTTAGGAACATCCATCCTTTATTTCTAAGTGACTTCATAGCAAACAAAGAAATTAAAAGAAAAAAAGAATTAAAAGAAAATTTGTTTGTTAAATAAGAAGAGAAATTTCCCTGTGTGGGATTCTTCTGGACTCTGAGGTACCACTGATTTCTTTCCCACTGACCAGGCTCTGGGCTTTATAGGCTTAGATTATGTAAATAAAAATGTTATGCATTTTTAGCAAATCATCTTTCTGCTATTATACAGCAGTTTATTATAAACCTTCATAAATTTATTCTTGATTTACCCTACTATCAGTGGGAGGAGAACTGGGGCTTGCAGATAACCAAGGCACTAGACTCCAGATGTTATCCAGGCAAAAATATCAGTGACAAAAGCTGAGATGTCACATAAATGTGCTGGATATTGTTTGTTTATTTGTTTATTGTTTGTTTACCAAATCAGATATTCAGTGTCAAAAGTTCAAAAATGGACAATAAACTTGACTATTGAATCTATAAACTTATTTATAACTTACAGAGGGAACCCAGTGTCTCTGTTTTCTCT
Source organism: Florisuga fusca (assembly GCA_038090715.1). NCBI lineage: Eukaryota > Metazoa > Chordata > Aves > Apodiformes > Trochilidae > Florisuga > Florisuga fusca. The sequence continues at coordinate 2,250,617 of JAAWXA010000010.1, read as the reverse complement.
CTCCCATAAAGTTTACAGCCAGCAGGAGATAATAAAATCTAGACTGAGCTCATATTGCAGAGAGAAAAATCAAGACCTGTATGTGTTGGTGGCTGTCAGGTGAGATATTTTATACCTCATTAGTGTCAAAGCAGTTATTGCTGTTTTCTTCCTTTATGAATAATCATGTGATAGCATGCCTCTCACACTCCTAACCAATTTGGCACAGCAGACCTGTCTTTAACAGAAATAAGATATTTCTTTCCATACCCTTTTCCTTTCAATACTTGCATCTGATGAGCCATGCTACTCAAACAACTCTAAATGCCTATCCCCCTCTTGCTCTTACAGCTTTCTCTGCCATGTGTGGGTGCTGGAAACAACTCAGGTATTACCTTCCCTTTGGACCTCTTTGCTGGTGCACTAATGTCTCATTCACAGCTACCCATGCAGCGTTGCCAAATGTCCTCCCTCACCAGCATGACACAGGAGGGCTCTAGATGACCCTTCCTGAAGTTTCTGGGAAGAATCACAGCTCTTTGTATCATCCCTATGGAAAACTATGGTTCTCAGAGCAGGCAAAGCACTGCTGAGCAGTATTTGCACTTAACACTTTGAGGATTATTCTGGATAAGAGGTCAACATCTCCCCAGTAGAAAATGCTCTCCTGGTGGAAGATTGGCCACATTTCTTCTTTCCTTAGTTCTGAGACAGAATGTTTCTTACTTAGATGTTGGGCAGATGAAGGTTGAATTTTTTTTTAGTTTTTGTGTTGTTGTGGGGGTTTTTTTGTTTGTATTTTTTTTAATACTGAGATAGCTCACACTATCAACAGTCTGGAGAGATGTCCCAGTGTTCTCACGTGATTCAAAGGGGAGAAATAAGGAAAAGCAACATGGATTTATTTGATAAATAGACAAAGTAAAATGGAACAGCCCAACAGCTGGTAAGAAAAGCAGATGCCTATACCTAGTCCCTGTTCCCAGTGCTGTTGGTACGATTTGCAGTAAATACTCATTATTTTAAATCCAAACTCAGCATTCCTGAGGCAAATGGAGAACTCTAGAATTATTTTTGGGAAACTGACCGTTCCTTTTGTTCTCTGTTACTATTTGTAGAAAAATCTAATAAATTAGAACAAAGTTTTTAAAAAGCACGGTTACTGTTACAGTGAGTTTTGAGTGGAGGCATGAAGCTGTGCAAGCTTTAATTAATCCACTGAACCATCAGCTTATTCTCCACTGCAAATACTGCCATCTGCTACCAGTCCATGCATTGATAATTAATGTCTGCTACAACTTTGCTCCTCTGACATTATCTGAGTAGGTAATTAGCCTATGGAACAATACACAACATAATGCATTATTGTTCGATTAAGTGTGATCTGCTTGAAAGCACTGAAGAATCCACTAATATTGTTTCGTATCTGTGAGTCATATCTCAACCAACACCCAGAGAATGACAAAACAATTCAGAAAGGAGTGGAGGGGCAAAGAGCAATCCCAAACCCACAAGAAAATCATGTAAATAAACTTAGGTAGAATAGCTTGTGAACAGTATAAACATGAGCAAGCCAATCGACAAGCAGTGCTCTCCAGAGAAAGCATGGATCAACATGAAAAATGATCCAGGTGTGATAAATGCCCCTTCAGGGAAGTGCCATGAAAAATAATTTATTGTCAAAACTGAGGGGTTTAATAAAACAATGAAAGATAAGATCAGGAAGAGGGAGAACAAGGAAGCATGCCATCTTTATTCACGAGTGTAAAATGTGGCTGATTCCAAGAATACATCTGAATTAAGCTTGGGAGACAAGCGAGTGATGAAGACACAATGGAGGGGAAGTGAAGTGAAGGCAACATTTCAGCACTGTCAGATCCTGTGGCTATAGTGCAAAATCTCTCTATTTGTCAGACTGAAATAGTTTTTACTTTCCCCAGCTCTTGGCCTCAGGTGATTATGAAAGGCACTCTGATTTTATTTTTGCATGGGATTCTCAGCATAGTCTGGGGCCCAGGAAAGGTTTGCAACATCAGCCCTAAGTGCATAGAAACCACAAGTATATACAAAGTCAAAACTTAGGAGCCTGGAGACCTCACACATCATTGCTGCTATTTCAGAACTTCAAGGTCAGGATTCTGTTGACCAAATTTACCTGCCAACAGAGTAAGTATCTACATTTGAGCTGACTGTCTCCATTCCTTTCATATTCAAGAAAATCCTGCCACTCATGATAGTAACACAATGTTTTCCAACATATTTGCCTAGGAGGATTTGTAAAATCAGTCAGTTCAACAGCACAGCCTGAAGACTGCGTTTGCAGGTTAAGTTCCAGATGAGGTCTTCTTTATTTCAGGTGTTCTTCTCTTCCAGCAGACTCTGTGGCTGCTAAAGACAGTTTCAAACCAGAAGCCCTGCTGTTGGCAGACTCTTCATCCCACAGTGGTGTTGAGCTGGGATGGGGACTGAGCACCCTGACAGACACCATGCAGTAGCCCCAGGATCTGCTCTGAGCCCTGTGCCACCACAATGCCATGGCTTGGGCTGCCCTGTCCCACCATCAGGCAAACCTCACAGTCTTTGTTGTACATTTCAGAGGCTTTGTTCTGACTCTGCCTTGGTTAAAAAGTCATCCCTCACTGGGGATGCTGAAGAGGAATTAGCCATTAGACATTTACAGGTGAAGCAACCGAGGCACAGAGAGGCTTTTTAAACAAGCTAGGGAGAGAGCCAGGGATAGGGATGAAGACCTCAAAGTAAGGTTGCTTTCCTCCCTGATGAGGAACACTCTGCACAGCCTTACACTAGACCACGTGTAAAAAATACACCTCTTCCTTCATTTGCTTTCTTTGATAATTAAAGGGAAGAGGTTGGTGAGCTCAGCATAAATACACTTCTCTTTTCAGCTGCTAAGTATCTGTTCAGCCATTCTCAGTCCTGCGTAGAACTTTCAAAGTGATGCTGCATTTGGTATTCAACAACTTTCTCTTCTATCTGTCTTCAAACACAATTCCCTGCAGGCATCACTCTACTTTTATTTGTTCCACCGCAAATAACGGATGAGTTATTCGACATTTGTCAGCCTTGTTTGTTTATTTCTTTAACCATAGAGACACACGACATTTACCAGTGTCCAGGAGATGTCTCTGGGAGTTAGCAGCAGCTAAAACCACTCCATTGTTGTCTGAAATAATTGCAACTTCTGTTGCCCTCAATGACAGTGACCTTATAATGAAATTAAACCTACAAGGTAGCCCACCAGACTTGTGCTAGCATGAGCAGTCTGTCCTCTTCTCTGACTCTGCTTTTACTGTGTCCGTTCTTGCTATCCTTTTTCTTTCTCTGGTAGCAAAGCTGGAGCTCATCTGTCTTTCTTTATCTTTTCTGCTAAGGGCATCTCCTCACTACATTCACAGACTCTGACCTCTCCAAACTGGCACATTTACTACCTTTGTCTAATTGCAACACTTTCAGACCTCACGAGTTAAAAGTGCAGTTACAGCCCCATAGAATCAGACCAAATACCCACGGTCTTGCCTCCAAAAACTGGGCAACAGCAATGCCTGTGGAAGGACACACAAACAGGGCAAATGTGAAACCATACTTCCACCACATACACTCCCAGCACTTAGAGTCCAGGCTTTCCTGAGAAATTCCCTGGAATTTATGCCATGTCACGTCTGAAACTCAGAATATGTATAATATATTGTTTCTTTCTGGAAAGTCTCAACCCCTTGATCAATCCGTCATTCCCAATCAGGATGAAATCTTATTAGATTTCTCCAGAAAGAGAATTCCAGGATGTGGGAAAAAATTACAGCTTCAGAAACCACCTATAGGTCCCCTAAAGTCTCACCTCTGAATTACAGGATTTCATTCCAACTTCTGGGCTACTGTGGAGCCTTTTAATTCCTATTTTACTCCTCTTTTTACATTAGTGTCAACACGCTCTTCCTGACACCACATAAGCAGAAAGCATACACATGGAAACAGCCTCCCTTATTTTTACAGTCATTAATAGTAGCTGCTATTTAGTATCAACCACAACATCATTTAACATCAGTGCATCTACTCTTGCTGTGATGAAATTGCTTTGATCAAAATAACTCCTTCATAGTTGAACTCTGGGGAGTACTCACACCATCTCACTTCAGTAAAAATTAAGTAAGAATTAATTAATAATCTTTAAGTAAGAATTTGGGTGAAACAGATAATTGGATTTTTAAACGGAAATGACATTGTGTTTCACTAATCTTTCATAGAATTTGTGATTGCTTACTAAATTTGACATTTCTACAAGCACCAAAATGTTTCTAGAGTTTGGGAGAAGTAAATAAATCTACCTTTTTTCCCCCATGACTGTAATTTGTCAATTTTTATTTAAACTGCAACTATTTTTGTCTTGCAACAGCAATAACCAAACAAAAAAATACAAAATTACAATTCTAATTCCATGCCTGTTCTTATTTCTACTATTTCACTCTTATCATGTCACTTGGACACTCCAAATTGCTTTTACAGATGATGGACTCTCTCCTTTCTCTAGACATGTGAACTAACAAAGTATTTAGGCTGCCTGAATACAGTCCATATGAAGTTAGCAGGTTTATTAATATTATGGTCTAGGATTACTTTGGTGTTATCACTACTGATATTTCAGTGTGAGACTACAAGCATTTTAGAGGGAGAAAGGTCACAAAGGAAGGCACATTGACTGCAAACAAAGCAGCTCTCTCTGTACCTACTCCCTTGTAATTAAGATGTTGAGCTGGGGGGAAGAGGGGGGGAGGAAACATAACACTTGGGAGTATTTTATTAATTATTTTTCAGCTTGAGTGCACTAGGTTAAACGCTGCCTCAGGCAGCTTTCACTGATGTGACTCAGATCTCCATGATGTCAGAGCTTTTAGTGACACTAACAGGCTCATATTTTGCAAAGAATAAACTATCCTCTGGTGTATTCATTAAGCCCAAGCACATCCTGCAGAGAAGCAATGCAAAACCATAAGAAGTTTTGCATGGTGAGTTTAATGCCTATAAAACATGTGGCTTGACAACTGCTGAGCATGAAATCTCACATTAATCCACAGAATGTGGACAGCATGAATAAGAACTGTGTGGTTCCCCTCTGCAATTGTCTTCAGTGGACACGGTCCTGGTGGTAAGCCAGCTTGTGCCTCTTCCCCAAGAAGATAGCCAATAGATGACCCACTTATTTCCAAACACAGCATTATTTTCTACTAGTTTACTTATGAAACCAAATAGGATTTTGGGACACTGGTAAACATTCCAATAGAGCTGTTTACAGAAATCTGGAATTGCTGCTCCACATTGTTTTGACTGTTGATTTCATTCTACCATGTTTGTTAACCATATGAAGAAATGTTATTTTCTTTGCATAGTCCCCTCCAAAACAAACAAACAAACACACACAATAAAAAACCCCCAAAAAACTAAACCCCAAAGCCTCTCTCAACAGTCAATTCAATCCAGCTGCCCCATTTGCTGCATGACCTCAGACGATGCACATGGGGTCTCATGGCTCCTCCCGTGTGCCCTCCTGGAAGACAGGGCACAGGGTGACATAGAAGATTCAGTCCACCCAGGTAAACTCTATAAATGAAAACAAAACTTTTCCAGTTGCAAAAAGCTAGCAACAACAACAACAAAAAATCCTGGAAGGTTTCTCTTTGACAAGTTGATAATTCTAAAAGTAGAAGTATGACAGTAAGCACACAAGTCTAGAAATAGTGTGGTGATAAAGACAATGTTTCAAAATTAAATTTGCTAAAAACTGAAAATCCTTGCAGGAGAAATACAATTTTGGCAATATCTAAAGAGAATCCCAGAAATAATGTATAACAGAAGTTATGTTCCTTATGTAACAATATTTTCCCTTTTAGTGCTAAAAAGTGCACAAAATCTGATATTTTATTAAAAATCAACATTTAATTTTTTCTGATTTTCATACATTTTAATACTAAATTTTAAAGTTTCCTTACTCTTCCCCCCCCAGTAGAGAATTTGGCACAGTTGGAGAAGTTTGGAAATCAAACTGTCAGTTGCAGGGTTCCATTTTAATTTTTTATGTTGATTTATATTTCAAAAATTTGGCAGAAGTTGCAGAGGGGGAAATGAGAAATGCAAGCTGAGAAAACTAAATGGAAATCTAAAATTTGATGACCTGTACTAAAATTTATGAAACAGCATTTCTCACAACGTGAAATTTTTAAACACTGGTCTTGTGAGGGAAAAGGACAACATAGGCTGATACTCCAGAAGGACCTTTCTGATATCTGAGCTGGTTTGTTTTGCAGTTGGCAGCTTATAGGTCTCAATTTAATCTGGCAAAAAATAAGCAAGTTGTGGGACCAGGAACACGGATCACTGCTGTGAGCAACTACAGGCAGTTTCACCAAGATTCTGGGGGCACTTACAGTGTTCACTGAAGGTGCCCCAAGCTGATGTACTTCCACCTTCAACCACCTATTGAAAATGAACAACATCAGAAGAACATTTTTCCATCCACGCTCCTAAACACAAATTACCTAAAATAGAAAGAACCTTTCCTTGCACACTTGTTGCACACCTAATTCACTGACAACCTGAGTGTTTGACACAAACTCATGTGAGAAGTGTGTAATATGCTCTCAGGTCAACATTCAGTTTAAACTGCTGGGATGGATGTTTTTTTTTGTCTTATCACACATAACCACTAGGATGCCTGAGGCTTCAAATGATCTTCTAGTGCTTGCCACTACATCCAGTACCACTGCTGCAGGACACAGTCATCCTCCTGATCTTCAAGCAGACCACACTGAACTAGATTTAGGGTATGCTGGAGAGTTTCATGTTTAAATTACATGACTAGATTACTTCTTTTCAAGTGGGGCAGTACATCTAGAAAGTCAACACACTCCCGTTCCCATATACTGTACTATCCAAATCTATCATTTTGTGCTCAGCAGTGTAGGTTAGCCCTGTGATTCGATTTTACATATTTGCATCATATTTATTTAACTTTGGTTTATGTTTAAATACTACAAACATCTAAAAAGATTCATATGATCCTACAAGGAATCTCTTTACATCCTCTACACCTCTACTGAGAAAGTCAAATTCATTCCAGCTTTCACATACTTCATAGCAGCTTCCTCAAGCGGCCATAGATCAGAGTATTTTATCGAAATCCATAGCAAAGCCACCCACAAGTACCATCCAGGTCTCATTACCCTTAGTTCTGCTTCTCATTGCCTTTAGGAAGCTAGGACCACTGCAAACACATTTTGAAATATTTCAGGTGCAAAGTCAGGGTGGGAAGCTTGAGAGGAGAAGTACAGAAAAAAGAAGGAATGTGAGGAACAGCCAGAAGGTTTTATATCAGAAAAAAGATACATGGTTTGACTTTCATTTGCTAAGATGTTTGCTAAAGTCGGTAGATCAAGGTATTTTTTTCCTGAAGTGATGCTGTTTGGGATGCATGCTAACCCCCACAGTAAAGCCTGTTTTCCATAACTATTTTTAAAGAAACTTTTCCTTAACAAATGCTAGGATAAATGCAGGCCAAGTTCCAAATTATCAAGGTAGGGACTGTGTCTCCAAGATATGCATGTAGCCATAGCTCAGAAGAGATCTTCTGAAGGTGAAATTTCTAGTGTGTTCCTGTGAGATAAAGCAGATACTTGGTACTTCAGATCTCTTGTGGCCAAGAGATCTCTTGAGGAAAGCCAACATTTCTATTTCCTTGCATGTCTCCTTAGGTTCTGACTCACCTGGAGCACAGGGATTCACTTCTAACCCTTACTGAGGTTTGGGGAAAGTTACTTCACTGCTCCATAAAATTCCTACTTTTTCTGCCCTGTTTCCAGATTTGCTGTGTACTTGCTGTGCCTTGGCTCCTGAAAAGATCCAATAAATTATAACTAATTTGCAGTTCAAACAAAAGAATTTAACAGATTGATTAAAAACACAGAGGCAGGGGATATCATAGAATCAGCGAGGTTGGAAAGGACCTCTGGCATCAAGTCCAGCCCTTGACCCACTACCACCGTGGTTACCAGACCATGGCACTGAGTGACACATTCAGTCTCTTCTTAAAAACGTCCAGGGATGGAGAATCCACCATCTCCCATGCAGCCCATTCCAATGCCAAATGCAAGCATTGTTCTTAAAAAAAGAAGTAAAATTCTCCACACACAGTAATTATCACTGCTTTGTGAATATCAAAGCAACTAGGACAATTTTTACAATTGGAGGCAGTTTCTCTATCACTAGGATGCACAAATTCTCCTTTAGCATTCCTTTTTTTTTTTTTTTTTTCATATCTTTAGTAGAATTTTCTTCCCTCCTGAGCTATTTTCAAATAATCAAGATCCTACTATGATTATTTTTCTTCTGACAAGACACAGGACAAACCAAAGCTCTGTGTAGTCACATGTAGACTGCCTGTTGATCTCAAGCTAACTGGTTGACTCTGGAGGCCAACCACCCAGTGGAGGTTTTCAGTCTTTCCTGACTTGTAAAGTCCTAACATTTTCCAACACAGATGCACCCTCAAGTCCCTAAGAATAAATTTACTCTGCTAACACTGGGCTTTTCCTAGTTGTGTTCCACAGATTCCTTTGCCCACAGGCTGGAGCCCACTGCTGTGCACTACCTGGCAGTCTGCAGTGTGAACAGATAATCTGTTCTCAGAAAAACAGCTCCTAGTTTTAGGTCTTGGAAAAATACATCTGGATCTACCTCATAAAACATGAATTCATTCTATTTTCAATCATTGCAATGGAAGCAATAAACCCCTCTACATCAATAGAGTCAAAGGATCTGCAGAGGTGTGAAACCAGATACAAATGAATTCCCTTGTTCCCAGAGCCCCCTGTCAGTCTGGTTTCAATGCAATCAGAAGTTAGGTGACACCAGCAGCTTCCGACCACGACATTGTTTCATACATACTAATCAAATACTGAATCCATTTGGCCCATTTTTGTCACTTGAAATTCAAACACAGGGATGAATTTTCTCAGCAATGATATCTTTAAACCTCATTTACTGGTTAGTTGCTTTTTTTTTTAATATTGCATATTAATTTCTCCACTTATGTTCTTGCGTGGGCTGAGGGTTTGGCTATTGGATAGAGCAAATCTATGCACTAGAAAAGTTGTGTTATCCAACATATATTAGAGCCAATCAAAGACAGAGCCCAAGTAGCAAATTTAGACAACTGGAGTATTGCAATTATTTGATTGTCCTATAGATACAGAGACTAATGGGCTCAGGGAGTGTTGGTGATGGAGATACATAACGGGCAGCAGGGTAGCCTCAAAGCACATGACATAATAGGAAATTGCTTCACAAATGGCACTCCCTGTATTCTCTGATTATCACATTCAAGAAATTGAAGCATTTGATGAAAAACACTGGACTGTAAATTAGTGCCTTCAACATCCAGCTTCTTACATTCACAGAACAACCTGTTCATTATACCCCACTAAATGGGTAAACATGACAAGATAATAGATTCCTTTTGGCAGCTGCCATTACACTTTGATTTTTTATTATTTCTACTTTACTAGCTCACATTGAAAAGTCCAAGAGCTCTCTTCTGTTGCTAATCTATGAATGAGTAGACCCTCATGTTCTGAGATTAATAGTAAAAAATAACAGAGAAATTGCTCACTAGACAAGCAAGCATTGATCATAGGGTTTTGAGTTGTTGTGAGGTTTTTTTTTTGCAAAGTTTAGCTTTGCTCTCTAAATGTGCTTTTCTGGCTTTGCTTTTCAGATTGTCTCATTCTGAACCTCTAACTTCAAACACTCCTAATGCTGGTGGTCTGAAATTATATTGAAATCCAAACTTAATCCTTGTCAGTATCCCAGATCCATTTTCTAGGAGAAATACAAGCACTGATCTCTCTTGGCAATTTTGATGCATCACTGAGTAATCATACTTCTAGACCACTTGCACAGATTTGTGTTTACTGCATATTTTCATGTGGCTGATGAATGAAATATGGAATCAGAAAAACATTGAGGATCTACTTAGTAGTTTTCTGACTCCTGAAATAATGACTGTTTTTTGGGTATAACCTCCCCTCAGCACTCTGAAAGGAAATGAAAGGAGCAGGGAGGGAAGAATGCACCTTCTAAGGCTTCTGAAGCTTTAATTGAATCACTGATACAGGAAATCTCATTCTCCCTTCTGCTTCCTCTGAAATGAAGGAGAGAGAATGAGCACATTTCTGTCAGTTAAGCAGATGCTCTGTGCTTGCAGATATTTTTGTGTTTAATGATAGCCTAGACATTGCAATTAGGTTTGTGTGATCTGCAGTTAGAGGTATCTGTATAGGAGTCATTAAATACCTTTTCTGTAAATATTTAAAGACAATCTTTGGAGTAAGAGAGACCCCCAAAAAATTAGGCTTGTGATGATAGTCGCTTATGACAGCACTGCACTGAGAGGAAGGTTTTAATAGCTCAAATAACAGTATCTTTAAGATGTCAAAATTATTTGCATTAATTACCAGTGGAGACAAAGCAATAAAGCTTCTGTGCTAGCACATAGTGTACCCAGTTGTGATTAATGGTATGGTTGAACTTCATATGTCTTCCTGTGGTATGATAAAGAGGAATACACTATTAAAGTTCAGAACTAAGATAAATGAACCTTTTCAGTGAAACTTCAAGTCTTAAGCTAAGTGTTTACTTAAATGATATGGGAAAAACATCTTCAGACCAGTTCTTCAGATTGTGTGTTTCTCTAACTCCGTATTTAAGCTGATTTACATCTTATCAGAATACGGCTTCCTTTTTCTTACTTGCAGTAGAAGTCAGCACTAACACTATTTTTCTTCACAACTTTGTAAAATAGATGCAACTCCATCAATGCAAAGAGATAAACATTTCTGTGCTTCACAGTACACAGCCTCTATGTCTTTCCATAGTGAAGGTGAACAGTAAAATCTTGCCTGTAATTTTTCTCCACTATTCATGTAGTAGTATAAGGATATCACTGAGTTTATGTAATGTGGGCTAATGAAGAAGAGGATGTTTTGTGTGTACAAAGGGCAAGATGGGACTAAATGGATGGGAGTAAATGAATACACAATTTTGCTCTTCTGGCCTGAAGACATATTATTGTCACAGAAGACAATAATAACAACAAAGTTATTATTTGAAGGAAGAGATAAGAGGGATTTTTTTGTATTTTAGCTTTTTAATAGCAGCATGTAGGTGAGTAGTTGAGCTTGCTAGAAAACAGCTTCAGCTGGTAGAATGCTGAAAGCTTTCTTAGTCTCAGGCACTGCACCCATTGCTCACCTCTGACCAGGGCTAACAATAATTCCGCAAAGGGGGATTTTATTTACAACTCCTTTTTTTGCAAACGATACTCTCCCTCTTCAGACTTTGATCTGCTGGTTACAGCATCCCTAGACTGGTCCATCTGGGAGAACTTGCAAGAAGCTTTTGGACTAAAATCTCTCTGGTTGATTCACCTGGCAACATGAAGGACAGTAGGACAATGAAAAAGCTCAAAAAGAAAAAGAAGTACTGTTTAATATGAGGGACAGATAGCAGTGAGATGGCAGTGAGTAGGACTGGGCAAGAAAGGAGAAACAAATAGGATTACTGAATATGCTATAACAGCAATCAGCAAGGCTCTTCTGGCATTGTGGCCTTTTCACCTGGGACACGCTGACACTGAAGCAGGAAGGACAGCATGAGTGCAAGGCATTACCCCTATGGTTTACATATGTGCTTGTAGCATGCTACAGTAGAGCTACTGCTTGTCTGGACTGTTTCAGACACCCTTGACACATTCCTTATTTCTGCCTAGAAGTTTAATGCATTTAGATTTTAAACATTTGTTTAAGCAGTTCTCCAAGTGGAAAAGTCCAGCTTCTCTCTCAAAAACCCCAGCTTCCCTTAACCTATTACTGGCTGTCCTTTATCTTACCTTTTAAAGAAGAAGACTAATTACTATGCGTGTGCTCAATGTGACACCCAGTAGGTATTTTCTCCCTATGAACTGGAGAACACACAAACAACTATGACATATTATGTTACTTATTATCATCAGGGTGGCACCATGACACGTTTCCTCCTGTGCATTTAACATGCTGTGGGGTAGGTAAATTAATGAATTCAAGATCACAGTGTTCAGGCGGTTTTTCTTCTGCTGTTGTTTGGAAAATATTTTTGTTAATTTACCCACAAATTAAATTCTGAAAACTGCAGGAAGGTAATAATAGCAACAGTAAGCTCGTAGTCTTTAAATAGGTTTCACAAATTGTTACACTGCAGTACACGTCATGTATCATGGCCTAAAAACAAAGGGTTCTTTATGTTGTTTTTCATAACTACCAAACTTTCTTTCATTTGAGAGTTAAAGGAGAGGTATTTTCTGCTCTGCTGGTGATGAATAAAAAGCAGCCAGATTAGTTTTGGGATTTTCACTCCACCTGCTTATTTTGCCAAAGTTTTAAATGCATGTATCTGGAGCTTTATTGTGTTATCTTTAAAAGGCTTTAAAAGTCAGTCAGACACTTTAAATGTATCTTTGGAAGACCTCAATTTTTCAAAGAAGTACAGAACCCAAATAAAGAGTTACAGGTACAGAGGCTTCTGAGGAAACTTTGAGAACCTCACCTGTATGGGACGACCTCTCCATCACATCAGGGAAAAGAATGAGCTGAGTGGGCAAGAGACTAGATAAAGGCTGCAACCAAAAGGTTTCATATTCTCTGCCAAAGTTATTACCATCTAGATATATTTGTGATCTATTTGTAATCCCAATTGCAAATTCCACTGTCCACTAGCATAGAAATTTTATTAAGTGTCACATTGGGAAATTATAAAACCAAATAGAAAAACGCACCATTCACAGCCTCTCCGCACACTCTCTCTGTATACATAATTATGAATTAAAGCCTTTTTGATCTGCATTTTTCTGACCTCATCTCCTTGTAGTGATGTGGTGATGGGATGTCAGTGTAACATAACACAATGGTGAATCCACACTATAATTTAGGAAAGCTGGCATGATATTTTCTACCATTTCTCCAGTTCTGCACACAGTGTGATAGGGGATGTATGGCTATTCCTGCCAAAGGATTATGTCAGTGATGAAAGTTTATCTGAGCTCAAGATACTGTATTAGTGCAAGGGTTGTGGGTTCCTGCATTCACAGAATTCACACCCAGCTCATGAAGTCCCTGATCTGAAATTTGCTGAGGAGATTGTTAAAAGAACTATTATATGTTCTTGCTTTGTATTAATCCCAGCCCAGGTACCCACCTAGAGCAGCTATAACAGGGTGGACAGGGAGTAGGTAGACCACTGGTTCCACTCAGCACCATTGTTCTTGTGTTCTAAACTTGTTTCCTCAAGGAATCATATGAACTAAGAATAAAGTTCAGAAATGGGTCTGTATCTCCTATGATCAAATCTTTAGCTGTTACTTAATCAGCAAAGTTCCAGTTCCTAGTATCATTCCTGATCCTTCACATGAATAGTTTGGTTCTTTTGGTTTGTTTTTTGGTTTGGGGTTTTTTTTTTCAGTTTTAATAAATATCACTTACTGCTTGATGAGGTGCATTTGCAAACAAAAAAAAATGTGTCTAAAATCCAAGTATGTTGTAAGCAAGATAAGAGAGAGCAGAATCCTGACCCACAGCTGGAGAAAAGGTGTTTCTTTGTTAGGAAGATGTGCTATTCGAACGCTGTTAAGTTTCTGGAATTTACAAAAGAGGGTTAGAGTCCATGATCAAAAGCAAAGTGTCATCACGTTTGATAATGCTACTGTGATGGTAATGATGAGAAGTTGATTAAAACTAAACATGTCTCTGTAATGCTTTCAACATTTTAATCCACATATTCCTGTTAGGAGACTAAATGTTAATATAGAACTCCACGCAGTACATTCAAATACCAATTAGTAATTCAATATTTGAGTGACAAGAACTGACCCCTCATAAATATAACAAATAAAGAACAATATATGTTTTAAATAGTGCATTTTACAAGGGGAGGGAAGAGGATGAAATTAAAGCTGGTATTAAACTTCAGCCCATGTATAGCAACAGCTGTTACAACAGGCAAGGCAGTATAGGAAAGGTGAAAAGTTTAAGGAGCCTCATGAATACCAAAAGTTTTTAATTAACGCTCACATTGACCCATTGTGTGACAAGGGACTTGACCTACAAAGCACACCAGAAGGTCAGGGCCACCTTGTGGGAGGGACATGTGCTGATTTCAGTGGCTCTGTGCTACTGAGAAAATGGGGATTGACAAAGGTATCAAACCCAGAAACAACTCACCTCACCACACTGGTTTTGAGCTTGCAGAATCTGTTACATTGTGTGATGAATCATGATTATGTTCACTGGAAGCACTCAGTGACCCTCTAGTTAGTGCTCTGCTCACCCTTTGAAGTCAGACAGGTCTGTGGAAATAGCCAGTCAAGAACCAGGAAAACCTGTTCCCTCTGACATCTGTCTACCTGGAGAGCTGCCTGTGCTACCTGCCCAACTTTATAGCATGGGCCATAAACTTAATTCAGTTCTTTCAAGACTGGGAGTGCAGCAAAGGCACATCTTCTGGAAGGGTTCTTAGACTCCTGAGAACATTAAGACTGGAAATCTGCTTTCTCCACACATTATTTCAGTGGTTAGCCTCTTATTGCTACAAATGTGAATTTTATTTCTAATCTGTATTTATTATAGTTTACTTATCACTTCCCTCTGCATCTTTCACAAACTCAGACTTTTAGTCCACTCTGTCAACTGCAGGTGAGTGTTATTTCCTTCCCACCTCTCACTGTAAGCACAGAGGACAGCCTGGCATATCTCAGAATGAGGGAGCTGTCAAGGCATAATTCCCTCAGGGTTATTGCAGGAAGAGGGTTTTTATCCCAGGAAGGCATGGCACTCCACTTTTCTTTCCTTTCAGCTGCTCCATGGAGCCAGCACTCCTGGCTGAACCACAAAGCCTACATGAATCAGTGAGATGTAAATTTTACCCTCCTGAAACAGAAAAAAACTGTTCACTAAAATCAACTGATCTTTTTAAAGACCATTTTTTAGTATTTCTGCATTACCTAGAAGGCTTTAGTCCCAGTTTTGTGTTTTCTCCTCATGCTGCTAGATGCTACATGCTATTTCATAAGAACTAGCTCTTTCCTTTATTGTCTTTTCACCATGAGACACAGCTGACAAGAGAGGAAACTGAAGTAAAAAAACTGTCAGAAACAGAAATATAAGCACTTTTCCTTTTTTGAAAATGAAGAAACTCAGAACAAACCAAAACATAACAACTGTCCCCCCCTAAAAAACCCACATCACCAGGGATACAACTGAAATGCCATCTCAAGTACAGACACATAAGACTGAGCTATTGATCACAGAAAACATTCTGCTTGCATATGCATTCTAGAAAAATACATTTAATGAATTTAGGAACATAAAAAATCCCACAAATCCTCCAGCCACTTTTCTCCATGCTCTTTACTGAATTTAGAACTACCAAACAAAAGGATATTTTGCACAAAGCATATTTTTCCAAGTTTATTCTAGGACATCTAAGTAAGATGTGTGAAATATTTCTTCTCCTCTGCTTACTGTAAAGAGCTGCAACCCAAGAAGACTGTTCTGTTTAGGGAATAGTATCTTAAGAACACAGATCTACTAGGAAGATGCCAGGAAAATAACAGAATTAATGCAGGTCTAGGAAGCACAGCTTCTGGAGAAAGACCAACAAAATATGCTTAGTATGAAGAAGGACTTGGTAAATCTTGAGGTACATAGGAGGCACTTAGAAAAAAAGAGGACTCTTCTCTTTATAAGATATAATGGGTCTCATCCAGAAGACTGAGGCAAAATAACAAGAAAATCTTATAAAAACCATTGAAACATGGGAGTTTTTTAAGAGCAGGTTAGGCAGACATTTGTCAGTGTTGACCAGATAAAGATGATCTGTATCTGGGTCAAGGAATTGAGAAACTAACTCATAAAATGCTGTCTAGTCCTATTTTCCTTTAATACAATCCCTTTCCTGTTGAGTCAGTAACATTTTCTCAGCATGCATACTGTGATAACCCTGTTCAAGTGGCTAAATTCTTTGACTGCTCATTTTAAAACATTAATTCATTTTACTGTAGTTGTAGATACTTTATCATTACTGTATTATGTGAACACTTGATCAGTGTCAAATTCTGAAAGCAAAGTTTTTTATTTAATAATAAAGATGTAATATTTATAATGTATAAGCAAGAGAGACTGACTAATAAAAGAATTGAAGGAGGTAAGAGTTTTAGCTACTCAGAAGAGAAATCAAAAATGACTGAAAAATTTATTATGTGAAGACCATAAAAATAAAATGTGATGGTAGCCTGGAAATGAGAGGGAGAATCATCTGATTCACACAAGTTCTACAGCATGTTTTCAGTTAATCCTTCATTAGCTAAGCACTTAAAAGCATGCATCAAGTTAAGTGTGAGCTCAAGTGATTGTTGATTGGTGAAGGACTTGGGGATGTTGTTGATGAGAAGCTCTACATGAAACAGCAATGTGCCCAGAAAGCCAACCATGTCCTAGTCTGCCTCAAAAGAAGGTCAAGGGAGGTGATTCTCCCCCTCTATTCCACTCTCAAGAGACCCCACCTGGAGTACTGTGTCCAGTTCTGCAGCCTCAGGAAGAAAAGCATAGATTTAGATTAGATTTTAGGAAGAAATTATTTAATACGAAAGTGGTGAGGCAATGAAACAAGTTACCCTGGGAGGCTGTGGATGGCTCATCCCTGGAAATGTTCCAGGCCAGATTGGATGGGGCTTTGAACAATCTAGTCCAATGGGAGGTCTCCCTGCCCAGTCAGGGGAAGTTGGAAGTAATTAAACTTTAAGGTCCATTCCAAAACATTCTAGGATTGCATGATTCTGTGAAAAAGACATATCAAATCCCATAACTGAGGGGAGAGTTCAGTGGCAAAAAGTACTTGAAATGTACTGGGAGGGGTGAAGCACTCAAAATTGTCATGGGAAATATCTAATGGACAGCATCTAAAGATGTCACAGTTTTGAAAAGAAAGTGCAAACACACAACAAATCAACTATAACCATGAATTTTAGTTCATTAAAGCAGAAATGGTGTAGTAACCAGTGCCTTTGGATCTTGCTTAAATGTTTTAATGTTGTTATGCATGCTACTAGTAGGAAACAAACCAGGTGTAGCAGCAGTAACAGGTGAAAAACAAGCCTGCAAATGTTTTCCAAAACAATCCAATGGCCTGCTTGCTCAGTCGTTGGGATATACCAGAGACATTAGATGGAATGAACTGCAAGGGTATTTGCAGCCCTGAATATCTGAATTATTCTTGAGGAGTCTGCTTGCAGAAATATAGAAAATTCACAGGTCATACTATAAAATGCAGTCTAGGTGGACTTATTAATCTAAAAAGCAAAGCATTACAGTGTTGTCTACAAAATAACGGAGAAAAGATCTTCCAGATTTAATTCTCCAATTTAATTACCTCTTTTATGAATACATCTATTTCTTGTAACCAACTTTGTAAAGAGACAAATGCAAATGCTTGAAAGTTTGTCTGCTACATTTTACAGCTTGATGGTGTTGTTGTGTCTAATAAACAACTAATTCTGCCAGGAAAGCAAAACTCTGACTAAATACATACACAATACGCAGAAGCATTGTTTAGCTGCAGTGTATCAGGCTCTAATACTACTGAAATGCTGACCCAAGGAAAACATTCATGTTATTCACATTGTTTTCCATGCTGTGCTATTGAACTAATAAGCATTTTCTCATTTGCAATATCAGATGTGATTCACTAATCTAGAAAATTAGATTTCCGAAAGAACACAGATTACATTTGCCAAGTACTAAACATCTATCAGTCACTCCATTCTTTTTAATAAACTTCCTCTGTGCAAAGGCGATATAGAATCATTCATTTATTCAAATAGGGACCTCAGCCTTAATTAAAATAGAGCTGCAGAGGCCCAAGGGAAACACATATGTACAATTCCTGAAATTACTTATTTATGATTTTAATGAATATTTTATTATAAAGAGTATTTTTTTTAAAGTTTGCAGGAGTTTAATTACAGTTACAGTAGGCTCCAGGAATGAAAAGTGCACATAAAGAACACTTCCATATATCAAACTGATGTCAAAATCATTTCAGTGCACAGCAATGCATAAACAATTCTATTCCCTTCCAAATGCAAATAAAGAGTTACATGCACACACTCAGAGAGGGAGGAGAAATTATGGACAAAATAAGTGTCAACATAGCCAAGGCAGTGGACCTATGAAGCAAAGAGCTCTCTAGCCTGAAGGAACCCTCCTAAACAGCAGCAGCATGAGGTGTTTGTTACCAGACCAAAAGCCTGGCTGCACATGTGGCAGCAGAGCCTGTTCGGTGGAGTTGACAGCTCCTTCCACTTGGTCTGGGCTTGCAGTGCTTGTGGTGGTCTGAGCCTCCTGACACAGGAATGATGGGATGGGGATGGAGAGCAGAGCTGTGATTCTCTCGTGTTGTGCACAGAAACCCCCTGTGCTCAGGATGGCACACGCCTGCCAACATTACAACAGTAATCTCCCCAAGGCATATGTTTTCCTAATCTTCCTGATGAAAAGTTTGCCTCTTCCCTCTTTCCCCTGAAACAAAAATTTCTACCTATTACTGTTTCTTGGCCATTAAAATTCCTAGTTACCTGGATTATAACTGGGATGTAAAGTTTTTGCATTGTTTTGTTTTGTTTTTTTTCACAATTCCACTCAATAAAATTAAATTGAAGCATTACATTCCAATATTACTGGAATAGAACAGTGTAATTCTGTTTCCAAAGTTCCTTTCTTATGTCATAAAATATCTAGTGCTACTTGTATTTCTTTTCTCCATTATTTTTTTAATTTTTTTTTTCCCTCAGAAACAAATACAGTGACAAAAACACAGCAGCTTCTTAGGGATCCATTTATTTTCAAACAAGAAATTTAAGCTTTTGTAAAGCTGAAAAATCTGCCAATGCACCATTTAAACCCCACCTGTCTTATCCATTCCATTTTTTCTTCTTGACATTTAAGGTAAGGCATTCAAAGCATAGATAAATTCATCCAATAAGCATCTCAGAAACACTCAAAACCGAGTTTACACCCCGAGGTTAGTGAATTTCTAAACAGTTCCCCTTCATCCTATATGCCCAATGGCAAGATGAGAAAAATTTAATATTCTCAGAGATAACAGGTATGAATGTATGAGTTCTGTTCTACAATCATCAATAAAAAGTTGAATACTTATCCAATTTTGCTTTCACAGCTATATTTTAAACAGCTGAGAAAGAGTGAGGCACTAAGACACAAACTGGAGCAACTCAACATCCACCAGAAAATGTCCATGTTGCAAGGCAGAATGCAGAGGGTAAAATATACATTCTCGTGGGTAACATAGCACAGAATATGCATTTTAAAAATTATACATTAACTGTTAGGAAGGAGATTACATGGGCAAGCTTCAGTAAGGAGGAGAGTTTACATAAGAAGCTAACTAGCAGGAGCAAATATTACTGTATCAAAGAATACTGAAGAAACTTAAGAATCAGTGAGGAGGAAAAAATATTTGTACTGCCTCAAAAGGAAGAATCAAAATGAGATAATGCTACTGAATATTTTTCAGTTCTGTCTCCTGTGGTTCTACATCACAGTTTTTCTCAGAGGTTGTGAGAACAACCTCAAGTTTGCTTCAGTCTTCTCAACAAAACTGATGTTGGCTTTTCCTTCTTTTTTATACTCTCAGTCTAAAGAATTAATTGAGTAGTGCTTCCCCTCTAATGGTGAACTATATTACATCAGTTCTTTTCTGGATTCTCCGATGGCTTTCCTGACATTTACTGCATTTGCTTCAAGAGAAGAGGTAAAGTGGACAGCAAACAAAATCAGAGCATGGGGAAAATCTATCAGGTAGCACTGTGGTTGCTACCACCATATCCTGGTGTTTGAGGTCTGATGAGTAAGACTGTGCCGAGTCAAGAACAAATTGGAATTACACTATATTAATGCTACTTTCAGGTAGCTCTTGACAATTAGATGGTGCTGAAGTTATTAATATATAGTATTTATGATTCTTACCTTCCTCTCTATCCACGAACATACAGGTCCCTGTTTTAACCTGTCACTAGTAATTTATTTGGTTTTGGACAGTTCAGACTATTGGTAAAATGCCAGTAATCAAAACTAAGTTAAAATCAGAAGGTTAAATTCACAAATTCTATGTCTTCAAAATAATATTTTTAAGATTTTTTTCAAACAGCAAGGATACAGTTAGAATGATACCTATGAAGATGAAAGAACTTGCTATCTGTGTCAAATCCACATCATCTTCAAATAATCTGCTTATGCAGCATCACTCCAGCAACATATTTCACAGCTGTAACAAGGCCAAAGATGCACTGAGCTTAGACAGAAGGGATTGTGTTTGCAATATGTTATTAGGCAGAGCCCTTTCAAGAAGCCCGAGACAATTCAATGGAACTTAAAGAAAATTAGTCATGGTCAGCAAGGCTCTTGAACAGCAAAGCAAGACGTCTGATAAGTAGCTTAAGATTTAACAACTACCTCAGAGAATTCCTGAGTGTTACACAGAGTACTCATCTTCTGACCCACTGCATCTTAAATAGAAGGAGAAGTAAACCACACAGAAAAATATTGACATTTTTGCAACAAAAAGCAAATATCCTAACATTTAGATATTCAACCAGTCTTAAAAGAAATGTCTCTCTTATATACATTATTTGTTGCTTTAACCTCTGATTTTTTAATAGAACAGTAGAGTCTCTTGGCTCTGCTGACAAGGTGAGCTGACTGGAATGGAGATGAGGCAGAGGAATAATGCCATATACCGTGTACAATTCTGTTTTCAAAAGCGAGACACATAAACCTCCAGCTCCCATCTCTGAAAAGAGAGAATAGTTTCCTTTCCTATTGATCCCAACTGAGAGGTCTTTTATGACAATGATAATTTCATGGCAAGATTGGGTAAATTGCTATGGAGAAACTGTTACAAAGTTTATGGGCATTGACAGAGCATTTGAGCACAATAATACTTGGAAATTTTATTTACCCTCCTTCCCCTTTAATATCAACATAGAAACCAAGTACTCTGTAATCTTCTATAAGAGGGAAATTCAAAGGGAACAAGATTTTAGCCTACAGAGATAAAGGCTCAGAATGCCTTTATTTGACTTAATAGAATTCTCTCATTCCTACAGCAAAGAAACAGTGTCTTTCTTGTGCCAGTAAGCATTTTATGCTAGGCTGCATTGCTGTTTAGATTAACTTTTATAAAAGCCTAGCCCCGAAATCCTGGTGCCTTGCATCCCTCACTTTGTCCTTTTGACTAAAGGACAGGATATACTGACACACAAAGGTGGCAAAAAAGTGAAAAGGTAAAAAGACTTCCTAAAATAAATAACAGACACACAGAAAAAAAAAAAATAATAATAATAAAAAAAAAAATCTGCACAATATAGATAAAGGAGAAAGAATGTGGATTCTTGTCTAAAGGTTATTTAGCTTGCAAAACTTGTACTGACACATGGAACATAGTGACCGGTTGCAGTGAAGCACTAACACCTCATATGAGAAATCAGGTCAGGTTTTTCTACATGATTGGATTCTTCCTCTTCTCTCCTTTTCTGTTTTATATTTAAGGTTTGTCTTGGGGATTCTGCCATAGATTTAAAACGGTCACATAAGGAATGCTTGCTTCATTGCACATTACAGGGACCTTGACTGTAATCTAGATGGACTGTCTGGGCTATTTACATTAAGACAATTTCTTTGGGCAGCAAACTTCTCTTACACTATACTTGACAGCAGAAGAATGTCTATTTGCACTATGCCCATCAAATTCACAGCCTAAGGCTTATAGGAGAATACTCAAAAAGGAGATTTTCAACTGCATTCCTACAAGAAGACAGAGGACCTGTAGGTCCATCATCAGACTATAAGGATATCACAGACATGACAGAAAAGAATTTCTTCAATATGTATCTGTAATCTCAAAAATTCCTGCCACATTTCATAAATCTTTAAGAGATATGACATTAATTTCTAGTCCCACAGGAGAGCATTTGCAAAAAATAAAACACGTGGAGACAAAATGAAAACACAACAGAACTCTAATTCACTTCAGATTTTTCAGCACAATTATATTTTACAGCATTAACTCTGTATTCTTGGGGAAAAAAATTCTTGCAGGGATGCATTGTCGTGCTTTTCTGTCAAAACCAAAAACCCCCTAAATTTTCTTGGAAACTGAGCAATTGTAAGTTGGTAAAAAATTTACTCTTCCCTTCTAGCTGTTCTCTAGCAAACACAGAGGAACGGAAAAAGAAGTGGTGATCAGGGGTATGGAGTAGAAGAAAACAGGACATTATGTATAGTCAGCCTTCTTTGATCAATGACCATGGGAATCATTAACAATGACATTATTATCTTATGGGACATGGCTGGGACATGATGTTTGGCAAAAGCTAGTCTGGCAGCAGTTAAGTAAGGGCTGACTACCTTGGGTTCTTCAGAAAGTTTGAAACTGTAAAACACTGCAGCCAGATCTGTCCAGTGCAATATTCTCAGCTCTGTTAAGAGAAAGGTAAAGGCAAATTTCTTCTTTCTGGTTGCTGTAGCTTTTGTGTCCACTTCCAGTGACTTCTATCTTGCAAACGGGCAGCCCCTTGTGAAGTCATGTGCTTGCATGTTGAATTCTGCATAATCATGAACTTTGGGTGGATAACATCTCTGAGGGACTGACTTTGAAGTGCTAAGTCATAACCAAGACAGTATGTGGGTTTTTTTCTTAATGTTTTCTGTAAGTTTTTGCAGTATTTCATGGGGGAGGGAACTGTTTCAAAAACATATGGTTGTATGCTTCTGTTTGAGGAAAACAGTGGAGAAATTTCCAGTGGAGAAATAATTCAAGATTTTTTCATTATCTGTAAAACAGATAAGAGCTATATAATGAAAAAGTAAAAAAGGCACTGTCTCCTTTGGCTGACCTAGAAATCTTATACAATGAGAATATCAAGACTGTCTCAAGACTGCTATAGCCCCATCACCCTGCTAAGATTCTGCAAAGCAAAAAGAATATGTAGCAAAAGAAGCAAATATTTCAGTCCATACTTGAGTCCTGCTAGTTGACCAGAAAGTAGTGTATTGGATCCCAGGATAACTCATGCTTCTGAAACTCTGTTTCTGCTTACCACATAGGGTCACCATCCCAGAGCAAAGCCCCAGCTTTCCTTTCTCTCAGCCTCCCCACTGCTGTTGCATGTCTCCTATGAGCATTTCACATTCTTGTCTACCTCTCAAGAACTCACCTCACTTTCCAAACCATTCTGTCCCTAAACTACCCACATTTCAAGTTGCCACTCTTCCATGGCTTAAACATGTCTGCATTCTTGTCATATGTAGCTGGCTCCTTCTCCAAGGCATGGAGTGTGCTCACCCTTCCCCTGTCATCCCTGTGTTAACCAATACTAGCACTGTGACTGAGCTACTGCTTACCAATTTTATTACCACGATTTTTCAGTCACACCAACTCACCTGTGATAAACTCAAAGGTATAAGTGGCTGCTGGGTTTAGCTGGCATTGAATTCTTCAACTAATTAAACCCACATTCCAAGTCAATCCATACACCATGTTCAGGGATCAGGAAGAGAATTTATTAGCTTCTTATTAAAAATCAATTAGCCAAAATAAAATTCAGATAGACTTGGAAATAGGACATGATCTTTCTCTATGTTTTGGGGTTTCTTAGGTGAATGTGAGAATTATAGAATAAAAGAATGTTAGCTATGGTAAGGCACTTGCCTAGAAAGATTGCAAGCTTAATGTAAGGAGGACAAAGTTTAAGGTATACAAAGAATTTTTCTGATGCACCTTTTAGTATAACAATTAGTTGTTAAGCAAGACAGTGCATTCCTATAACCACGATTAGTCAGCAATATTCACTCTCCTCCACTGCTGTATGCTGTACTCAAGACAAGATTTTAACAGAAGCATACTCAAAAAAAGCATTTCAAACAGCAAATGTTTCTTCTGTAGTCTGAAGTGCCCTGGTCTTCACTGGAAAAGTATGCAGGTAAATTACAATCAAAGCAAATACCTCAGACAAGCAGTGTAAGTAGCATCCAGCTAAATGCTTCAGGAGGATAGTCCTGCATCAAGACCTGCATTGTCTTCACAAACTAATAATGGCATTACATTTAAATCCATTCTCCTAATTAACTGCTGTGAAGTCATCAGAATGGCTTGGGTCATGAATACATTCTCCTTAGAAACAGATTGTGGTACCATTCTCCTTGTATTGTGAGGATGGAGGACAGAGAGAGAGGCTCAAGATCCAATGTTATAACATCCAGTTATAACATTTAAGGATCATCACTGTGGCCTGAAGAAGATTCAACAGCTCTGGTGGATAGTTATGATACCAGTGTCACCAGTGGGTATTATGTCACAATGGGAAGATGTTCCTTTTGATGTACTGTAGTAGTGAGGACACATCACGAAGCTGTTTAGTGGATTTGTTTTACTACACATGGAAAGTCCCTTTGCAGAGCCAAGTTTAATATGCAAAGTCTTGACAGATATTCTTATTTTCAAGAAGGAAAAGAGAGCAGAGGAACAGGGCATAGCTTGTAGTGACAGAAAGGACTACTACCATAAAATGACCTGATCATTCTTCCAAGGGATGTCTGTTATTTCTGACTGATCAGACTTTTCAAAAAGACCTCTTGCCCTTATTTGAGGCCCTGAAGTGATGAAGGACTTACCATACTTATGAATAAGTTGTCCTGGCAACCATTTGAACTTTACTTCTAGATTAAGTCTACAAATCCCAGCTTCTAAATTATGTTACATCTTTAACCCTTTCTATCATAAATCTTCTCTCCATATAACAGTTTTAGAGACTATTAAACTCACCTCTTAATTTCCTTCCAAATAACCCAAAGACCCTGAGCTTTTTAATCTCATTTTGAAGGTGATTTTTCCACATCTAAAAATATTTCTATTGCTGAAGCTATCCAAACTCACTGTGCTTTTTAAAGACCTTGCCTCTGCATTGCCTTTCCTGTTCTCATAAATGCAATATGCAGAAAAAGAATCTCTATTGGATGAGGAAAAGTAAACTGAAGATGTTGGCATGGGGCAAAAAATGCTTTTAGTCTTGGTGGAAAGTTCAGGTATCTAAGACAATTACAAAGCTGTAGCACAAGAATCTGCAGAAAGGTATATTGAAGTATGCCTCAAGCATGATCTAGGATGAAATGTTGGAGCAAATTTTATGAAGAAATATAGCATTAACAGAGACTTGATAATAGCAAAGCTCTGTATCCCCCCTTAGTAATAAAACCAGGTCCTGAATTCCTTTTATATGATCACCTCTGAAACCCTTTTTCTGGTACCAACTTGTCCTTCACTCAAGATACAAGCAAGTCTGTTACAGCTTTTTTGTCCTGACTATGGTGATTTAGGGATAAAGTTCAGCAGGCAGTTCAGAAGAAAAGGTCATTTTGTTGATAAATAACCAAGGAACCCCTTTAAGCAAATTTCCTGCCTTGTTCTGCAATTTGCTCAACATCTGTCAAGCAGGGAACACAGCCTTTTCCACATCTAATTTCATCTGCTGTAGCTGTGCTGAGTCAGCAAAGCTTGTGTGGCAGACTTTTCTCCCACGAACAAACCTTCATTTACACCACATACACAGGGAAAACAAACCACTCTGTGCCATATTCTGGCAGAAGGCAGCAGGGACCTGACACAAACAAGATTTATTTCATAGAAAACCAGCCACATCCTGAAGGAAACCGGGAAGGGTCAATGGGAAACAAAACAGGAACTTCATGATTATTGGCCTGATACATTTTTAGTTTGACTACATGTCAAATTATAATTCACATTAAGTTAACAGAAGCACATTTTATAGAGTTGCATCAAATGACACTGAGCTGTGCTGCTCTTTTTCCTGGGTTGTTTTGATGTGGCCCTGGGCCTATCATCCACATGATGAACAGTTTGAGATTCCCTCAAACTCTTATTTACTTAAATAACATCTTGCCTTTGACTACTCAATTCCTGTCCTCTTGGATTTCATGGGTGGGTCTTGATTATTCTCCCAGTTTGTCTGTGGAGAAATGTCTGTGGCATTCAAATGCTGTGAGACCTCAGGGCTAGCACTATAGGAAACATTACTAGTTACCAGGTGAGAGTTCTTACATACAGAAGTAGCAACATGTTAAAACAAATGAGTGAAAGAATAGGTAAATCTTATACTATAAAAATGTCTGTGGGCTTGGGATGTTGTCCACTTTATAGAGTTGCAGTTAAATATTCTGAAGACCACGAGAATACTAGATACAGACTAAAAAAGGGATAGCAAACATTACTTTGAGAGAGTTCAAAGGACTTGGCAAAAAGGAGATTAGAGATTCCTGGACAAGGAAAAAATCTGCTTTTTTCTGTGGCTAATGTCCAGGAAACAAGAATTTATCTATCTTTTGACAAATTAAACCCCAAACAAAAGAACCCCAAAAAAACACATAAAACCAACAAGAGTGCATCAGCAGTGTTCCTGACTACAGAATTCTCATCTGAGTAGCAGAACAAAAAGTAGTTACAAACTCACAAAAAAATAGATCAAGCCCCTGGTAATTGTTAAGGGTGAACTACAGCTGCACTGGGGCATTCCCATGAAGAAGGGACACTGGTCCCTCTGCTGCTCACCACCCTGACAGCAGTGAACTGGTCCCCTGATGGATGGTGAAAGCTTGCTCTGACTATATCAGAGTATCTCAAGTATCATTGATTATACCAAGCAGTGCATGAAAGTGCTAGCAGGGGCTTCATGTAATGACAATTTTATAAATGTGTACCATCTTACCTGCATGTGATCATAAGATATTATTACTGGACTTTTACCTTATAGGTTTAAGAAGATGGACAACATGTCCTCTTTTACTAACCTGTCATATGTCTAAGCAAAGATTATTTTTTTTCCTGAGAATTTCAATGTTTTTAAAATATATTTCAATTTTTAACAGTGTCTGCTTGGCTACTATACACCCAAACTGAAAAGTCATAAAGGCAAGAATGAAATATATTTAAGCAGATAACTTTGACAGTTTTCTGTGAACACACAAGTTCTCATCAGTTTGTTGTGTACCATGCCAAATCAGTTTTGCTGATAAAACATTTTATTTCCTGCTGCATAAAACTACTGATATATTCTTTTTCACAATAGCACATATTCTGTTTTTTATATGCCATTTCATCAAAATTTATTTGTAGGCTTGCCCTGCTGCTAAGGAGATAAGATGTGTATATCAAAAGTAAAGCAGCTGAATGTAAATAAAAGGAGGAGAGGTAGAAAAGGTGACAAATTTCAAATGTCTGGAAAATAAAAGAACAAGTAAGTACTTCCTAGGCATAGAAAATATTGTTCTGTTTCTTATGCTGGGTGAGGGCATTGCTCCAGTCTGAGAAAGTAAGGCTGACCAACAGTTTGCTCACTTGCTCAGGCCACTGAGGTGGGTGCTGAACAGGAGTCAGGCCTCTGTCAGGCTCCCAGGAGCAGTATCATTAAACACTGTCATCAGAAGTGACTGTTCTGCTACTTGGGTTATTTCATGTTAAAACTGTGCTTCACCTCTCAACCTTCTGAATTCTGAGGATTTCAGAATCTCTTCTTCTCCCTATCCAAAACTTTGCCTGCCTTTACTGGGCAGAAGGGGAAGGGCAAGCTGCCCATAGTTGCATCCTCCTACCTGCCAGGGCTGACACTGCTCCATCACCTTGAGGGTATAAAACAAGGAGAAGAAATGGGGGAGATTTTACTACTCTCCATTAACATGCTTATCTCTTGCTATGCTGTGTATAAACAAGCTCATTTGGAAATCAGTCACCCTAGCAGATGGAGTGTGAGAAAAAGAGGTATATGAAAGTGTTGAAAAGACAGTAAAGAAATTAACAGAGTGGGACTTAGCTGGAGGCCTGAGCACCAACCATTCTCCAGGATGATGACCACAGTCATCCCGGGAAAGAGTGCTTGCAGATTAAGGACATGTACTTTTAAGAAAATTCTTTGAAATTGTCATTTTAAACATAATTCCAGACCAAAATTCTGAGTTTCATCACCTTCAGACAATACAATACCTCAGCCAGCATGACCACGTGAGAGCACTGTAGGAGTTCTACCAGGACAAAACAGGCTGGTGACCAGCAGGCACAGTCCCTCTCAGGAGCAAGCTGGCAAGAGCAACCTGGTAACATCTACCCAGTCAGTTTGATAACATCTACTCAGTCAGGCGATCTATGGCCACTGCAAGAAGCAGGTCAGGACCTATATGGATACGTCAGCCCTCAGAGTTCTGAAAGAACAAGGGATATTTTAAAGAGCAAATAAGTCATAATTTATCAGTCCTTCCTTTTTTCAGGGAATGTATATGAGTTAATGTTGTAGTTTGTCAGTGTGTGTTTAACTGGTAAGAATTCTTTTAAAAGATGAAGCATTTCACTGCAATAGGGTGAGAGTGAAGTCAGAGTCTGCAGCAATGGTGCTTACTCTGCAGGTACTGGGGAAAGGGCAGCTGGCACTAACCCATTGCCATATGAATTCAACCTGGGAAAATAACACCTGGGCAAGGAAAAGGGACAAGGGGAAAACATCTCACATGTCTCTGCTATGTAGTACTTGGGAACTGCTGACCTGTCTCAGAACAAAGCCCGAGCTTTTAGCATAACCTGTCAAATTTAGAGAGTAAAGTTATACGGAAAACAAGAAACATAAATAGATGTGGAGAGACACCAACAGAGAACAGTAAGTCTGACATAGCATACTTCTTGCTATATTAAGCATGTTAAGGACTGAAGTGGAACTCATTGTCCTTCACTGACTTCAGTGAGTTTTTCATCAGCCCCTTATTGCAAATGTGGTTTAAAATGACAAGGAAATCACAGCAGCAGTGACATTATATAATTGTGCTTAGAGATAGGAATTGGTCTGTAAATATCTTGTATGGCTTTTTGCACATATCTGATGGAATTAAGAAGCTGCATAAGCTTGGACCATATCTATAAATTACAAATATTCTGCCAGAAAAGTTAACATGATGATGCGACCCTGGCAACAAGAAAATCAAGGCCCTATGAAACATTATTCACAAGCAGTCTCATACTGGGGCTGGGGTATAAATCACTGATACCTTGAAAACAGGCTGATCAACACCAGCTGAGGAGTTGGCTCATATTGACAAGCATTCACACTGGTCACTTATTTTCTCATGTTTCTCCCAACATCATCAGCAGCAAAGTTAGACTGTTACAAGGGACATTATTAAACTTGGGGTCCTAAAAACCTTCCTTAGGGATAGAGCAGTGAATTTATACACCTTGCTTTTTTGCTGATATTTTTACTGGTCTTTTAGACAAATGTACAGTGACAAAAATGATTTGTGACAGACAATTCAACAGAGCCTGAAGGCCAGGACCTTGTTTCATATAACTGCACTGAAATTAACTAAATTACACTGGCAGACAGTACAGAAGGATTTGCTCTAACATTTAGTGTCAAAATTGCTTACAGAAAAGGTGTGTTGACTTCTCAAAATAGGTGAGGATAAAGAAAAAAAATTAATAAGTCATAGTATAGACACTACTCTATCTTTCAACCATACAGGTTGTTGTAAGATTGTTACCTCCAATTAGTTAATTTGGGAAAGGCAATTTACTGACTGTATAGGCTCACTTAGCACAGGTGGTTTTGATTCTGATGGCTTTTGTTTTCTAGATAGAACATGTGTACAACTACAGAAGGAAGGACATGAAGTCTAATTCCCTACTCTTGTAATTATCAACCCTATCTTAGTACTGCATTCATAAATCTTATAAAATGTATGTCTAAGAATTGTTTTTTAGGCTCAATGTTTCTTCTAGGAGGCAGACACAGGATTATTGCAGTTGTCATCAATTTACTTATGATTCATTTAGGGTCAATTGTTTCAGCCTCCCTTGTGCCTTGAATTACTTCTCTCATGTTTACCTCCAACAGAGATTACTCGTGTCCCATCTCATACTTCATTTTATCAGAGCACATGTAAAGTGCCTTCATTCCTTTTGTACACGATAGGCTCCTCATTTGTTCAATTCATCCCTTCAGCCCTCCACATTTGTTCTGACACATTGGTAGCTCCCAGTGCAATGATGTTCAATGAATGTAGCTCTATTTTTCCTCCAGCTGTCATTTCTACTTAGTGCCACCTGAGCTAATAGCAATAATTCTGCTCATAAGTCTCTCCATTCACGACCCTGTGCTTTGCTCTATTAATTTTCATCTTATATCTGTTACTTCACTATTCAAGTTCATCCAGTTCTTCTGGTATGGCATTTCATCTCTGTATTGAAAATGCCTCCAACTTCATGAGATCAACACATTCATTTTAAAACATTTCTGCACTTTCTGCCAAGTTTATTAATGGCAGTATTAAACAAGGCCTGTGCTTGAGGAATTCAATAGCAATCACCTTTCGATCCAACAATTTCCTCTCCAGGTCTATTGTTATCTCTCTTGTAGTTATGACTGGTTTCTGTTTTCTTCAAGTTTTAAAATCTATCCTCGTGTCATTGTCTTGAACACTTTACTGAAGTACAGGGAATTAGAGCTAAAGAACTTAATATATCTAAGGATAATCAGAGAAAAAAAATGGCTTATTTTCTTATAATTTATCTTTGGGAAATATTTACTGCTTCCATTCACTGGCTTTTAATCTCTAAACTTTGTTCTGTCACATCTTTCATGCAAGCACATTTCTTTTTCTTGTTTTAAGAATGAAGGACGCCCTTCTACATCTACAGTAGTGTATCAGAGTCCCCATTTTACAATTGTTTGGCAAGGAAAACTTTCCTTTCTTATTTATTTAGTTATTTAGTTCCTTGACAGTTCATTGAGGTGCAGAAAGCATTTGCTTACAAGTCAAAATCCCTAAACCAGACCCTAAAAACAGATCACACACCATTGTTCTCTCAAAGGAGCCTTACTGGAACAGAGACTTGTTCCTTTCCTGCCAAACACAACACTGCATCACCTCTATGCCTTGCTACCTTGCCTTTTTAGGTTCTTTTGCTAGTTTAGAAGAAACAGGACAAGCCAGCTGGAAAAGCAGAGGTATGTTTTACTCTCCACAGGTTGATAGAGGCAGACACATAAAACTAGACAAAACTCAGACCCATATTGGGTCTACATTTCAGAGGCCAGAATTTCCCCAGATTTTCACATAACCAGAAATTCAGGACAGTAAAAACTGAGTTATTACCATTAACTTCAGCAAATGGAAATGCAAATTAGCTGTAATGGACACAATGATAAAGATGAGCTTCTGTTGTTTCCTGTGAACCCATATAATTCTACCTGCCTGAAAGGCCACTATTTGCTTTCCCAATGCATTTATACATAATGCAACTTAATAGGGCAAAAGGTTTTATCATTGATTTTTTCAAATCTGACCAATTGTTCTCATGAAGGTGAAAAATAAATATGTCAGGGCATTAATAGAACCAAACAAAATAATGCATCATTTTGTGAACTAGAGAGTAAACTCTGTGCATCCTAACAGTGCTCAGTTTCATTGCTGTCTAGGGTATTTACACACTGCATTTACTATAGCAACACCCGAAGATGCTCCTGCTACCAGTGAAAGTTAATTCTGTGCTCAGAATAATAATTTCTTAATAATACAGGAGACTAACATCTTAGATAGGATAGCAAATTGCACAACAGATCAGAGGTGAAAAAGAGATGATTCAGGATCCCAGCCAGCCAGCAGAATGTTGCATTGTTAACTAACAAATCACAAGCTGAAAGCCAGTGCTCAAAATTATGACAATCTTTCCTTGATACAAAACATGCAACTCTTACTGAGAGCTCCTTGATTTATCACTGAAACCTTTCACAAAAGTTCCTTTGCACTAGTTGTTCTCCAGGCTCACAGTATAAGCATTTCTCTGAAAAAAATTCCTTACTCTCCCTACCAGCCAGCAAAGCTGCATGACAGAAATGGTGCATACGTCACCCAAAGGCAATTTTATGCCATGTTTTTTAAATGCTAAGATGTCTACAGAATGGGTAGTCATCTTAACTCGATTGTATTATTGATAGAGCCTTTACTACTTCTCCCAGTCACAATGTTACTATGGGAAATCCTGGTGGGGACAGACTTGGCAGATGATGGCAAGATAAGATGGCAGAAATTGCTGGGATGCACTCCCTAGTCCATGTGTACTTTGCAGGTTTGACTCCCCCAAGAGTAACTCCTAATCACACAAACACTCTTATTGAGTTGAAGGATGACTTCATTGCACAATTAACTCAGACTAAGAAATTCTGCATCCTTTCATGGTTCTGGATAATTCACTGTAGAAATGGCTCACTCATCCATATCATTTCTCAGCATTAGGACTCAAGACTATTACTCATGTAGCATTTTAAACAGGATATGTTATTTCTCCTCAAACCTATTCTTGGTGATAGAGAATTTCTAATTTTAATATTAATTTTGGATGAGTTTTTGTTGTCTGTTTTGTTTTGTTGTCTGGTGTCCTGGGGAGGCTTTGCCAACCACCACCTCTCTGCATTGCTGGTTTTGTACAAGGAGCACCATCTGTGACAGGGGAGTGTGCCTGGGAGCTCCATGTTTCTGCAACATGAAGCAGAAGGCAAACCTGTAACACGACTGGTTTATATAATTCCAGTGGCAACTGCACCAGAAGTCTAATTACTGCAAGGTTATTCTAATTATTTTACAGCACCCTTGATTACTGTAAGAATGACTGTAAGAGATTCAGTAACGTGGCAGATCAACATTGTGCTGCTGCATAGAAAGAGAGAAAACATACAGATTTTGTGATGGGAGAGGATGGCAAAACATACTGTCATCTGACATCATTGTCAGATTGATCCTGGTAGCACAACTTGCTGGACAAGGGTATTGGCAATATTCCTCATAATCGTCCTACTATCACACTATGAGTCAAGTGGGATGGGAACTGGATGTGGAAACCAGTCTGCCTCTGAAAATTGTCCAAGACAAAATAAAAATTAAAAATAATAAATAGACTGAGTGAGGCTGTGGTATCACCAGGAGGAAAAAGGAAGAAAATGTTTCAGCTGCAACTATTCTTCAAGGTGTGTGTTTGTGTTTATATGTATATATGTATAAAGCTGCATCCTTAAAGAGATCCTGTGCAGGTAAAAGTGAAGAACTCATGTGAATATCTCATCATGATTGAACCAGAGCTTCCAGGGAAATTAAAAAGCCTGTAATGAAATAATTTGTACATTTTATTTCTTCTTCACAGTAAAGGAGAAGATCAAAGTTTGTAAATTAAAGAGAAGGAAGAAATCCGGATGAAAATCACGAGGCAGAAATTTACCACACAGAGGTCTGGAGAGTCAGATGTAGTTCCTAAAACATTAATGAATTTGCCCTTTTTTCATCACCTCTCTTGCACCTACTTTCTCCTCCTGTTCTCACATTTCAGATGCAACTTTGAGATTCCTTTCAGCACAGAAGAAATAAAAGAGTGAAGCTCAGAAAAAACATGTTCAAGGGCATTAAACAAATACTGGTGGCTGTCACTTGTTTTCATAGCAATTATCATGAATTTGTGTTGAGAGATCATCTAAAATAATTGCCTGGAACCAAGGCCTATTTTATAAATATTTTCCAGTATGAAATAAGCCATAAAAATTGAGGTATAAACCCTCACAAATATAAACAGAGGATCCAGGGGAGAGGGAAGTATAGAGTTACAACAAAATTCAGTGCCAGAAGTGGAAACACAAATCCAGTTTCTGAAATGTCATTGCAAGTCACTGCTCACTGCTAGGAAAACCACAAGCAACTCACACAAACACTGAGTGTTACTTGTGCTAGCATTTTATGTATATAAAAGCTGACTTGTTAAGGGCAGCATTTGTCAAGGTACATAGTAGTTTCTCACCTACCATATGAGATGCTGGCACATAACATTGGAAGTGTGTGACAAGTTGTGAGAAAATATTTTTATTTTTACTTCAATTTCCTCACCCTTCAAATTAGGTTTTATACCAATACAATTGTACCATCCCCTAGACTATTCTACAGTAGTTCACAGGTATTACTGTTTCTATTATAGTATTTCTTCTTAGGAATTCTGATAGTTTTGTTTAAGCTTATAACAGATCTTTTTCACTCCAAATATACAAATTTCAGGTTCTTAACATGTTGTACTTGCATAAGGTAAGTCATAATTTCTGCTATTCCTTCAGCTGGT
Source organism: Florisuga fusca (assembly GCA_038090715.1). Lineage (NCBI taxonomy): Eukaryota > Metazoa > Chordata > Aves > Apodiformes > Trochilidae > Florisuga > Florisuga fusca. The sequence continues at coordinate 2,216,267 of JAAWXA010000010.1, read as the reverse complement.
AGTTAGTTTAGGTCAGTCATGAGACTTTGCCCTGTGGAAAAAGCCCAATTCAAAGTCAGCCTATACGAACAAGAAGAGCATCTGTGTAGGGCATGTAGTACTCCTAAGAACACTAAGCAAATACCTCTCAGAATAATATGCCCTGTGGTAATATAGATTTGCTTCCTAACCATCAAGGACAAATATTTATGGGAATGTTTTGGTTACATAAAAGTAACAAATGTCCTTCACAGGCCTACCTGCAGTCCTGAAAGAGCTCTAATCAATAAGGATCTGGTGAAAAGGTCTATACTATGCTCTGTTCACAGGGAACATAGACATAGGTTGCATCCTAATTTAAATTACTAATAGATCATGAGAGAATTGCAAAAGAAATACTGGAATTATTCTTTTTTCCTCTCTATGCTCAGTCATTATCTTTTTTTACCAGAAAGAAGCTAGACAGGGTTATTTTTTACCAAAGCAACTTCCTAATGAGCAGAGAAGTTCTAAAGAATCCCAACTCTTCAAAAAGGAACTTGAAAACCAGCATCTATTTAATTAAAAAAAAAAAATCCACAAAAAACCCTGTTCTTGATTAAAGGTTTTAGAAGGCTCTCTATCATTTGTATACGAAAAAATACATCATTTGAAAAGCCTTCAAATCTACTTTAAAAATATTTCTCTTTAATTTATCCCTCCCAGAAGAAGGAGGAAAGCATGATTAGACTAAAAAGAAATTTCAGGTTTCAAGCTTTTTAACTAAGTATTGAATAACTAATTGTTAGGCAGGAACTTATTACAACTGACACGTATTCAAAAAGTGCAAAACAGTAACCTTAGCAGCAGATCCCCTCTGAACACACACACCCCAGCAATAGTTAGTTTGTAGGTGCTTGCCCTCATCTTCCCATTCACTCTACCTCCTCAGCCTTATGTCCTTGCTGCCTTCCTCATCTCCTGCCATATTTCAGCTTGACATTCACCTCTTGCTTTATCAAGGAGCAGTAAGGACTTGTCTGAAGAAGTCTGTAAGACATTCTGAAACTGCTGATCCATGGGAAGAATAAGTGTGAAAAATAAGGCAGATAGAATTAGAGGCAGGGGCAGATGAAAAGAGCATTAGATCTTGTAGATCAGAAGCAGAATCTCTCAGCTCACAGGTAGTGAGCATGCATTCTGAGGACTGAAGTAAAGCCAGTGTCACTCCAGTCTTCGAAAAGGGTCAAAAGGAAGATACAAGCAGTTACAGACCAGTCAGCCTCACCTCCATCCCTGGAAGAATGATGGTGTGGCTCTCATTTTGGAGGTCACCTCTAAGCACATGGAAGAGAAGGTTATTGAGTACACAGCGTGGATTTACCATGAGGAAATCATGTTTGACTAATCTGATAGCCTTTTCTGATGCTGTGACTGAATGGATAGATGCAGATGCAGGAGATGAGTGGGTGCAGTCAACCTTGACCTTAGCAAAGCTTTTGACAGTCCCCTATAATATACTTGTGAGCAAGCTCACAAAATGTGGGACAGAAGAATCTGCAGGGAGAGGGATTAAGAATTGGCTACACAATAGAGCCCAAAGAGTGGTGATCAGTGGTGCAGAGTCCAGCTGGAGCCCTGTGGCTAGTGGAGTCCCCCAGGGATCAGTGCTGGGTTCAGCCCTGTTCAAAATCTTTATCAGTGACCTTCAGTGATGGGACAGAGTGTCTTCTCAGCAAGTTTGCTGATGACACAAAGCTGGGAGGAGGGGCTGACACCCCAGAAGGCTGTGCTGCTATTCAGTGGGACCTGGAGAGGTTGGAGAGTTGTGCAGGGAGGAATTCCATGAATTACAAGGGCAAGTGTAGAGTCTCACATCTGGGTAGGAACACACCCAGGAACCAGTATGGGTTGGGGACTGAGCTGTGGGAGAGCAGTGAAGGGGAAAGGGACCTGGGGGTGCTGGTGGATGGAAGGATGACCATGAGCCAACAACGTGCCCTTCTGGACAAAAAGGCCAATGGCATCTTGGGGTGCATTAGAAGGGGGGTGGCAAGTAGGTTGAAAGAGGTTCTCCTCCCCCTCTATTCTGCTCTGGTGAGGCCACATCTGGAATATTGTGTCCAGTTCTGGGGCCCTCAGTTCCAGAAGGACCAGAAACTGCTTGAAAGAGTCCAGTGCAGAGCCTCCAAGATGATGAAGGGAGTGGAACATCTCCCTTATCAGGAAAGACTGAGGGAGGTGAGGATCTTCATCTTGGAGAAGACTGAGGGGTGACCTCATCAATGTTTATCAATACGTAAAGGTAGAGAGCCAGAAGGGTGGTGCCAGGCCCTTCTCAGTTATGCCCAATGATAGCACAAGAGGCAATGGATATAAACTAGAGCATAGGAGGTGCCATATAAACACAAGGAAAAATGTTTTTACTGTGAGGGTGACAGAGCACTGGCACAGGCTGCCCAGGGTGGTTGTGGAGTCTCCTTGTCTGGAGACATTCAAAACCCACCTGGACACATTCCTAGGGGTTGGATTATATGATCTTTTGAAGTCCCTTTCAACCCCTAACTTTCTGTGATTCTCTGATTCTGTAGTTTTGCAGCCTGGGTTTGCATTTACTGAGAGATCTTTCACTCTTTGAAATGACTTCAGAGCCTGACTCCTCTGCAGAGCGAAGAGTTCAGAGCACTTCATGTGTTTCAAGCGTTTTCCAAGCTGCCACTGACACCAATACAAAGTCAAAATTTGACTTTAAATGTCCTTGTAATAGATGTGAAAGGAAAAATAAATGGCAATCACGAGCACACAGGTACAGTTTGCAAACAGAATTATGTAATTTTAAAGGAAAATGAAGTTTGTGCCATTCCCTCTCCACTCTCATAAATGTGGTTGGTGTCCAAAACTGGGAAAGATAAACATACCTGCCTGAAATTATGAGTCTCTGATTCACCAAACTAAAAACGTCAAAAGGGATCTCAGTTTTCCTGTTAAACTGAAGACCGGATTTTGTCAAATAAGTGACAGATTATATCAAAACAGACACACAGATACAAGAATAACTGCAAAGCTGATCTGCATGCACTTCCATGTTATCATGTCTTCTTTGTGCAGCTGGTTTAGAAGGATCTTTTGGGTGAATGCCATCCAAATTAGTTCCTAGAACACTTTTCCCAGAATAGGATCCTATTTCCCTCCAAGCAGCTCTGAGACTTGAATGTATGTTTAGCAAAACATAGTGCAGAGGGGAGAATGCAATAGTTGCTTGGAACTGTATATAATTAAGGTCTGATATTTTGAAGCCTTTGCCTGATAATCACATTCATGCTTTTCAAAATGTCAGTCCCAGCAATTCCTTACAATTGAGGAAAATAACATGCTTCATATGAAAGCACAAACACCAAGGTTGATTTTATTTCAATGCTTTCCAAAAAGGAAGACTTCTCAATTAGTCTCTTCCCAAAGCTTCAGAGTATTTCATGCAAATTCTGTTCCTGCCATTCAAAAGGCCAAACTCAAAGCCTCAAGGATCCCATCAGAATAAAGGCTTTAGAAACCTTTCTCAATGCTGAGGTCAGAAGAAAAGTGCTCTAGAGACAGGAAAACAATCATTTATGCACCCTAAAGCTCTTGGTGCAGTTTGCAGAGCTGGAAGAGTGACTGCTGCTTATTCCAAGCACTGGACTTGTACTGGGTATTTAAAATTACAATGAAAAGTACTAAACATTGATAGAACAAATCACTGCCAGAAAAATTGGTAAACTGGGAAGAAAACTACCTTCAGAAACAACAAAAATAATAATAATCTTTTTAAACATTATTTTAACTCCATCCTTGGGATTTATTGACCTGTGGATCATGATTTTCTAATATTTCCAATATTAAATAACAAAGCAACCAAGATTTCTCCAGTATTTTTCTCTGTTTTAAGTAAACTATCACTGGTTCAAATCCCTCACAAGTATCTAGTTCTCTCCTAAAATCTGCCACATACTTGACTTTTCTAACCTCTTGTGCCAAACTTTCTTGTGGCTGTATAAACATCATATAAACCCATGACTTATTTATGCAATCAGACAAGATCTGAAGGGGAATAGAGGAGGAACAAGTTCAGATTTTTTACTTTGGAGTTTTCCAAATTACATCGCAGTAGGTAACATTTGGAGAGGAAAACTCTGAATTTGAAATTCTGAAGAACTGATAGTTGATGAAGGTAATCCCAAATGCTTTAAGGCACAAAACTACAGAAATATTGTTTGGAAGTAACCTCTGGAGTTCAGCCTGCAACTTCAAACAAGGCTGTCTTGAGAGCCTCCACGGACTGATGTAACACAACTTCTCTTGATAAACTGCCCACCTACTGCAGGAAATCACCAGGATACAAAACTGGAAATTTTCAGTTTCATATCATCTCATGGAAATATGTTTTCAGAGTCTGATGCCCCGATATTGTCAGTGGAATAGATTACCTGAAGATGCCTCCAGGTGAAATCTAATTTCTACATCATTAAACAAAAAAAACCCAAACCCTTTGGTTTCCCCACATAAAAAGGTCTATATTTCCATGAATAAAACCTTCCATAGCAATTCTGTTCATAACAAAGTGTTCACAAACCATCTGCAGACTAACACTCAGATAACCCATCTGACCAGTAATGGCAATTGGTACTCATGTTTGAGAAGTGTCTATTCTATTTGTAGAAACCTTTCTGAGAAAGGGAAAAAATTTAAATTAACTACACAGCCATTCAAACTATAAGTGGGTTAATAATTTGCACATACATGTGAGAATTTTTTACCCACTCATAGTCTGTAAAATCACCACTATCTCCTATTTAAAAAGAAAAAAGGTCTCTATTACCTTCATTAATAAAACTATTTTGTATTAATATGAGTCTCTACAGCCATAAGCTTTTGTATCTGCACCAGGCTGGAGTCTGCATTGAAACCACACTGCCAGTCTCATGACAGTTATGCCAATGAAGATCTCTGCTATCTGATACCTCACCCCCACAAACTTGTAGCTCCTAAATGAGCTGTCATAGCCTGGTCCTTGAGCAAGGAACAAGTTATGGTAGAGATGTCAGCGAAGATCAAAGACAAAAATAGATGTTAAAGGGTATAAAACACACACAGGAAAAGGCAAGGTCTTAAGGAAGCAAAGGATGTAAAAATCAGAGTTGCACAGGTAGCTAATAATTTCAAAAACTTTTAATTATACAAAAAAAACCCAAAACCAAAACAAACCAGTAACAGAAAGATACTGGAGAGACCTAAGGGCTTCTCAGTTTTATGTTTTCAAATAGAAATTGCACACTATTATAAAGCAGCAAACACACTGCTCAGATTCATCACGGTGTTATTCCACCCCTTAGCCAATTTAAACATCACTAAAACCATAACAGTGGCTGGGGGAATTGCACACCCTCAATTTTCTCCTTTCTGCCAGAAGACTGTGTAACACACTGTTCCCAGCTACTAAGTTATTTAAAACATCATTGCAAACACCTGGAAGCATCGAATCACAGAACCATAAAGTCTGCTGGGTTGGAAAGGACCTCTGAGATCATCACATCCAGCCCTTGGTCCACTGCAGCTGTGGTTCCAGATCATGGCACTGAGAGCCACATTCAGCCTCTTCTTCAAACCTCCAGGGATGGTGAATCCACCACCTCCCTGGGCAGCCTATCCCAATGCCTGATCTCCTTCCCTGTAAAAAATTTCTTCCTAATACCTAACCTAGACTAAACCTAACCTAAACATATTTCTTGCTTCAGTTAAATCACTTGCATTTTATCCCCTCTCTAATTTAGTGGCAGAGGAAATAATAAAAGCTGTCATGCCAAATGACTCCTTCAGATCATTTGAAATTACTTCAGTAATGTGTTACCTTAGAGCTATTTTATAAATAATCGGTTCTCTCTATTCTGTACATTACAGGATATAACAAAAAACTGTGAAAACAGAAGCGTGTTTAGAGGCTGCACTTCCTACATAATTAATGACATTTTGTTATGGTTAATGGAGGAAAAGTCATGGGAACCAAAATGGTCAATGTATTTGTGATGTGCCTTTATGAAACAGAATATATACTGCAAGAGAAAATTATAGTAACACTTATCTGTTTAAAGGGGAAATTGTCTCCAGGGCATGGTAGTCCCTAATTAAGGGGGGGGAAAAAAGGAGTTGCCAGGACCCTCAGTGAAACATTAGCACTGAGGTAAGACCCCTATGGCTAGATCCAGGAGCCTTTCCTCTCCAAGCTTAAAAAATGAAACCAGACACAGATCAATGAACAATCAAGAGAAAAGACAGACTAAAGGGACATGTGTCCCAGCTCTCATGCTGAACGTTCTGGAGTAAAAAGCCATTTTGGAAAGGTCTATACAGTCTAGAATTGAGGGGTCCTGAGGTGATTGATGATCACTGGCCTCAAGGCACATTGACTGTGTTCTGGGGAGGGGTCTTCCACTAACGTATGTTAATGCTTCCTCTCTAGGGCCATGTCCCCACAGCTCTGCCAGTCAAAGGGACCACATGAGAATCTCTGAGTTAACTTTGGATGCACAATCATCTGAGTTTCTGAAAGGTCCAAAGACTTGTGCTAGCCCAGATGATTCTCCTGAAATGGGATAGTGAGAACTTTGCCTGGCAGATGGGCAAGAGGCAGAGGAAATTATATTTCAGCCGGTACAGCCAAAGTCAGTAGAGGATGCCTACCTACAGCATGCAAACTTTCTGAAGTGTGCATCAGTCACCTTTGAAAACGGCTGCACGTTTTCCGAACTGTTTAGTCAGCAAACATCTGCACTATTAGTTGCTGTGGAACACCACCTAAATTTTGGTTATGGATTAGCTACTGCTTTCTCTGTTGGAAAGATAGGGAAATCTCATTTTTCTTACTGACACATGCAGAGGGTGAGCATTTACCAGGGATGGCAACAAATGAAAGGTTTGTATATCAGTCAGTGACATGACACTTCTCATCTGTACACCCCTCTCCTTGTCACACTCGTCTCTCGAAACACAATATCTCAGCTGTGGCCACATTTATGTACAGAGAATAAGGAGGGAAGACAAAGCCATGAGCACAGACACACTAAGAGGGACAGAAATGCTTGCTGCCAAGATGCTGTGTCCTGCTTTCCACTCACACTGGAAAGCACAAAGCTTTGGTACTGAAGTTTCCTATTTGACACCTTTCAGCTCCTTTCTGAGACTTCTGAGAAGCATCCCCATGACAGGTGCTGAGT